>JANAVB010000397.1:10245627-10808127 GCA_029216955.1 Iris pallida
AGCGCCACGTGTCTCGACTAGGAGTCTTGGCAGCCAGCATGTGAGTGGGCCGCATAAAGATGAACGGCCGCATGAAGGTGGGCGGCTGCATGAGGATGAACAGCCGCATGGGATAGGCAGCCGCATGGGGATAGGCAGCCGCATGCTGATGGACGGCCGCATAAAGGATGCCAGCCGCATGAAGGCCACGTGGCTCTTTCTGGGCCGTATGGAGCTATCCGAGCCGCATAGACGCTTGGGCCGCATAAACTCCTGAGCCGCATGGGCTTCTCTGAGCCGCATGGGGATCATTGGCCGCATAGACCTTTTTTATTCTTTTCCATGCTTCTACAAGACCCCTTCAAAGTTTTCAATTTGCAAAATTGAAATACTTTGAATAAGAAGCATGGTTATGTATAAACTCCTCTGGCCGCCGCATAGGATGTTCTGGCCGCATGGATGTCTCAGCCGTATGGCCTCCCTCAGCCGTATGGCCATCTGAGCCGTATTGATCTACCAGCCGCATGGACTGTCTGGCCGCATGGGCTGTCTGGCCGTATAGGTTATCTGGCCGCATAGGCTGCCTGGCCGCATGGGCTCCTTGCCACGTCATCCTGCCACGTTTGTAAATCTTTACATTAATTGCCTTTGATTTGCTATCAGATTTAAGTCCACTTTTGGGGCAGGATCCCAAGAGTTTGGCCTTTAATTAGTCAGTTTGTTCTCGATAACCGAAGAGTCAATTTTCATGCTGCACACGTATCGAAGCGCCCTCCCTCTGCCTATAAATAGAAACGTGTTCGGACGGAGAGACTTCTTTACTCTCTCTCGTCTTCAACTCTTGTTGTCCTAATTTTTTTCCTTTGTCTTCCTTCTCTGACCGTCGGACGACCATGGCCCCCAAGTCTTCCAAGGCTGCCTCTGCTGTGGTGAGGGACAAGAAAGCAGCTTCCCTCGTCGGCCACGAGGCCTGAAGTGCACCCTGACGTCCGTCCTGCTATTGAGGGTAAGGATTGGATGAGATATTGAATGCTTTGAACCCTAAAAAGCCATGGCTCTGTTGTATATTTTATGCACAAGCCTTCGTCCTTCGTCTTTATTGAGCTGCCCAAGTTCAACATGATGAAGTCGCATATATTGCTTGGGCCGCATGACCTTCTCATATCCGCGCCACATGGGGCATGCCCTGTGTTGAGCCGCATGAGCACTTCTAGATTTGAACTGCATGAAGTCCCACTGAACAGGACCGCATGAGTTCCTGATGAACTGGACCGCATAAAGCTTCGCTAAGTCGTGCCGCATAAGCTCATTTGCTAAATAGAACCACATAAGCTCAGCTGGGCCGAACCGTAAAAAATAGAACCGCATAGGCTCTATCGAAGCAGTGTCGTATGAAACCCAACTGAACTGGGCCGCACAAGGCTGTGTTAAACCAAGCCGCATAGGATCACGGGAGCCTTTTAAGAAATACCAAGTGGTTTTGTTTTAACCATCTTTTAATCTTGTTTCTTTTGTCTTTCTTCAGTGAATCTGCCAATCAATCCAGCGGGAGAGCCTTTGGTGGGTTCAGTCCAATATGCCATGGGTGTGCAGCTCGATGACGTAGTTCGACGTGTGTCGAGTCAGCTTCCTACCAATGAGCCTTTGGGGAGGCTGAGCGCCATCAAGAACTAGCCTCTCCACTTTCTTTGTACCATGATGAACTCGGGAAAGCTGGAATGAGAGTATCTGAAACCAGCCTTCCTCTTCGGGGATGCTCTATCCATAAATAACTTCCGAGTGCTGGATATTTCTTAGAGCTAGGACTTTACTCTGCACGGGATGAGGATCCATATTCCCGAGATGGAACGTCATTTTCCCCTCTCGTGGTTTAATATGGTATTGTTGGACAGGAAGATGGTGGGCTCCCTAACTCCAACCCAATCGGGGATGTTCGTGGGCAACATCCATTATAATAAGAATATTGGGTCAGCGTATGCGAGCAGGGACTCGGTCAGTCGGAGCGTGATGGGATTGGCTCCGGGTACCTTCATCAACGTATCTGGTCCCAACTTCTTGTTTACTCAAGCCGATACCTTCTTAAATCAGCTTGCTTGCAAGGGGTCCTATCTTGTTGGCAGGTTGTCGTTGCTGAACTGGATAAACCCCATCCCTACGTGGGTCAACCTGACCACATGGATTCTGGGGAAATAAGAGGCATTCCTGCGAGAGATTAGCCTCTATTATGCCATCCGGGGCACCTGCTATGGGTTATCCATCAACAAGCCGTTATTCATGGCTCTTTTGGAGATGTATAACCGGCGGACGGGAACTTTCTTCGCGTCCGGAGGGGAGTTGGGACTTGCTCTCCATGTGATGCATGCCATTTCCAAGCTGCCATGGGGGGACGAGGCCTTTGAAGTGTACACCCCAACAAATGAGGAATTCGAGGATCTGGATCGATAATTCCCGGGTTTCATTGCCGTGTACCGGGAATTGCTATGCCACCACAGTATCTGTCACCAAACGGCTATCAAGAAGGACGGTAGCTCAGAAGGGAATGCTCTCCATACCACGTCCTGGGTCTCATATATTTTTAAATTCTGTCCCTCTGGCCGGGTTTCTTCTCGAGGTCCTTAAACCCAGGAGGAGATAAAAAACCTGATATCGAATGCCAAGAGATCGAGGTCCACCAATGACAAATTTGGAAGTCAAACTGACTCCTTCAGCTATTTCTACTATGGTACCCGGCGGATGTCTGAGAAAGCGCTCTTGGCCGGATTCTTGATGGTGTGGCTACGGAACTGTATAGTCTCGGAAGGGGCGGGTTCCATTGAAAGGATCAGCCACCACTTCATCCTTCCTGCCGTGAAGCTGGTCTTCAGAGTCAGACTGGCCCTTCTTCCGGCCATGGTGTGTACCATACACCACGGCCTCCGCGCCTTCTCGTCCAAGGTCATTACCCGCGAGACGACATTGGACTTTGAGCGAATAGAGCTACCCTACCACTATCTAATGGGGTGGCTATTGATGCATTATCGGTCATTGATGAGGCCCGGAGCGGAAGATGGCGTTACAGCTGATAACACTTTCCTTTTCCGATACTATCGTCAGCCCTGGGACTACGACACCATGCCAGCTTGTGGGAGGACGCTGGCGAGAGTAGACGAAAATGAATTCTTTGTGTTTGTTCCTCATTTTACTGCTAGAGAAGTGAGGGGCATACATGTTGATGGTACTGAACCTCCCCTCCTCTTATCTGAGAAAATGCTCCTTTAGCTGCATAATATCCGTCCAACGCACCTAGTATACCGTTATCGCAACAACGTATACCTGGAGCCTTACTTGCCCAGCAGGTTCTCTCGCCAGTTCGGGTATAGCCAGCTGTTCCTTGATTATCCTAGTCCTTACCTGGGCTTTGAAGGCAGCGTCCTTGATGGTATCAGGGCCTGGCGTTATTACAGCACGGTTCATACCCGAACTAGCTTCTCGGTTCCTGATGCCAATACGCCAGGGAAGATTTTGTATATGGCGGCCCTCTATCATGTTACGGCGAGCAGGCCTCCCGTTAATTTTGACATGAGTACCAGCTTTATTGTCGGTACTGGCTTGGCAGAGAAGCCCGAGGGGTCCATGAAGAGAAAGAAGAAGGCAAATATGGTTCCTGTGCCGGACTCAGAGTCCACTACGGCGGGCGAAGAGGATGATGAGCAGGATGCCGATGATTCGTTCCATCCCTTGGATGAGGAGGTGGGGGATCAGCCACCTATTGTGCTGGATGAAGTGGTGGCGGGTCAGCCGCCTGCTGTGCCTGACGAAGTGGTAGAAGATCAACCATCTGCTGTGCCTGGTCCTTCGCGCAAGCAAAGCAGGCGCTTGTTCACTGATATTGGTAGAACCTACTCCACGAAGCGAGCTGCGGTAAGACGCCGTAGGCTATTTATTAAGGATGTTGACGCTGTTTCTGAGGTAACTTAAATTTTAACTATCTTCTCTTTCTTTTTTCTGAATTATGGCTTAATCATTTTCTTTTGCTCTTTGTAGACGTCAGAAGAAGATGAGTCTTCAGGGCCGGCGGTTGTCTCTGCGATCGATCCGATTTTAAATAATTTGATCGATGATATGTGCGCTGATACCGTTTCTGCTGGGGTTCCCCCGGTGGTGACGGAGGTCGCTCATGTTGCTGAGGGTTTGGCCCAAGACGATATGGGTCCTGCTGATCATGTCCCTGAGATTGTCGACTCTCAGCCAGGCGATATCGACCCAGTTGCATCTCCTTCCGGGGTGGCTGGGTTGGAGGAACCGACTGCCTTCAATTCGGAGGCTGCTGGTGAAGAGACCGCGGTGGTTGTGAGCGAATCTCAGCCTCCACAATCCTCCGCTGGTAAGATAAGCCAAGTCTTGACTAGTTCAGAGGCTTATTTACTCTATCAACACATCCTTCGGGTTAAGTTGATTGATGGTTGCTTTAGACGTACAGGTCCCGCCCCTTCATTGCCAATGACGGACATTATCGGGAAGGACTCTACCAGAGGGGATCTGATGGAGGTACATGTGCCTCTTCCTCTTCCGACTGATAGTGAGGGGCCTTCAGCTAGATTGAGTTCGGGAGTTCAAGTGGCGGCACAGCCGGAGCAGGGAACGATGCTTCCTGCGTCCTCTTCTGCTCATGTAGTTTTGGAGGTTGACCTTTCCGCCTTGCCGAGTATCCAGGCTCTTCGGGCGGCGGAAGAAGAGCTAGCCACTATTCGTGCGTCTTTTCGCTCAGAATTTGTTTCCCTGGTGGCAGGGGTGGCAAGTTCCGATGCTACTCCTTCGACACTGCTAGCCACACTTCTTTTGACGTCGTCCTCTACAGAAGTTTGGATGAAGTGTCACAGGATGTGGTCGACAGCTTTTACCGCCACCTGAAGAGAGGGGTCGAAGCTGCTGTAGAGAGGGGGACTCCCTTTGCTATGGCCCGTCAGTACACCGGTGACCAAATCAACATCCTTAGAACACTCCCCGGTGGGGCGGGGCTAGTTGCGCTTCTGGAGCCCAAACTGCTGGAGGCCGATCGACTTGTGACCCAGTTTCACGTGCTGCGGCGAGCTGATCTGTCTGCGGCAATAGATCAAGAGCGCACTTTCCTCATAACCGCGGTGGAGAAGGTGATGCTCGCTCGGGATACGGTCAAGCTGACTATACTGAAGGACCGTCGTGATCTGTCTCAGTTATACGATCAATTGAGCCGTAGAAATGAAGATTGCACGGCTCGGAAAGCGGTCGCCTCCCATGGGATAATCGACACCAGGGAGCAGATCCTTGAGCTCCAGAGGAAGCTGGCCTTTCTGGAGTATGAGCTCGAGGCCGCCCGTACGAAAAAAGTGCTGATTGCCCGGGAAGCTGACAAGGTCACTCGAGCATCTGGTAACTTAGAGCTTACTGTAGCCCCTCTTCCCGAAATTCTGATAATATATTTTTATTTATTTATTTAAATGAAATGGTGATTTTTAGGATTTATAAATAATTATTTAGTTAATTATTACGATGGATGATTTTAGCCATGGTGCAATTTTGAAGTACAAGATGACTAGAAATCGTAGCATGGATAGTGCAATGGTGTACTTTGACTAATGTATTAGCCCTGGTAGGGAAGGCCGAACCATAGTGATGTTCTAACTAGGAAAACCAGGCCAAGTTGCGACTTAACCCTTACCGAAAATTATTTATTTATTTATCATATTATTGTAGGGAAAACCGGTTATACCATTTTAGCCAGACAGGATCCGAACTGAGCCCAAGCCCATGTAGTCATGCGGCACGTCCAACGACATTCGTGTTGATAGAAATTGGGTATGAGGGTGTTATATTTTGTTTTAATGATTTAATGAATAATTCCTAATATTCGTAATTAAATATCATAAATATTCTTATTGGTCGATATTTAATATTATTGGTATAAAATAGGTCATTGTACTTTTTGGGGATTATTAGACTTCATATAATGGTATATAAACACCATTATTGTTTTAGTAAATTTCGTTATTATTGTTATTATTGTTATTATTATTATTATTATTATTATTTTATTATCAGGGTTATTATTATATAATATTATTATTATTATTATTGGTGATATTATATTTGTCAAATAAACGTTATAGATATATATATTCCTATTTATATAAATAGGCCCTATAATAGAATATATTGGGTTTCTATTTAGATTTTATAGAAATTACTATATAAGTATTCATAGGAGTATAAATAAATATATACGTATAGATAATATATTCGTGGGTGTATATGCATATAGGTATGTATATATGTATGAATATATAAATATACGTGTATATGTACATGTATGAATATATAAATATATAAGTGTTCATGGGTATAAATATACATACATACATACATACATACATATATATATATATATATATATATATATATATATATATATATATATATATATATATATATATATATAATATATAAAAAATATATATAAATATATATAATATATATATATATATATATTTATATATATATATATAAAATATATATATATAAAATATATATATATAAATATATAAATATATAAATATATATATATATATATATATATATATATATATATATATATATATATATATATATATATATATATATATATATAGGTGTGGGTATATAAAGATTTATATATAGGTTTTTTTATAAATAACAAATCAATAGGGATTAAAAAGAAAAAAAGAAAAAAAACGGGTGCGGGTCGTGACACTTACTCTAAAGAAGCTTGAGGTCGGCTGGCGGTCTCATGCGTATTTGGAGGATGCAGAGCGCCTGAATCAGGAGGCTGAAGATCGAGCCAGGCAGTGGTTTGAGCGGTCGATTGCCTTGGTGCGGGACCATCTCCTGGCCTTATGTAATGCCGAATCATAGTTGGCCTTTTTCTTCTTTTGTTTATGTTCTTTTTTCCTTTTTGAGAGGGACATGGTCCCAGAACATGTAATGCTTTTTGACTTTCAAATAAAGAGTATGTTTCATCTTACCCTTCATTTGTATTATATTGGTGGTGTTATGGTGTTTGCCCCACTGGGGGACTGTTTGTGGACCTGTTACCCCTGGCATACCTGGGTTTTAGGTATGGATAACAATTTTGATGGGGATACCTGGAACAGTTCCACGGTAAGGTGGTCATGGACGTTCCTGGTAGTGGGAGAAAGAATGCCATGGAGCAGCTGGGCTCCCGGGGCACGATGAGAAATGATGGGCCTGTACTAAGGAACTTAGTAAAGGACATTTGTGAGCCTATTATCCTTGGCGTACCCTGGCTTAGGATACTGATAATAGGATGAAAGGAAACCAATATATTTACTCAGAGGTAATGAGGACATGGCAAGCATGAGGGCTTTTTCACCGCGGAATCTTCCTACTCAGAGGTAATGAGGACATGGCAGGAGTGGACTCAACGGAGGATATTTTATGGTCAACAGAGGACATTTGTGGACCTATTATCCTTGGCGTACTCCGGTTGTAGGTACGAATAATAAGTCGAAAAGGAACTAACATACTTACTCAGAGGTAATGAGGACATGGCAAGCATGAGGGTTTCTTCGATGGAGCCTTCCTACTCAGAGGTAATGAGGACATGGTAGGAGTGGGCTCCATGAAGGGGGGTACATAGAACGACTCAGAGGTAATGAGGACATTGAAGTTCTATGTAGAGGGGTGATTTGTTTTTACCGGAAGTGAAACGAATCAGAGGTAACATCGATATGGTCGTTTTGGAAATTTGTGGATCTGTTACCCTTTTTGTGCACTGAGAGTACGGGTAGTAGATCATGAGGAAGGAGCTCTTTCAGGAAGAAAGTTCAGAGGTATGATCATACATGACTTACTACCTAAAAGAGCGACCGGGATGTAAGTTCAGGGGTACCTGCGGGTACATAACTCGACAATCCAGGATACTTGGAATCAAAGTGTGAGTTCAGCGGTACCGGAGGGTACATAACTCGGCATTCTGGGATATTGAGGAAGAATGTGAGTTCAGCGGTACCGGATGGTACATAACTCGGTATTTGGGATTTGAAGAATGAGAGTTCAGCGGTACTGGAGGGTACATAACTCGATAATCTAGATTTGGAGGAAGAGAGTTCAGCGGTACCGGAGGGTACATAACTCGGCATTTGGGATTTGGAGAATGAGAGTTCAGTGGTACCGGAGGGTACATAACTCAACATCAGGAATTTTGAGAAAGAATGTCATTTAGAAATAATACTTCTTCAGGAACTTACCATGGACGGACAATATGAGCAAGTCTCTATTTTATTTCGCGAGGCGGTAAGCACCGTTGGAGAATACAGCCTCAATGATAAATGGGCCTTCCCACTTTGGCTAGAATTTGCCGACGGTTTTGTGAGTCATAACCATCGGCCTGCGCACTGCCAGAAAGAGATCGTCCACTTGGAATGTTCTGATTTTAACCTTCTTGTTGAAGGCTCCGGAGATGGTACTTGGTATAGCTCGATCCTTTGCTAAGCCAGTAGGCGCTTTTCATCTAAGGCCTCCAATTCATGCAGCCGACGACGGTAGTTATCGTCCATCGTCAATTGGTAAGTGAGAGCGACGCGGAGCGATGGGATTTGAGTCTCCAATGGGAGAACTGCCTCACTCCCATACACCAGGGAGAATGGTGTGTTCCCGGTAGCTGTTCGGACTGTAGTACGGTACGCCCATAAGCATTCACCAAGCTTTTCGTTCCAGTCGCGTTTGTTGGAAGACACGAACTTCTTGAGCAACTTGATGATAGCTTTGTTGAATGCTTCTGCCAACCCATTCGCTGTCGGATTGTATGGCATTGAAGCAACATTCTGAATTTGGTACTTGTCACAGAATCGATAGAAGGCATGGCTTGCAAACTGCGGACCATTATCGTGGATGATCCTTCGGGGCAGTCCAAAACGATAAATGACGTAGTGATTGAGGAAGCTGATCACGTTTGAAGTTTTTACTTCTGCAAGCGGAACAGCTTCCGTCTATTTGGAGAAGTAATCTGTGATTGCGAGTATGAAGCGATGTCCTCGGAAGGAAGGTGGAGCGATCAGACCGATAATATCCATTCCCTATGCTTCAAATAGCCAAGACGCCACTGTCGGATGTAGAAATTTGGATGGCTGGTGGATGAAGTCCGCGTGGACTTAGCAGGCTTTGTACTTTCTTGTATAGTCTATCGCATCTGCTACTATCGTGGGCCAGTAGTAGCCCATTCGGCGAAGACGGTCTTGTAATTTCGGGCCAGGTTGATGGGCCCCGCAGACACCGTCATGAGCTTCATGTACGGCTTCTGCATTTGACAGGCACCGAAGCAGTAATCTGTCGTAGGATCGGCGATACAGCATTTTCGTCTCTGTATCGTAGAAGAATCTGAGAGAACGCCTCCTGATAGAGGTGGCTTCCTTTGGGTTCTCGGGTAGGATGTCGTAGACTATGAAGTCTATGAATGGTTGTCTCCAGTCTGGCACTTCGTTGATTGTCTGAGCGGAATAACTCGCCACGAATTGAACGTTGTTCTTGGGACAGACCAGTTCGTGGCCTATTACGTCAACCGAATGATTAGTATGGTTTGGCACTGCTAGGGAAGCGGTAAGGCCTGCTAGGGCATCGTCTTCGATATTTTGGAGTCTGAGAACGTGTTCGATGAAGAACCCTTCAAATAACGAGATGATGTTGATCGCTATTTGGTGATAGGGGATCATGTCTTCATGGCGGACTTCGTATGAACCCCGGATCTGATTGACGATTAACTGCGAATCGCCGTATGCTTCAAGATATTCTACCCCCCAGCTCTCTTGCAAGTTGGAGGCCAATGACCAAAGCGTTGTACTCGGCCACATTATTGGAGCAGGGAGTAAGCGCGATTAATCACCAGACCGGAAGGAGAAATCAGCACCACCCCGACTCCGACGACGATGTTGCCCTTGGGTCCGGTTCTTGAAGCGTCGTCGAAGAACATTCGCCATATGTCATCACGAGAGGCCACGTGTGAGTCGACGACCTCATATGGGATTTCTTCGTATATTCTGGCCGACTTCGAGCCTGGGTGGGCTGCTAAAAAGTCTGCCAGGGCTTGACCTTTAAAAGCCTTTTGCGGGACGAAGATCATATGGTAGGGAGACAGCAATATAGCCCATGTAGCGAGGCGAGAGCTGAGTGCCCCTGGTTTAGTCATGAGGACCCAACGAGGGTTGACTCGTGATATCACATGTATGGTTTGTCCTGTGACAATGTGCCACGTCTTTTGAATGGCAAACACCAGAGCGAGGCATTCCTTCTCCACGGCGGTGTATCGGTGCTCCGGCCCAATCATCATTCGGCTGAGGTAATATATAGCTTGGACCTGCATCGTTGTTTTGTGCCAGCAGAGCATCGAGAGAATGCTCTATTGCTTGTACGTAGAGCAGGAATAGTTTTCCAGCAACTGGAGCCACCAGGACTGGAGGGTTCGACAAATATTCTTTGTTGCCGTCGAAGGCACGTTGGCACTCTTCATCCCATACGAATGAGATGCCCTTCTTCATGAGGTGAGTGAATGGCCGACATCGCCCGGAGAGGTTAGAAATGAACCTCCTGATGTAGGCTAGCCTCCCTTGAAGGCCTCGGAGTTCTCGAAGATTTCTCGGAGGACTCATCTCCATGATTGCCTTCGTCTTCTCTGGATCTACATGAATTCCCTGGGCAGTAATAATAAAACCCAGGAATTTTCTGCTAGATACGCCCAAAAAAGATTTTCTGGGATTTATCTTCAGGTTGTGCGCTCGTATCAGGTCGAATACCGTCCTCAGATCCTGCAGATGGTCTTCCTTATAGCGACTCTTGATAGCGATATCATCAACATAACACTCCACGGTCTTACGCAAGTGGTCTTTGAAGATGATACTCATGGCTCTTTGATATATGGCGCAAGCATTCTTTAAACCAAAAGGCATGACTGTGTAGCAGTATGTGCCAATCGGCGTTCGGAATGATGTATGTTTTTCATCGTCGAGGGACATCTTGATTTGGTTGTACCCTGAGAAGCCATCCATGAATGACATACCTTCGAAGCCGCATGTGTTGTCAATCATGATGTCTGTGATAGGGAGGAGGAATTCATCTTTGGGACACACCTCGTTCAGATTGCGGAAGTCGATGCAGATTCGAATCTTCCCATTCTTCTTGAGGACCGGTACTATGTTGGCGACCCAGTCCGGATGTTGTTCCTCACGAATGAAGCCGCTGGCGATCAGTTTGTTGACTTCGACTTCGACCGCATCCTTGATGCCCGGGCGGAAACGTCGTTGCTGTTGTTTGACTGGCTTTGCATGTGACCGAATGTTGAGCTTATGAAGGGCAACCTCGGGGTTTAGTCCTGGCATGTCTTCATAGCTCCAGGCGAACACATCAATATATTCTTTGACAAGTTTCAGTAGCGATTCTCGCTCTTCGTCTGTCAGGCTTTTACTGACGAAGATTGGTTTCGGAGAAGACTCGTCGGCGAGATCAACTTGTATGACCTCATCTTCAGTAGGAGGCTCTCTTTGTTCGAACCGCTTTTTCCATTACGCATCCAGCTGTTGGGCCCACGGCTCTAATTTGAGGAGTTCAGGAATGTCTTCATCTTCTTCATATGCGTCGGCGAATGCCATATTGACTGACAGGACTTGTCTGAATACGTCCCCATTGCTGGTATTCGAATCAGAAGTTGGTGAACCGGTTGAGTGTGAATGCTAGTCACATTCTTCATCTGAGCTTTCACGGGTTGTTGCGGGTGTAACATACCCTAATCCGCATCGGGTCTTGCTGTAGTAGTCCTGTGGTTTGCCAGCCGGTACTGGCGACTTTAAAGGTAATCTTCGACCCGTGCCGTAGTTTAAGCCTGGCGTAGTCTCCAGATCGTACACCTATTTTTGCATGAGGTATTTGGATTGGGGGCTATACAGATAAAGAGGCAGTCTCCGGGTATCTGATTCGAGATCGACCTTCTCTATGGTGAAGGGCTGTGGATCGTTCTTCCGACCGAAGATGATTGGATGGTCTCCTTCTTCGATTATGCGATAAGCATCTTCTACTGGAGTAAGCTGGTTTGCGGTGTAAATATTTGTCACCTGTGTGTGTAGATGAGTGCCTATACCGTATTCCATAGCATACATTATACAAAGCTTATTAATCTCGATGTAGTTCAAAGATAGCCCTTTATTGATGAAGTAAGGTATCTTTTCTAGCGGGATTACATCATCTGTGAATGGAACATCAGTGTGAGCAGCCACAAACTTGGCCAGTTCTGGTTCTTCTTCGGCTACCCCCTGTATAAATGAAGACTGAGAGGATGACTTGGGCAACTTGATCATCAGGAGTTCCGCTGGTAGAGCAGAACGTGGAGTCGTTGGCAAACTAGCGACCCCCAGTTTGGTACTCGAGGCTGGGCGGGGAGTTGTTGGCTCGCTAGAAGCCCCAGACTTTGTATCGGGGTGACGATTCTTCTTGGGAAGGCGTATCGTCATTGGCCTTTCAGAAGGATTGAGCTTCTCTGCTTGTGGCCGACCGACTCTCGGCAGTCTAATTGTCAGTGGCTCCGTCGTGGGTCTTGGCGCTTGGCCAGACCTTGGCAATCGGATTATCATTTGCCCCTCTTGTGCTGAGAGGCTGATTGCGTCCTTACGCAGAGCGGCCGTAAGGGGTACGGACTTGCCAGGTTTGCGAGCTTGAAGGTGGATCATCAAAGGTTCTTCTGATCTTGTGGTTGCCTCAGTTCGAGCTTGTACATCTTCATCCAGGTGCCTTTTCGACTTCTCGTATAGACAGGAATCCGAGTAGTAGGATTCGACCCCTTTAAAGGGATCGATGTCGGCAAATTCTGTCCTCAAGAAGCCGTGCTTGTCGACATACTTGAAGCACTGGTGCAGCATGGAAGGCACGATCATGTAATCGTATATCCAAGGGCGTCCCAGGAGGATATTGTAGAAAGTGTCCGCATCTATGACGTAACAGGTCACTTCTGACTGGAGATCGCCAATTTGGCACTTTAAGCGAATCTTCCCAATTGGGTAGCTCCTGTCTAAATTAAAACCGCTGATGGAGGTACTTGTTGGCGTCAGGCGATGCATAGGAATACGGAGGTGATGTAACAGACCTTTCGGGATGATGCTTATGGAAGAACCAGGATCAATGTACATCTAATCCACCTTTACGTCGTCGATGTATCCAGTGTAGTATAACGGACGATCGTGCAGATTGGTTTTGATGAGCATATCCTGTGGAGTGAAGACAATATTGGGTATCACTCCTGTGCAAGCGCTGTCTTGGAGATTTGTCGGCGGGCTCTCTTCCGTGAGGTTGACCTGAGCCAGATATGCGTCGGCATTCTGGAGTACATCGCTCAAGGCCGCGCGAACATCCTTCGAGAGTCTCAGGAGCTCGTATAATGATAATTTGGCCGGTGTGTTGGCCAATTGCGCCAAGATGTCGAAGTTGTAGGGCCTCTCCAGCCCCTACGGTGCCTCTTTTCGGAGGGATTTGTCAAAGCGAGTCTCCTTCGGCCTAGGCTTGTCGGTCGTCGGAGGCTGAGAAGGTCCTGGAGCGTCAGCAGTAGTCGGCTGATGATCTTCAGCCGAGTTATCCGGTGTAGGTTGGGATTGTACCCCAGATCGGGTAATGACCGCTGAGGCTTCTTCGACATCTGTCGAGATTGTGCGGCAGGATCTGATCTTTCTACTCTTCTTCTTACCAATGGAGGGTGGTGTGGACTGAGTCACTTCAGGTACCAGGTCCGGATGGACCCACATGATCTCCTCCCATGATGTGGTGAGGGGCACTAGACCAGTAGCCTGATCTCGAGGAGGTGGAAGATTAGCAATCTCCATTGTCGCCCGAGGGATGGGTACCACGCCGTCTTGAGTCTCTGTTGGAGGAAAGCTGCCGAACTGTACTGACACCATGTTGGCTGCCACGGTTACCTCCTCAAATTCGATGGCCAGAGCCTTCAAATCGATGAGATATTGGATGTATCGCTTCAGTTGGAACCAGTCGTGTGTAGCATGGTGGACGTAGCGGTAGTAATGGCAGTACTTCGGGCTCTCCATTTCTGCCGGCTGAGGTTTCCGTCTTGGTGGAGGGAGCTGAATTTTATCTCCTTGTATGAGCATGTCCAAGATGGGCTTGACATGGCCGTCTTCGAAGGAGTAGGTCATTTGCGGCCATTGCTTGTTTGCCGATTTTGACTCAGGTTGCTGGGCTGTATCGGCCACCATAGCCTGCTTGCCCTTGTTGTCCCAATTGTTGGAGGAGTTACCACCATTATTGTTGTTGGTATTAGGGCGTTTGCCCTTGTCCTCTCCCTCCGAGATGTCCAATCCCAGTTGGCGAGCCTTCTTTAACCTGTCTTCGGCGCTAGTGGCGCTGATGATAAATGACTTCCAATCCTTAAATTGACTTTCGCCCATCCAGAGACTGATAGTTGGGAGCAGTCACTTTTGGTAAATTTCAATTAAGGAGGAATCCGGATTACCAGGCGGCAACTTCATTGCGGTTTGGTAAAACCGCTCAATATAGTTCCTTGTCACTTCCTTCTCCCCTTGAACGACGTCCATGAGGGTGGACATTGTGACGTCCTGCCCTACTTCACAGAATCTTGCCAAGAATATACGCTTGAAGCTGGCGAAGGAGTGGATGCAGTTGTCCGGCAGGTTGCGGTACCAGTCGAAGACGACTCCTTCCAAGGCCCCGATGAATAATCGTGTAAGGATGGCGTCGTCATGGGGCACATGGTCGGTGGTAACCTCGAAGTAAGTAATATACCGACTTGCGGAGGTCTTGCCATCATAGGGATTGATGTTAAACGGCTTATATCTTGGTGGGAAGGGGACATCCCTCCATGCCGCAGGGTATGGTTGTCGTATTCTGAGGTCTTGAGAGGCTTCTCGAGCGTGAAACATGGTTCAGAACTCCTGGACCTCTCTTCTCGCTTCCCTGGCCTCATCCGCAGAGGTGGGAGCCGATATTTCAGGAGGATTATTGCCCGGGTTCGGTGCCGCTAAATTTGAGTCCGCATTGACCGCGGGACCTGCACTTGTTTGGCCAGGCGACGTTCCTCCTTACAGAGTTGGAAGAGCTGCTTTGATCTCGTCCACAGACTTGACCAAGGTGCGAAGTATGGCCTCCAGAGTGTCGATGCGCTGGCGATCACTGGGGATATCATGATCGTCGCTTGTCACGAACGCCGTCCTCACGCGAGTAGAGATGGAAGAGACGGTGGACGACGTGCCCTCTGAATCATACCCTTGTACAGAGAAGTCATCGGGGTATGTGGGAATGTTCTCCTCTGGTTCAGACTCAGAAGGAATAGTACCCCCAGCTTCAGAGCTTGCTTTATCTTGAGAGTCGTGGACGTCCTCGGGGACGTCGGCACCTACTGTATCTGATGGGAGAGTTGTTTCCCCGGGCTCGTCTTCTTGGAACATCGGATTGTCGTGGATGTTCGGGGGAGTGCTACCCCCAGTTCTAGCAACCCCCAGTGGTGTGGATGATGAATCTCCTACTGTAGCAGATTTTGTCTTCGAACGGGTACCTTGAAAAACTCCGGTAGTAGACAACCGTTTAGACGACAGTTTCTTAGTCACAGTGGTTGAAATCTTCGGATTTGAGACGTTTATCTTCTTTCCTCTCCCATCGGAGAGGATTTTCTGAGTAGAGTTGCAGGAGACGACGGGAGGCGCCTCGTCATCTGAGCTTGGTTGTTGCAGCCTTTGGAAGACAGACTGCCGGTCTTCTCTTGCTGTCGCGTTGTTGCAACAGCAGTTGATAATGACCTGGGTGCAGTGACGTCCATGTGACGACTCTTTGCATACCGAGGCCTCTTCTCTTTCTTTGCGCTTGTGGAGGATAACCTCACGCAGGTCAGATGAGTTGCGAACAACCATGTTTGCTCCCTGGGTTTTGGGAGACTTTTTGGAACCACTCTGTCCGTTTGCCGCCAGGGGCGAGACTCGAGTGATTCTGTACAACTTCCCATCAGAGACCCGCATAACGGTATGTGGAGCGCTCAGATGGTCAGAGGTTGGGACAGCTGACTGAGCTCGCCAAGCTCGCGCTGCCCTTGACTTCTTCACTCTAGCGCCTGAAGGCACATAGTAGGAAGAGTCAAAGTGATGCTGCAGAGAGTCAGACATATTTTCTTGGGCGTATGAGAGATCAGGACCATAGGAGAGGCGATCGAAGACGGAGCCTGAGCTGCGTGGAGCAGTCAGTATGCGGCTGGAGTCAATAGTCTTCATGCGGCTAACAGTTGTGGCCGCATAGGCTTTCTTCATGCGGCTGGAAGTCTCAGCCGCATGAGTTTTCTCCATGCGGTTGGAAGTCCTGGCCGCATGAATATTCTGCATGCGGCTGGCAGTTTCGGCCGCATGAGCATCAACATGCGACTGGCTATCTTGGCCGCATGGGCGTTCTGCCTACGGCTAGTGCCTTTGTTCGGCTTCTTCCTAGAGCACATAGAATCACTCTTTGCCCCTGCAAGTCCAACATCGTAGTGCTTTCCTCTGCCGGACTTGGGGACAGCAGAGTCCTCTATGGCTCGAAGTGGGGCCGCATAAGAGTCGCTTTCGTCGTCTTGGGCAGCAGAGAGTACTCTGTCCAGTACTTGGGGAGGAGCAAATGATTTGGGCCTCCACTTCCTGCAAGCCTTCTTGGTGCGGGTTCGCTTCTGGACCGGGCCAGCGCTCCCGTCGGAGAGCATTTCTTCAAACGCCTGTTGGTCGAAGCGGACGACCATCTTCTGTTGTGTGGAGCCAAGTTTGGCTGCATCCAATTGCGTCACCAACTTCTCAGCCGTAGAGAAGTTTGTCCCCAGCAGAGTCGCCATCGTGTTTGCCATTGATTGTAAAAGTACAGAACAATTTATATAGGAGGACTGAACTTAGACTCATAATACAAACTCGCTTGTACAAAGAAAGCCTAGGGACGAAAACCTAGGTACAGCAATCTAAGTACAATTGTTTATTTTAGATTCTGGAGGGTGACGATAGAGGCTCGAAAAAGCGACGGCAGCTCTGCCTTACTCCTTGGACGATCGGACGCAGCCTTGGCTCTGGAGAAGAACTGCTTGGCGTTGATGAAGAAATGCTCTCCTTGTATATGCTTCTCTGTCCTTTTTCTTTCTCTCTCTCTCTCTCTGGATCGATTTTTTGGATCCTTTGCAAGGGAATGACACCTTGCTATTTATAAGAGTGGGGGGGCAACATTAGGGTTTACAATGATTGCCCATTCTTAAAAAGTTGGCAGCCTGAGAGTTAATTAATCTGGGCCATCCATTTCGAATATAATAGATTTAAGCAATTAATGTGATTGCATCAAACCTCTGTGGGCAATAAATGTTGATTTTCATGAATATTCGTGACTTGTGATGGCCTGCCACGTGTCCAATTTGCTCGATTTGATTTGATCTGGGCAGTTATGGTGATTGCAACAAATCTGATTTCGTGATGATTTGTTAACACCCATAATTCCAGGAAGATAATACTGCCACGTGTCTCGATCATCATAAAGAGCGCCATGTGTCTCGACTAGGCTGTCTTGGCAGAGCCGCATGTGAGTGGGCCACATGAAGATAAATGGCCGCATGAAGGTGGACGGCCGCATGAGGATAAACAGTCGCATGAATATGGGCAGACGCATGGAGATAGGCAGCCACATGGGGATAGGCAGTCGCATGCTGATGGGCGGCCGCATAAAGGATGCAGCCGCATGAAAATGGGCGGCCGCATTAAGTGGGCGGCCGCATAGAGTGGGCGGCCGCATAAATGCAGCAGCCGCATGCCTCGGAACTCGGTGGATTCTGCCAGCTGTGAGAAGATTTTCTCCTCTTTCCTAGGCATCCGCCATTATGTCAGAGTCATTATTGTGCTTTATTGTCAGAGCTGTCATTTGTCAGAGCTGTCAGCCGTCAGGGCATTAAATGCAGCCAAAGATGAAGGGAAGAGCTGTTGAAGGCCACGTGGCTCCTTTTTGGGCCGCATGGAGCTATCCGAGCCGCATAAACGCTTGGGCCGCATAGACTCTTGAGCCGCATGGGCTCTCTGATCCGTATGGGGATCGTTGGCCGCATAGACCTTTCTTTATTCTTTTTTATGCTTCTACAGACATGGTCCCACCCAATCGGTTTGCTTAAACAGCCTCTCTCAAAGATAGGATTGGGATTGATCAAGTATCTAAATCCGAAAATCTTATCAGATTAATTTAATCTCGGACGAAGATTATACAGAATCAAAATCTGAGATAAAATTCCAAGATTTTTTCAGCTACATCCGAACAAGAAAGTCGGCACACGCTACGTGTCACCTCCTTCGGTTATTTTGATAACCACCAGAGATCTCGTTTGAGGGGAATCTCAACACCCGCCACGTGTCAGCGCTACAGAAGTGTAACACCCAGTTTTCCAGATGAGGGTAATTTTGAAATTTTGTAATTATAATTATTAATTATTGATATTTGATTCACATTATGATTTTTTAGTGATTTTTAATAAAATTTTTAAACTATTTAATAATTGGTTTAAGTCATGACTTATGATTTTGATGTGCTGCTAGTGAAACCTGAGAGACTACATGACCTAGAGACTAACCATGTCATTAGGATGTTTAATTATCATTTTTAGTCTAGGGGTAATTTGGTCATTTTGACTTATTTGAATTATTTGGTGATTTGTTGAATTGGTGAGTTCTAGTTTGACTTTGACTTGTTGAGACCTAGTGGACTAGCCTAGAAGCTAACCCTAGCCATGGTGACCCTAGTCTAACTTGAGTTAACCTATTTTAGTCATTAGAGAATAGTTTTAGAATGAGGGGATTTGGTTTAGTGAATTTAAGTCATGACTTGTGGTTTCATGAAATGACTTATGACTTAATGATTTAATTGATCATGACTTAAGCCCATGGGCCATTTAGTGAACCCTAACCCTAATTATTGAACCTATGAGCAGCCACATAGGGATCCCCACCCTATTTAAGCACTTGTTCATTAGGGCTTGCCTCTTTTTATCATTCCTACACTTGGAGAAAAGAAAGGTAAGTTTTCTCCTTCCAAAAATTCCCATTTTATTCATTTGATCTCCTTTTTCATCCTAGTCTTTTGCATTGGGTTCTAAATTGAGTTTATGGACTGTTGGTGGAGAGCCATTTCAGTTTGGGATCAATTTGGAGCATTTGGCCATCAAGAAGAACATCCCCCATTTGGAGCTTTTTTATGCAATTTGCACCTATAGGTAAAACCCTTTAAATTGATTTAAATTTTAGTTTTCTTTGCATATAGGGCTAGATCTAGGAGTCCCCTTGGTGTCCCTGAAATTTGGGTGAATTTCGTGTCCGTTTGGTGTCCGTATCGGACACGTGTCGTAGTGTATGTTAGGTGTTCGATGAAATGCCTCTAAGGATTTTAATTTCAATTTTTGCTAAACTAATTACATGATTTTGAAGCTCTTAATGTGTACATTAATATTGTTGATGACTGAGTTGGTTTTTGTGTGCATTTCGTGTCCAAAATGGATACACAAGTCGTGCACGACACTGCGCACAGGCCCGTGCGGCTGTCCTGCTGTTCGAGCGCCTTTGCGGACACACCACGACACGAGACACCACAAAAATTAGTGTGTGGGTGCAGGCACTGACTGACAGGACCCCCACAAAATTTTGTGGGTTCTCGTTGTCTGTACACGAAGAAAATAAGGCTGCACTGTCTCGTGCCTGCTCGTGCACACTGTGCACGTCCCCTGCATTTTCGGGCTGACACAGGACACGACACTCCACCAAAACACGTGGAATTTGGTGAGGTGATGGGTCCCATGTCTGAATCGACCCTCGCCAAGTTTTGTGGCACTTGGTTGCGAGTCAAGGAAGCTCTCGCGCTCGCATCGAAATGCCCTGACACGCACACACACGATTTTGAGCCACTGATACGGCTTCGAAACTAGGACACGACATATCTTGGGGTTCCTGCAGACACTTGGACACGTCCCCCTAGTCTAGGTGGACACGTGGGCATGACCACGACTTGTGTCGTACAACGTGTCGTGTCCTAGCTCACTCTGTACCTCAGTGCGAGGATTTTTCTGAACTGTGTCGTTGCTGTGTTAATTTTGTTGGACACGTTCGTGTCCAGTTTCCTGGACACGAACACATCCCTCATGACACGTGTGACATGTATTAACCTCAGACACATGTTGTATGACTTTGAATGATTTAGTTCGCATGAACAATGTGTATGAACTGTCTATATTTTTCTGATACACACTGGGTGTTGTTCACTCTTTCGAAAATTGGTTTCAAAATCGAATCCTAAGGTTTTAATGGGTCTTTATATAATTACCTGAGATCAGTTTGTCTTCGAATTGGTTTTCATGAATTGTAATGGTTTTCAAATGTGGGATTCGAAAATTCAGGTTCCTGATTTGTCTGATATATACCAACTATTGAATAATCTGAATTACTTCTTTTTTTTACTGTTATGAATGTTGTTTTAATTGCCACAGTGATTCCTACCTGTGTATTAGGTTACTTAATGTTGATTGTGATAGGTGTTAGGAGTTTGGAAATTTCAATTTAGGTCTGGACTGAGTAATATGTATTAACTGTTATGGAAGGTATAAACTGTCATTTAAATTCCTGAGCACACAAACTGAAATGTGACACTATCACTTGTTTCTCAGGTTTCCTGAGAAACTCTTGCTATGTATCAGCCCTGAAATTCAATGTTCAGTCCCTGCACCTATTTTAGTTAGCTATCATTTGTTCAAATCCCCAACCTATCTAGTATCAGTCCTAGTATCCTAAAATTTATGTGTAAATGAGTGTTCAATTGGGTTTCCTTTTTGTGAAAAACTGTCAGTTAGTATTGAACCAATTTCCTGAATTTGAAATGCTTGTGTTTTAAGTTGGTATTTACTGATTCCAGGATACATAGATGCCTCCACTATTTTTTTTAACTTATCACTGATTAACTGAGTTTCCACTCTACCAATTTCAGATTTCTGTAAACACTGATTTCCCTGTCCACTGCACATACACACATCTCACACTGGTTGTAAAGAACTGGGATTTTATGTGGGAATTGATTCCCTTTCAAATCTGTAATTTACAAAGTATTCACTGATTTTCATACATTGGTTCATGTGACACCCACACATATGTTTCCTACACACACACACATTTGTTCCTGTCAGTTGCCTACTCTCTACACACACACATTACTGTTTTACACTGTTCTAACACACACAACTTCCCCTAAACTGTCATATACACACATACACAAACTTGTTTTCATGCCACCATGTACTCACACACATTCTAAACTATAATCACACACAAAACTGAAATGTTAGGTTGGGATGTGGGGGTTTATGTTTGAGTAGAGGAAATGGGTTTTGGTGCTTTATGGGTATATTTAAACTGTTACACTATTCAATGTACACACACACACTCATGAACTGTACACACAATATCACACACACACACTTGGACACATAGATGTGTTTTCCTATTCTCTATACATAGGTATATATATAAATGTATTGATATGTATATATATCTATATGCTTGATAATAATGTGGTGAATATGTGTGATATTATATAATGTAATGTATATACAATATGTGTGATATAGCCTATATGGCCTATAGCCTATATGCATGGCACATTGCACTTCGGTGTATCCCTCTAGGCATATAGCCTGTGGCTCATAAACCTGTGTTTCTGGCTTGAATGCCAGTGTAAGAGTGTGGTTGGCTTGTATAGCCTAGAAACTGGGTGTGCTTGCTAAGTCTAGGCTTGGTTAGACCTAGTGAGACTTGACTAGACTAAGATTGACCTAGTTTGACTATTGTAGCTGACTTGGGCTGACCCAGAGTTGACCAAGTTTGACTTGGACCTAGTTTGACCTAGATAGTTGACCAGGGTTGACTTAGAGTTAACTTGACCTAAATTGACCTAGAAATCATGTAGATTGCATCATAACCATCATTTGCCTTGTATTAAACACATTATAACCTGTACTGTTCTATTTAGGACATTGTGACTCCGGTGCAGACATCTGACATTACACTACTATTTTTAGAGTATCAGGCGAGTACATTCTCTGATAGTTCTCTCATTTAATTGCCAATTACTGTATTTCAGTTCTATTTAGTTTTATGTGATTCTCTGTTACAATACGTATGGATATTTCTGGATTCATGTATGCGACACACATACCTTACTTATCTGGCCTCTATTACTGGAATCACTAGAATCATTCCGGAATCTATTACTGGAATCATTCCGGAATCTATTACTGGAATCATCATATTTTGGCTGGACTCACCTCGATTCTCGTATCGAATTCTGGATTCATTTATTTTTTGGGGCGGGGAAATATTGAGTAAGACATGTAGACATACCCTAAATCTGGAATCTCTAACTGGAATCTACTGGAAGCATAGCCATCTCTCGCTTGATCAGTGAGAGATGTGCCTGATTACCCACAGCCATTTATATATCGATCTCGGTATTTTAAAACACACTATTAGATTAGCTGGACTGACCTGGATTCTTGATCACTACCTAGAATCATCTGGTACTAGATTCATATTATTTTAGATTCATCCCGTACTGGATTTATAATAGTTTTACACTTGTTTTGCAATTACCTTCTGGACTTATTCTGCTACCTTAGTTCAGCTAGATTTATTTTACAGTCTTCATTGCCATCATTCTTCTCTAGTTTTAGTTACTTACTTTCCTTGTATCTCACTGTTTCTCCATACCATCACCTGTATATAAACTGCCATATTCATTAATAAAACTATTTACAACTGCTTTATAGTTCCCTGTCATTTACTTGGGTTTTCTTGATGAGTTGTACTCGTTCCTGTCCTGACCTGACTGGACATGTTGTAAATTTTACAGATGACTGCCCTGGGGACACATGCCCTATATATTACTGTGGAGATGGTTTAGCTACCTATGGCCCCGACACTCAGGAGTGATTGGGAGATTAGCTAGTTGTTGTTTAGCTTTCATGTTTAGAACTGGAGTTGTATATAAGTTAAGTTTGTAGTTGAGATTGTCTGAGATTTTATTATTTAGTTGTTGGATTTATTTCTGTTATTAGTCTTTAGTTATAACTTCTGTGATATCTTATCGTTCTTAGACTGTGATTGAGACTCATTATATCTATACTTGTCCTCCGTTCGGAGTTGAGATTTGACAAGTACATTATATAATTGCGTGAGTTGTTGATTAGATAGTAACCTAGGACAGCGTTCTACTGCCGACACTGCAGCATAGGCTGGGCGTTGTTACGCGCTCGTATCCTCACAGTGGGTGCGGGTCGTGACACATTTTTAGTGGTGGCCCATGCAGGTCGAGAGTCGTATTAGTGCGATATCGTGGTAGTACGACGACTTAGTTGTACTGCTGCGAGCTTGCGATAGGATTGAGAGATAGGCTTTACCGGAGAGGCACTCAATCACAGTTAGGACTACTTGAGAAGATTCCTGGGATGTCCCTTGAGAATCTCATTATAAACTATCTCGAAATTTGATTCTGACAGTATCTGTCTATCTTCCTTGTTCATCGTTGAATTTGATTCTTGGTATTCATTATTGACTTGATTTTCTACCAAGATAACATTATGGGCTATGTTGTCTCAGTCATGGAATCTAGAGTCTTCTAGAGCCATATCAGCTGGTTGGGCGATGAGATAGAGTCTGATTTTGGATATATTTCTTGGATGTAGAAATTTAAGGTTTTCGCAGCCAAGCTAGCGGCAATGCAAAAATTTTAAATACCATGATTCTAGAGGTATGTATATTAGTTGTGGACTTTATGGATTATCACAGCCATACTTACTGGTGTGACGAGGATTCTGGTAACATGGTTCTGGATAGACGGGTATGATTATCAAATTGTAGGATAGATACCATATAGATGGTTCCCTAGAGAATTTGAGTGGAATATCAGGGTGGATATTACTTGAGAGGGAGCTAGGCCACCTGTAGCGCAGCACCGTGCCCCGTACCAACAGAGGGATACACCCCAGAGGGGCAGGGCTTCTGTGCTGACAGTCGAGTAGACCGACGCTACGGGTGACGGATTAGCAGGTCTGTCTTCCTGTTCTTCATCTTGTTGTGTGATTCCATTAGTACCTGCTAGGATATTGTTTTGATTGTTAGATAGTGTAGCTACCCCGTTCGAGACTTTGAAATCACGACCAATAGGATTGTGTTGCTTCGACTTGATTGCTGGGGGTTTGACCTAGTCGGGATACGATCATTTTAATTTCGAGGACGAAATTTTTCTAAGGTGGGTAGGATTGTAACACCCAGTTTTCCAAATGAGGGTAATTTTGAAATTTTGTAATTATAATTATTAATTATTGATATTTGATTCACATTATGATTTTTAGTGATTTTTAATAAAATTTTTAAACTATTTAAGAATTGGTTTAAGTCATGACTTGTGATTTTGATGTGCTGCTAGTGAAACCTGAGAGACTGCATGACCAAGAGCCTAACCATATCATTAGGATGTTTAATTATCATTTTTAGTCTAGGGGTAATTTGGTCATTTTGACTTATTTGAATTATTTGGTGATTTGTTGAATTGGTGAGTTCTAGTTTGACTTTGACTTGTTGAGACCTAGTGGACTAGCCTAGAAGCTAACCCTAGCCATGGTGACCCTAGTCTAACTTGAGTTAACCTATTTTAGTCATTAGAGAATAGTTTTAGAATAAGGGAATTTGGTTTAGTGAATTTAAGTCATGGCTTGTGGTTTCATGAAATGACTTATGACTTAATGATTTAATTGATCATGACTTAAGCCCATGGGCCATTTAGTGAACCCTAACCCTAATTATTGAACCTATGAGCAGCCACATAGGGATCCCTACCCTATTTAAGCACTTGTTCATTAGGGCTTGCCTCTTTTTATCATTCCTACACTTGGAGAAAAGAAAGGTAAGTTTTTCCCTTCCAAAAATTCCCATTTTATTTATTTGATCTCCTTTTTCATCCTAGTCTTTTGCATTGGGTTCTAAATTGAGTTTATGGACTGTTGGTGGAGAGCCATTTCAGTTTGGGATCAATTTGGAGCATTTGGCCATCAAGAAGAACACCCCCCATTTGGAGCTTTTCTATGCAATTTGCACCTATAGGTAAAACCCTTTAAATTGATTTAAATTTTAGTTTTCTTTGCATGTAGGGCTAGATCTAGGAGTCCCCTAGGTGTCCCTGAAATTTGGGTGAATTTCGTGTCCGTTTGGTGTCCGTATCGGACACGTATCGTAGTGTATGTTAGGTGTTCGATGAAATGCCTCTAAGGATTTTAATTTCGATTTTTGCTAAACTAATTACATGATTTTGAAGCTCTTGATGTGTACATTAATATTATTAATGACTGAGTTAGTTTTGTGTGCATTTTATGTCCAAAATGGACACGCAGGTCGTACACGACACTGCGCACAGGCCCGTGCGGCTGTCCTGCTGTTCGAGCGCCTTTGCGGACACGCCACGACACGAGACACCACGAAAATTAGTGTATGGGTGCGGGCACTGACTGACAGGACCCCCACAAAATTTTATGGGTTCTCGTTGTCTATGCACGAAGAAAACGAGGCTGCACTGTCTCGTGCCTGCTCGTGCACACTGTGCACGTCCCCTGCATTTCGGGGCTGACACAGGACACGACACTCCATCAAGACACGTGGAATTTGGTGAGGTGATGGGTCCCATGTCTGAATCGACCCTCGCCAAGTTTTGTGGCACTTGGTTGCGAGTCGAGGAAGTTCTCGCGCTCGCATCGAAATGCCCTGACACGCACACACACGATTTCGAGCCACTGATACGGCTTCAAAACTAGGACACGACACATCTTGGGGTTCGTGCAGACACTTGGATACGTCCCCCTATTCTAGGTGGACACGTGGGCATGACCACGACTTGTGTCGTGCAACGTGTCGTGTCCTAGCTCACTCTGCACCTCAGCACGAGGATTTTTCTGAACTGTGTCGTTGCTGTGTTAATTTTGTTGGACACGTTCGTATCCAGTTTCCTGGACACGAATACATCCCTCATGACACGTGTGACATGTATTAACCTCTGACACATGTTGTATGACTTTGAATGATTTGGTTCGCATGAACAATGTGTATGAACTGTCCATATTTTTCTGATACACACTGGGTGTTGTTCACTGTTTCGAAAATTGGTTTCAAAATCGAATCCTAAGGTTTTAATGGGTCTTTATATAATTACCTGAGATCAGTTTGTCTTCGAATTGGTTTTCATGAATTGTAATGGTTTTCAAATGTGGGATTCGAAAATTTAGGTTCCTGATTTGTCTGATATATACCAACTGTTGAATAATCTGAACTACTTCTTTTTTTTACTGTTATGAATGTTGTTTTAATTGCCACAGTGATTCCTACCTGTGTATTAGGTTACTTAATGTTGATTGTGATAGGTGTTAGGAGTTTAAAAATTTCAATTTAGGTCTGGACTGAGTAATATGTATTAACTGTTATGGAAGGTATGAACTGTCATTTAAATTCCTGAGCAAACAAACTGAAATGTGACACTATCACTTGTTTCTCAGGTTTCCTGAGAAACTCTTGCTATGTATCAGCCCTGAACTTCAATGTTCAGTCCCTGCACCTATTTTAGTTAGCTATCATTTGTTCAAATCCCCAACCTATCTAGTATCAGTCCTAGTATCCTAAAATTTATGTGTAAATGAGTGTTCAGTTGGGTTTCCTTTTTGTGAAAAACTGTCAGTTAGTATTGAACCAATTTCTTGAATTTGGAATGCTTGGGTTTTAAGTTGGTATTCACTGATTCCAGGATACATAGATGCCTCCACTGTTTTCTTCAACTTATCACTGATTTAGTTCAATAGCTCACTGTAAACTGAGTTTCCACTCTACCAATTTCAGATTTCTGTAAACACTGATTTCCCTGTCCACTACACATACACACATCTCACACTGGTTGTAAAGAACTGGGATTTTATGTGGGAATTGATTCCCTTTCAAATCTGTAATTTATAAAGTATTCACTAATTTTCACACATTGGTTCATGTGACACCCACACATATGTTTCCTACACACACACACATTTGTTCCTGTCACTTGCCTACTCTCTACACACACACATTACTGTTTTACACTGTTCTAACACACACAACTTCCCCTAAACTGTCATATACACACACACACAAACTTGTTTTCATGCCACCATGTACTCACACACATTCTAAACTATCATCACATACAAAACTGAAATGTTAGGTTGGGATGTGGGGGTTTATGTTTGAGTAGAAGAAATGGGTTTTGGTGCTTTATGGGTATATTTAAACTGTCATACTATTCAATATACACACACACACTCATGAAATGTACACACAATATCACACACACACATACACTTGGACACATAGATGTGTTTTTCTATTCTCTATACATAGGTATATGTATAAATGTATTGATATGTATATATATCTATATGCTTGATAATAATGTGGTGAATATGTGTGATATTATATAATGTAATGTATATATAATATATGTGATATAGCCTATATGGCCTATAGCCTATATGCATGGCACATTGCACTTGGGTGTATCCCTCTAGGCATATAGCCTGTGGCTCATAAACCTGTGTTTCTGGCTTGAATGCCAGTGTAGGAGTGTGGTTGGCTTGTATAGCCTAGAAACTAGGTGTGCTTGCTAAGTCTAGGCTTGGTTAGGCCTAGTGAGACTTGACTAGACTAAGATTGACCTAGTTTGACTATTGTAGCTGACTTGGGCTGACCAAGAGTTGACCAAGTTTGACTTAGACCTAATTTGACCTAGATAGTTGACCAGGGTTAACTTAGAGTTGACTTGACCTAGATTGACCTAGAAATCATGTAGATTGCATCATAACCATCATTTGCCTTGTATTAAACACATTATAACCTGTATTGTTCTATTTAGGATATTGTGACTCCGGTGCAGACATCTGATATTACACTGCTCTTTTCAGAGTATCAGGCGAGTACATTTTCTGATAGTTCTCTCATTTAATTGCCAGTTACTGTATTTTAGTTCTATTTAGTTTTATGTGATTCTCTGTTACAACACGTATGGATATTTCTGGATTCATGTATGCGACACACATACCTTACTTATCTGACCTCTATTACTGGAATCACTGGAATAATTCCGGAATCTATTACTGGAATCATTCCGGAATCTATTACTGGAATCATCATATTTTGGCTGGACTCACCTCGATTCTCGTGTCGAATTCTGGATTCATTTGTTTTGCAGGGCGGGGAAATGTTGAGTAAGATATGTAGACATACCCCAAATCTGGAATCTCCAACTGGAATCTACTGGAAGCATAGCCATCTCTCGCCTGATCAGTGAGAGATGTGCCTGATTACCCACAGCCGTTTACATGTCGATCTCGGTATTTTAAAACACACTATTAGATTAGCCGGACTCACCTGGATTCTTGATCACGACCTAGAATCATCTGGTACTGGATTCATATTATTTTAGATTCATCCTTTACCGGATTTATAATAGTTTTACACTTGTTTTGTAATTACCTTCTGGACTTATTCTGTTACCTTAGTTCAGCTAGATTTATTTTACAGTCTTCATTGCCATCATTCTTCTCTTGTTTTAGTTACTTACTTTCCTTGTAGCTCACTGTTTCTCCATACCATCACCTGTATATAAACTGCCATATTCATCAATAAAACTGTCTACAACTACTTTATAGTTCCCTGTCAATTACTTGGGTTTTCTTGATGAGTTGTACTCGTTCCTGTCCTGACTGGACCTGTTGCAAATTTTACAGATGACTGCCCTGAGGACACATGCCCTACATATTACTGTGGAGATGGTTTAGCTACCTATGGCCTCGACACTCAGGAGTGATTGGGAGATTAGCTAGTTGTTGTTTAGCTTTCATGTTTAGAACTGGAGTTGTATATAAGATGAGTTTGTAGTTGAGATTGTCTGAGATTTTATCATTTAGTTGTTGGATTTATTTCTGTTATTAGTCTTTAGTTATAACTTCTGTGATATCTTATCGTTTTTAGACTGTGATTGAGACTCATTATATCTATACTTGTCCTCCGTTCGGAGTTGAGATTTGACAAGTACATTATATAATTGCGTGAGTTGTTGATTAGATAGTAACCTAGGACAGCTTTCTACCATCGACACTGCGGCGTAGGCTGGGCGTTGTTACGCGCTCGTACCCTCACAGTGGGTGCGGGTCGTGACAAGAAGCCCGTACCGGGAAAGGACGGCAGATTCCTTTATATCTTAAAACCCTAATGCACATCGCATATGTTCCCCTCTTCCCTATAAATAGGAGAGGTTTTTCCCCAACAATATGACTGACAAAGAGAAGAAGATCCACAGAATTATCAAAATCTTCAACTCCGGTGTCCTCCTGATCGGCAAACCTAGAGTTCCATCGAAGGTACCAGAAAGTCAGAGCAAGTCTCATATCATCATCAGATCGTCAACGGAGTAAATGAGCCGCTGCAGTGCTCGATCTCCACCGTCACACTTTCCCAAAAAAAATTGCACTTAGATTTCTTCGCATAAGAATCGATTGTACTCTTTTTTACGTTTAACATACACAAAGTTCATTCAACCTTTTGTCATATCGAACAAGATGGCGACTCTGCTGGGGACTACCTTCTCCTGCAACGAGAAAGTGCTGACACAATCCGATGATGACTTGCTGGGTTACTCTCAGAAGATGTTGGTCGTACGCTTCGACAATCAAGCTTTTTGTAACGCCCCAGTCCAAAAATACGTAGGACTAGGTACGTAGACATGCCAGCCATATAATAATATACGTAAGATGTAAAATGTAATATAACCATAATAACTAATACCATCCACAAATTAAAGAATAAAAGATGTCATAAATCAATTATTTATTATCATTTTACAAGTTTGTTGGGCGGAGATAAATCCACTACCAACTATTTAATGGGAAGTTATACATGACAAATAAAGGATGTGTCAACGGTAGCAAGCACGATCCAAGAATGAGTCATCCTTGAAGGAAAAGCGGTGATCACGGCCTTGGCTAGAATACTTGTGAAAACTCACGAAAATCCATAACTGGAGAGATCACAAGGTCCTCAGAGGGACGTAACAAGATACGGAAAGAACACGCTAATATGAACTGTCAGAATAATAAAATAATATCCAAAAGCCTATCCTAGACAAAAAATATACAAAGGGGATTCTAACCGTCTATTGTGCAACTTAGAGGACAACTTTCACACGCATGGGTGGGATTTAGGCTATGTGTACATGTGCTGTCATCCAATCACAAGTATCCGGCCATAACGTCCAAAACGTCAGAGGCTATCTGCAAATATATCACGCCATAGTTCCTTTCAAAAACTATGGTTTACCTGTTTGGCTTCCCATACGCACTAGTGACTGTCCTCCCCTAAGATTTTCCACACTGACCAAGTCATGCCCATAACCTGTCCAGGTTTGTAATTGCTTGAGTCTCTATACCCTAGTCATAGTAGTTACGATCATCTATCCGTCACACAACTTCTTACAAAAAGATGGCCAGTCATTATGCAAGCCGTGCCCCTAACATAATGTCTCAAATCGTGTAGTGTAAGTGTCATAGCCAATGGAGATATAAGGATAGCCCACGATAAGAAGGTAGTCCGCTAAAACTAGGTCAACATGCATCAAATAAAATAAAGTAATAGAAAAATGACTAATATAGTTGCTTGCACCCAAGTGTGACTTGGACGTGCAATTTATAACAAATAAAACTAACAGATATGAAACAAAGTATATAAATGCCGAAAATAAATAACATGACAGTAAATTAGCAATATATACTTGCCAGGTGTGACGCCTGGTGTGTTGCGATGATCAAGGTGGCACAACATATGAATTTGATGTTACAACTACACAAGACGGCCTCCGATGGCGGCACAGACTATTCTATCGGGGCCAGAATGGCAAGATTAGTTAGTGTCAATTGGAGAAAATACATATTTGAGAAGGGAGTAGGAATAATGAGCTTGGTCAAGGACAAGAATTTATGACGACCAAAAAAAAGAAATTTAAGGAAATTAGATAATTAAAATTGAAAATATTTATGTATAACATAAAACTAGATATGTTTTCATCTATAAAATATTTATTTATATTAGTGAGAAACTATGTCCTATTAGCTAAAATACTTAAGATAATTATACTTATTTTAGAAAAATAAAATAAAATTTTAATTCATCAAAATGCATTTTAGCTCAAAAATACATAGTAATATATATTAACTTCCAAGCCAAGTTGGAACTTATATATAAGCCATATACAATTTATGTCACAAATCTAATTTTAGAAAAATTTATAGGGTTTAAATGGAAACACTAGTTGGCAAAATACACTAATAATATCAATAATTAAATAAAAATATTAATAGTAAAGGAAACAAAAGGAACCCTAATAATAATGTAAACCCCATAAAATTTAGACGCATTTTATTCACATTATACTTTTGGATATTAGATTTTTATTTATATTTTGGTAGAAAATACTCCAAAAGAATATGCTACTTTCGAAAAGTTTTAATAAGAAAATTTTGTTTTGATTGTTTTAAATTCTTGAAATAATTTATCATTAAATCTTGAGGATTTTTGTTATAGATAGTAGCAACTAGTTCCTAACTAGCTAGTAGGCATAATTGTGCTTGTTATTTATTAAAATAAGATTTTAAAATAATTTTGGGATTTTTAGAAAATTTTTATAGAGTTATTTTGATTTAGTACTGAGTACATATATAAATAATTAGTTGTAACTTTTGTTCAAAAATAAAATAAAATAAAATACAAACTCTAATTGTTACTGTTCCTAGGAATAGTAACAAATTGAAACCTGCACAAAGGCCCCCAAGCCACCAGGCCGAGCCTTCACCATATAAACATAACCGATCCCTTATAATCGTGCGAAGGAAACATAGGAAATAAAAACCTAAACTTCGTCGCCTCTAACATCTTGCATCTCCAAGTTGCAGGCACGCACGTCACCCTTCAGCATCGTTGGGTCACTGGCAGAGTCACCGCAGTAGCGCCGGAGTGCGTACAACGCCGACAATAGCGAAATAAGACAACCGCGACAGAAGTCTGAAGATGGCCATTTCGACGTACATTTTCGAAGCGATTGCTCGCTCGTTTCGCGATATGACACTACTGGTATGTAGTCAACTTGACCCTCTTAAGCACCCTTCAATTAGTTTAAATCTATATAAATTAGGTTGTCTGATATCTCAACGCCAAGTCGTCGAAAAACTGCAAAAACATGACAAAATCAAACCAGTCCCCACCCCTATTTGGAAGGCAATTTTCAGCCAACCCATCAACAGTTTTAGAAATCCTTTTGAATAGGATTATAGTCAACCTAACCAAGATGAATACCCTATTATTAGTTTTATTTATAGTGATTTAAAAAGTAGGATAAATCAGATTAAAAATCAGGGAAAAACATAAAAAAATCTATTTTCAAAAATATAGAAATTCTTCGACACGACGTGCGCCCCAACAAACCAGACGACATGGTCACGAACCGAAAGCATCGAAAGGTGCGTATCGACTTTGTGGACGTTTAGGCTTTGACGGAATTCAAATTGGACGCGTGTGCACGACGAATTTGATGTTTATCCGTCGAAATTTACCGTATCGACCCCATTGCAAATTTTTTAATTACCTTGTGCCCGCTTGTCGAATTGAAATGAAACTTGCACCAGCAGGACCGTATCATTTTTCTAGTCATGTATGCCAAGTTTGGTCCGATTCTGAGAAGGTCGACTGGAATGCCTATTTGGCGGCCCGCTACCCGATTCAACGGACGATTTTGTGCACGTCTCATCGAAATCCATAATTTGATATACCATTGAGTTTGTCTCCTCATACCGGATCTGTAGATATGTAGTTTGATGACTTTAGATACCGTAGGTTCTGGCACGCGTTTCGGTACAAAATGGGTCCAATAGTGGATATCGTTTTGACGTAAAATTACGATTTTGTCCCTGTTTCAGAATTGGACTTTTGGACAGGCATTTTGTAGACATATATTTTATTCTAAACAAGTTCGTGGTGTTTATTTAATCATCCGAGGACGTATGCGGGATTTGGCTTTCATAACTTTACTATTCTGACGGTTCGAGCTATTGGACGTTGTCCTTTTGCACACAACCTCAGGCAAGATACCTTGCCTTATTTACTATTTATAATTAGTTACATCTTTCTTTATTTACTATATATTTATTTTTTGTTTATTTCAGTTGGATCCATGACTTGCTTAGTTTACTTTACTTTGCTTTCTATTATTTTCTTGCTTGTCTTTTAAATATGCATGTGAACCTAGTCTTAGTTGACTACCTTTTGTTAGTGACCCTTGGGAGGGTGAACATAGTTAGATGTATGGGCTATCCAAATCCAAAAGCCGTAGTAACTGCGTACTATGGAAGTCATGTCGCGAGGATCACTAGCCTCGAGCTATGTGGACTGATGTGGTAGTTTACTATTTCGATATGGGTTGGGACAATGTCACATCACGGAATAATATTTAGTTCGGGGTAGTTTACTACATATTTAGTTCTTGTCATGGCATAGGGCAATGTCACATCACGGAATAGTATACTGCCCCTTGTCCTTGTTTAGTTGTAGGGGTAGTTACTGTTTCAATATGGGATATTGGGCCGTGTTATGGTTGGGACACTTACCTTTACCTTATGACTTTATGGCATATTTTATATTCTGTTTATATGACATGTTCTTTATGTATCTTATTACGTCCCTCTGAGGACCTGATGATCTTTCCAGGTGTACTTCTATGATATTTGTAGGTGTTCTAGCCAAGTCCGTGATCTTCTCCATTCCTTCGCAGAGGATTACCTTGGGTTGACTTGCTACCTTTCTTTCGCATTTTCTTCCGTGTATTATCCTTCTCTTTTAAATGGTTGGTAGTGGATTTGTCTCCGCCCAACTACATGTATAAATAACGAAAATTCATAGTTGATTTATATTATTATTCTTTCATTTTATGGATGAGATTTAATTATCATGGTTTTACTGCATTTTATAGCTTATGTATACATACGGGGTTCCATACATTAGAGTATACTTCGTATGTATGCAGTTGGCATGTCTACTTAGTTCTAAGTATTTTGGGACTGGGGCGGTACATATTTTTGTGGTGGCCCATGCAGGTCAAGTTTGTCGTTTCGATTATATTACTGTACCGAGCGGGCCTACATATAGGATTAAAATCTAGGTATCTCATCCACATGCTTGACTTCCTCCCTAAATTCTACTTTCAAACTCTCGTCCGACTACCTTGATTTTTTTTGCTCGATTCCTTTCCACTATAAATATTATCTTTCCCCCTTCGTGCTTGATAGAGAGGTTAGGAAGATGACTCATACTAGATATATGTGTTATTTTGCTCAATCACCCTATTATTTGACTCTTATAAGTTGGGTAGTATGCCTCACGGCCTATCACCACGTGTTCGTATAACCCATTAATGAAGTATAACTGGGTGGCACTGAATATATGCTAGTATAAGAAGATATATTTACATAGAATATAGAGTTTTAGTAGACCATTCTCTATTGGTCAACCAAGGCCTGATACAAGAGACAGTAGGACGACTGTGTAAGCAGGAACACCGGACAAAACTTAGCTCCTTATGAAACTTGAACCATTTATAACGGCTTTCATCCTTCCATACTTATACTTTGTAATATCATAAATAATCTTGCTATTTATAGCCTAGTTTTGTAAGCTTATATTTTTATCGAGCTTGTTTAGGACATATGTATAGTGGGGACGTCCACTAACATATTGTCTAATCAGAATCAGTGTATTATGGTCTGATCAACCTTGGTGCACTTGGTTCGCTCATCATATAATTACCCTATGTGGATTGAGATATAGAGGTATTTAGGATCTCATTCGCGACTACATTGACAATTCCTCTGGAATTATACATTCGCCTTTGAATCACATAATTGTATTCAATGACATCTTTCTTGAACTCTTTATTATTTTGTCTTTCACTGATTGGAAAGACAAATGCTTGTATTTGATAGAAGGATACAGAGTATCCCCAAGGCCATGATAGTTATATACACAAGTGTAGCTACATCGGCCAACCATGTGACTACAACCTTGCCTTGAGATTACTCGTTCTTCCTCGACCCTGAAACTACTATTGTGACCTTCTAGTCATTTGAATATGATAATGATTAGAATCATACCTTTGATCGAAACACCAACATAGGAGACTATCTATTCTCAGGGAACAAATTATTATGGGTCTCTAAATATTTGCCATGAATCTTTCTTTAACTAGCAATCCCAATGCCTTAACACAACCTTTACTCGACCAAGCCCACAGTTTAGACATAAGAGGAATAGACAGAAACAAGGACAAGCATCTACCATGACTATGATAGATACCGATTCCGAGATTTGGTGTTGCTTTAGTTATACAATTTTATTATTAAAGAGGTGAATTATCATTAGAACAACACATTCACTAGCTTAGCCAATACCTGTAGCTTAACACTCCATCATGTTGATTTACTAGTTATCAACAAATAATGCATGAGCATTAAGTGCAACATTATTAGAAACCTTATGATATAGTCTGACCGACTTAACACAAATAGAAATTTATGACTGAGTTGTTGAAAGCTTTTTGTTATCCCATAGATAAATCTCGTATACTATAGGCGAGTGGATCATTCTATTTATCGACTCGTATATCGTGGTACATAATCATTTTTTATTTATTAGAATTCGTGGTACGATCCTCGAATTTGATTCCTATCTCATGTATTACATTATCCGTTACATCGTGCCTTATCCTTTATTATCAAAAGTCGAGGTACAATGCCACAACTTTGAAATTTTTTAACGTCATTAACCCCAAAAATCGTGCCTTAGTTTAATTTAGAGAAAGAATTTTAGGAGTGAATAGATTCTAAGCCTTCTAAATTTTAGGATCACTGGGATTACCAATTCATTAAGTTGGTTCCATTAGGATGGAAAATTTGTGCCCCACGAACTCCAACTTTCTATTTAGATCATTTGGTGTCCCCGACCGTGACATTAATATTCGGAGCACAAGACCAGCTGTTACCTTCCAACAAATTGCACATACAAGATCTAGACGAGTCCACCTTCATGTAGATATATTATGTCCCACTAAAACACGTCACTTTGTACTCTATTTTTATGATACGAATTTTAGGTCAAAAGACTAGCGATAACCCTTACCATAACATTCGATGTACTTCCCGACTACAATTAGAGATCAAATCTTGACTAAATTCTTTTGGCCAATATATGGTTGTGATCTACTCGAAGTCCGCTACGCACATGCCATTAGTGTGCCACTCAATAAAGGCCCCTTGTGTTACTTAAACACAAAAGTCACAGAAGGCGCATCTTCATGACTTACAGAACCTATTCTACCAACTCGACTGACAATTAGGTGAACCACTTGAGTTGGAGCCTATTCTACATTATTCTAACCTAATAGGGATGGTTTAAATTGATTCTACGAGATTTTGTCCGGCCCACATAGATTAAAATCTAAGGGTCATGCAATCAAAGAATGAGTCCAAATAAGGAACCCATTAAGACTTGGTTAAACCCATTCTTGCCTATCGTCATATTTGGACTATAAAACCAAACTTGATGAAATAGGACCTCACCACTACTATGTAGGCCCCACCTCTTGGCTCACTAATCCTTATTTCATGAATTCCGTAACTACATCTCTATGTAGCCTATGTTATGAGATGAATGGAATCCCGCTGTATTAACTAGTTTCTGATTAGGCTTGACCAAGACCTCCTCTCCTGCCTTGATAAGACATGGTCAATACAAGAGCAATGTTAAATGAGTAATACTTAGGCATCCCATAGAGTCCATGACTACGATCAGAAGTAATTCATATCCTTAGTATCCTCTTGAAATTTGACCTTCTTAGAAACCCTTATACTGTGCTTTTCGCGATTTACCAATTTATGTAGTTGAGTAGAACCTTGAACTTAGTATCTTCTACCTTTTAGAATGAGATGCCAAACTTGGATGCTATCCATAACCGTTCTTCCATCTTTTTGGAAGTTGCGGTACAATATTCATATTGCATTTTATATCCCTTGCTTGTGCGTTTAGATAACCACGGTAGAAGATCACAACCTTGGTTCTTTTTTTCAAAGCCATTCTATCCTAAAATGGTATCTTCGATTGAATCTCAAGAACAGAAATTGCTGGAGCATATAGGCAAGCCTATCAAAGAAATGTAACGTTCTTGAATTAGCAAAAGATTGGGATAGATTGGTTTCTATTTAATCGATTTAAACCAGTGGCTCACGATATCCACTCTATCTATATCATCCGATGACCTCTACCGTGACTTTGATATTTGAAGCACAACACAAACATTCTCCTTCCAATAAAATTTTAAACTCATAACATACATGTTCCACAAATACACCTTCCCGTGCTCAAATTTTAATTACACCACATGTATGACACATTTTCCCTTAGAACAAGCCATAGATGTCTATTTTTATTTTATTTGATTTTAACCATGCAATTATCGACCAATTCCTTTAACTAAACTAAATACCCGTGATCCATGCAAGACGCATCACATCTATGGTGCATGCATTCTGCCCAAGCAAGCACATGTCCCTATACAATACCAAACACCGAACCATCACACCCTAGTCACTATGACATAATGAATTCACACACTTACCTAATCATATACTATAGAAAGGTTTTTGTATTTGCCATGGGTTCTCGGCCCTCGGCCCAAGAATTCTACTTTCCTTCGTCAGTTTCATCTCTTAGTTACCATGTTAGGCGAAGATTAAAATTCCTTTGAACCGACACGTTCTAGTTATATTCGAACAAGTGGTTCCTACCGTCTCGTTGAAGGCATGACCGTTATGAACGACGTAAATTTACAATACTTCCTTATAGTATTTATTGACCAATAACGTCATGGTACTATCAAGGCTCACTTAGAACCCGAGATTACGGTTACAAGCGTCCATTATTCTCATGTCCATTAGAAATTGTCCCTCTTAAAAGTTCTGTAACATCGATTTTTATGGTTAGCCAACCTCTATAAGTTGGGTAGAGGCGGGAATGAAGAATACCTTATCTTGTGAAATATGACCTTAAATTTGGATTTTCTTTTAATTACCGCCTCCATGTTGTCGAAAACCAAGTATGATTTTCATGTTAGTTTCCTTCAATCGCATTACATCGCGACCTCCCCCTACCGTAGATTTAATTTCGAGGATAAAATTTTTATAAGTTGGGTAGGATGTAAACCCCCTAAAATTTAGGTGTATTTTATTCACATTATAATTTTGGATATTAGATTTTTATTTATATTTTGGTAGAAAATACTCCAAAAGAATATGTTACTTTCGAAAAGTTTTAAAAAGAAAGTTTTATTTTGATTGTTTTAAATTCTTGAAATAATTTATCATTAAATCTTGAGGATTTTTGTTATAGATAGTAGCAACTAGTTCCTAACTAGCTAGTAGGCGTAATTGTGCTAGTTATTTCTTAAAATGAGATTTTAAAATAATTATCAGATTTTTAGAAAAATTTTATAGATTTATTTTGATTTAGTACTGAGTACATATATAAATAATTAGTTGTAACTTTTTGTTCAAAAATAAAAAAATAAAATACAAACTTCTAATTGTTATTGTTCCTAGAATAGTAACAAATTGAAACCCGCATAAAGGCCCCCAAGCCCCCAGGCCGAGCCTTCACCATATAAACATAACCGATCCCTTATAATCGCGCGAAGGAAATAAAGGAAATAAAACCCTAAACTTCGTCGCCTCTAACATCTTGCATCCCCAAGTTGTACGTGCGCGCGTCACCCTTCACGCGTCGTCGGGCCACTGGTAGAGTCGTCGCAGCAGCCCCGGAGCGCGTACAACGCCGACAATAGCGAAACAAGACAACCGCGATATCAGTCTGAAGATGGCCATTTTGATGTACCTTTTCGAAGCGATTGCTCGCTCGTTTCGTGATCTGACACTGCTGTTATGTAGTCAACTCGACCCTCTTAAATACCCTTCAATTAGTTTAAATCTATACAAACTAGGTTGTCCGAAATCCCGACGCCAAGTCGTCGAAAAACTGCGAAAATAGGACAGAATCAAACCAGTCCCACCCCTATTTGGAAGGCAATTTTCAGCCAACCCATCAACAGTTTTAAAAATCCTTTTGAATAGGATTATAGTCAACCTAACCAAGATGAATACCCCATTATTAGTTTTATTTATAGTAATTTAGACAGTATTATAAATCTGATTAAAAATCAGGGAAAATATGAAAAATTTGTTTTCAAAAATATATAAATTCTCCGATACGACGTGCGCCCCGACAAACCGGGCGACATGGTCATGAACCAAAAGCATCAAAAGGTGCGTATTGACTTTGTGGACGTGTGGGCTTTGACGGAATTCAAATTGGACGCGTGTGCGCGATGAATTTGATGCTTATCCGTCAAAATTCACCGTATCGATCCCTTTGTAAATTCCCCAATTAATTTGTGCACATTTGTCGAATGGAAACAAAACTTGTGCCAGCAGGACCATATTATTTTTCTGGTCCTGTATGCCAAGTTTGGTTCGATTCTGAGAAGGTCGACTGGAACGCCTATTTGGCGGTTACTAGATTCAACGGACGATTTTGTGCACGGCTCATCGGAATCCATAATTTGACATACCGTTGAGTTCGTCTCCTTAAAACGGATCCGTAAACATGTAATTTGATGAATTTAGAGACCGTAGGTTCTGGCACTTGTTTCGGTGCAAAATGGGTCCAACGGCGGACATCGTTTTAATCTAAAATTACGATTTTACCCCTGTTCCAGAATTGGACTTTTGGAAAAGCATTTCTTAGACATATATTTTATTCCAAACACATTCATGGTGTTTAATTCAGCATCCGAGGACGTATGCGGGATTTGGCTTTCATCAGTTCACTATTTTGACGGTTCGAGCTATTGGACGTCGCCCTTTTGCACATAACCTCAGACAAAATATATTGCCTTATTTACTATTTATAATTAGTTACATCTTTCTTTATTTACTGTATATTTATTTCTTGTTTATTTCAGTTGGATCCATGACTTGCTTAGTTTACTTTACTTTGCTTTCTGTTATTTTCTTGCTTGTCTTTTAAATATGCATGTGAACCTGGTCTTAGTGGACTAACTTTTGTTAGTGACCCCTGGGAGGGTGAAGAATGTTAGATGTATGGGCTACCCAAATTCAAAAGCCGTAGTAACTACGTACTACGGTAGTCGTGTCGCGAGGGTCACTAGCCTCGAGCTATGTGGACTGACGGGTCACGTGGGCCGCTAGTCTCCAGTTATGTCGGCTGATAGTATTGGTACTTGACGTGTGCGTGTTGTGAGTTGTTACCTTGTCCTAGGGGAGTCAGCCTTTACCTGCCCATACAACGAGATGTCTTCTAAATTGCATATTAAAATGGTTAGAAGACCTTAGTTAATCTCATGTCACACTTAGTTCTTGTCATGGCATGAGACAATATCACATCGCAGAATAGTATACTACCCCTTGTCCTTGTTTGGTTGTAGGGGTAGTTTACTATTTCGATATGGGATATTGGGTCGTGTTATGGTTGGGACACTTACCTTTACCTTGTGACTTTATGGCATATTTTATATTCATTTATATGGCATGTTCTTTATGTATTTTGTTACGTCCCTCTGAGGACCTGGTGATCTATCCAGGTGTGTGCTTCTGTGATATTTGTAGGTGTTCTAGCCAAGTCTGTGATCTTCTCCATTCCTTCGCAGAGGATTTGCTTGGGTTGACTTGCTACATTTCCTTCGCATTTTCTCACGTGTATTATCCTTCTCTTTTAAATGGTTGGTAGTGGATTTGCATCTGCCCAACTACATGTATAAATGACAAAAATTCATAGTTGATTTATATTATTATTCTTTCATTTTGTGGATGAGATTTAGTTATCATGGTTTTACTATATTTTACAACTTATCTATACATACGGGGTTCCGTACATTGGAGTATACTTCGTATGTATACAGATGGCATGCCTACGTACTTAGTCCTAAGTATTTTGGGACTGGTGTGTTACAAATGATAGAAACAAAAGACTAAGAAAAAAAATCTAATAACAAACAACAACAATAAAAAGAATGAAAAAAATAAATAAATAAATAAAACCCACACTTAAAGTCCAATGCAGCAGCTGCAGCATCTTCTTATTTAGACTAAAGGGGGAGAGAAAATAAATAGATGGAGAGGAAGGAGTCGAAGAAGAAATAGATATCGGTAAGAAAGAAGAAGAAGAGGTTGCAGATACGAGAGGAGCAGAGAGGGGAGGTCGAAAGACACAGAGAGGGATACTCACTGGGAGGCACGCTGGCGTCGGCAGAGGGTGCTCGAACGCGTGGGGGTTCGAGAAGGGAGCGATTGCGGTGGTTACGTCGCGGTCGCCGGGGTGACATAGAGGAGACGCATGCCAGATCTGGCGAAAGGTGGAGGCTCGGTCTAGATCATTGGCGCGGCAAGGGCGCGACGGAGGTGCTGGCTCTCACAAGTCGGCGGAGAATCCAGAGTCACCGACGTGACACAGAGGTAAGGGGATATGGTCAAGCGGTAGTCTTGGGGCTACGGCTGATGAAATCGGGAGTGGTGCGAAGGTGGTGGTGGTGGATGATGGCCAGAGTGGCAGCCAGACGGTGGTGTTGGCAGAGATCATGAAGCGGGGGTGGTGATGATGAGGGTCGGTGGTCTTGAAGTTGATGGTGCTGGCGGAGTCATGATTGTTTGCCGAAATCAAAGTCGAGGCGGCACTCTACAGTAGGCGTACTGGTGTGTGGGAATAGTCGGAGCCGCTGGTGGTCTAACCGACATAGAGACGGTCGCGGCTCGAGCGGGGATAGGCAATAGAGGTTTTGGTGGCGCTGACACGGCTCCGAGCCGTCAAGGGCTCAGGAGAGGCTGTGGTGTGGGGCAGAAGGCGGAAAGACGGTGGTCGCGGTAGAGGTGCGGAAGAAGTCGGAAGAGGGGATTATAGTCAAAAATAGCGAGGCTGACAGGGACGTAGGGTTAGGATTGTGTCCGAAATGTGGACATGAAGAAGATGATACTGTAACTGTAATAGAAAATAGTCGGAGGAGACGGAGACACGAACAAGATGCACGGCACCTAAATAGATTTTGTCTTGTGGTAAATGGTAGAAAATAGATGAAGTGTTGTGGGAGAACACCTGGAGATGGATCCCCTATATATAGTATGGAGGAAATCCCAATTAGATTACGATTATGATTCCTAATAGATGACTCTTAATTTAAATTAAATGAAGTTATAAATTAATCTAATCAAATCTAAATCGATATTCGAATACTCTAATAATTCAAAATCACATTAATCGTTCATACCAATAATTCAAAATAACCTCAAATAATTTGAAATATTTTTCTTTATTAAAATTCGATTTAGCAATCTTCCTACATTTAAAAGTAATAAAAAATATTTAATTCAATCTAGTTTTAAAAAACTAAATTGATATAATCTTATTAACTATTTCAAATATATTTATTGATAATACTTTAATTTACTCTCCTAAGGATAAAATTTAAATAATATTTGTTATTATAAAAAATAAAATTTAAAGCACATTTATATAACCATAGAAATCTATTCCAAGTAATCTAATAAAACCTTTTTATTTGTTCAAAACAACTTGATTGCTTTCTTTAAGGTTTCTAAGTAAAATTTTATTTCTAAGAACAAAATTTGAGAACAATAAAAAAAATTAATATTTTGTAATTTGGAAAATCCGAAATATAAAATTCTAGAAAATAAAAACATATCTTTGTTAATCCGAAAAATATTTTTATATTAGTGTATGGCTAGAAGTAGAACCATATATGTATATTGTACATGTACGGTAGTCTTTTCAAATAAAAAAAACTCGATAATTTTAGGGATTTTACATCCTACCTAACTTACAAGAATTTTATCCTCAAAATTAAGAAACAAGTAGGGTAGGTAGGGTTGAGGAGGTACAAGGGTATACCGATAAGGAAATACGATCAAGTCAAGGAAACAACATTCAACACAAACATGCAAGTAAACTCGTGATTTAGATAGTAGAAAAATAAATCACGGATATGGTTTTGAATGATAGTCGCTAGTTAATGGTAACACAAATTTAGAGAATAGTAAGGAAGCGAGTAAATCAAAGAAAATAATTTAGGGGCTTAGGAGATATGGTTCCTCGATAGAATAAAGTCGTCTAGGTTTAGGGTATGATTAAGAAAATGATTTGAATCATTCTTAAGTCTCAAGAATGATAAAAAGCCGCGATAATGAATCTAGGGTCGCGGAAAGGACGAGTAACTCTAGACGGGGATATAGTCACATTGGTTGGTCAATAGCTAACTATCTTGGCAGTAGATGGTGGGGCACCTAAGGGGATATCAAGTACGAGCGATATTATTCTAAAATAGGTGAAAGAAAGACGAATAAGGATTCGAAGAAGATGTTATTGAATACAAATACGTGATTCAAAGGCGACCGAATAATTCAAAAAGAATTACCAAGGCAGTCACGGATGAGATTTAGAAGCCAAGACCATCATGCACCGGTTCTGATTGGACAATATGTTAGTGAGCACGCGCTCAACATCATATATCTTGAACCAGCTTGATAAAGAATGAGCTTACAAAAACTATGCTGTATTAGCATCATTAGTCAAGGTAGTCAATCATATAAGTAGGGAGGTAATGATTTCAAGAAAACATATATAGTCCAAATTTCAAAAATCTAGGTCTTGTCCGATGTTCGTATCTATACAGTCGTTCTAATGTCTCTTTGTCTAGGCTTGGCCAAGGTCATAGGAAATGTTAGGTCATAGGAAATTCTACCCAACTTACAAGAGTTAAAGTAGTAGGGATAATAGAACATGTCAAATAAGTATGATTCACCTTCCTAACCTCTATTAAGCACGAAAGAAGGATAATAATTTACGGTAGAGAGAATCAAGCAAGATGCAAATCAAGGAGTCAAGTAAGAGTTCAAAAATAGAATCGAGGAAGGGGGTCAAGTATGTGGATGAGATGCTATACTCTAATCCTATTCGCAGGCTTGCTTGGTACGAAAAAGTAACCAAACAATTTATCTAGACCTACATAGGCCACCAAAAAATATGTAACTCCCAGTCCCAAAATACGTAGAACTAAGTACGTAGACGTGCCAGTCGTATAATAATATACGTAAGCTGGAAAATGTAGTATAACCATGATAACTAATCTCATCCACAATTTAAAGAATAAAAGATGTCATAAATCAATTATTTATTATCATTTTACAAGTTTGTTGGGTGGAGACAAATCCACTACCAACTATTTAATGGGAAGTAATATATGACAAATAAAAGGATGTGTCAACGGTAGCAAGCACGATCCAAGAACAAGTCATCCTCGAAGGAAAAGAGGTGATCACGGCCTTGGCTAGAATACCTGTAAAAAGTCACGAAAACACATACCTGTCCAGTTTTTTAACTGCTTGAGTCTCTGTACCCTAGTCATAGCAGTTACGATCATCTATCCGTCATACGACTTCTTACATAAAGATAGCCAGTCATTATACAAGCCGTGCCCCTAGCATAATGTCTCAAATCGTGTATTATAAGTGTCACGGCTAATAGAGATATAAGGATATCCCACGATAAGAAGGTAGTCTGCTAAAACTAGGTCAACATGCATCAAATATAATAAAACAATAGAAAAATGACTAATAGAGTCGCTTGTACCCAAGTGTGACTTGGACGCGCAATTTATAACAAATAGAAGTAACAAATATGAAACAAAGTATATAGATGCTGAAAATAAATAATATGACAGTAAATTAGCAAGGTATCTAGCCTGGTGTGTTGTGATGATCAAGATGGCACAACATATAACTTTGATGTTACAACTATGCAAGACGGCCTCCGATGATGGCACGGACTATTCTATCGGGTCTAGAATGGTCAGATTAGTTAGGGTCGATTGGAGGAAATACTGATTTGATGAGGGAGTAGGAATAATGAGCTTGGTCATGGACAAGAATTTATGACGACCAAAAAAAAGAAATTTTAAGAAAAATAGATACTTAAAATTGAAAATATTTATGTATAACCTAAAACTAGATATGTTTACATCTATAAAATATTTATTTATATTTATAGGAAACTATGTCCTATTAGCTAAAATACTTTAGATAATTATATTATTTTAGAAAAATAAAATAAAATTTAATGGGTTTGAATTCATCAAAATATATTTTAGCTCAAAAATACGTAGTAATATATATTAACTTCCAAGCGAGGTTGGAACTTATATGTAAGCCATATACTATTTATGTCACAAATCTAATTTTAGAAAAATTTATAGGGTTTAAAAGAAAACTCTAGTTAGCAAAATACACTAATAATATCAATAATTAAATAAAATATTAATAGTAAAGGAAACAAAGGGAACCCAAAACAAACAATCACAAAAATAATAATAATAATAATAATAATAATAATAATAATAAAAATAATAATAATAAAAACAAACGACTAAGAAAACAAATCTAATAACAAACAACAACAATAAAAAGAAAGACAGAAAGAAATAAATAAATAAATAAAACCCATACTTAAAGTCCAATACGACAGCTGCTGTATCTTCTTATTTAGACTAGAGGGGGAAAGAGAATAAAGAGATGGGGCGGAAGGAGTCGAAGAAGAACTAGAGATCGGTGAGAAAGAAGAAGAAGAGGTTGCAGAAGAGAGAGGAGGGGAGAGGGGAGATCGGAAGACAGAGAGGAAGACTCCCTGGAGGCACGCTGGCGTCGGAGGAGGGTGCTCGAGCGTGTGGGGGTTCAATAAGCGAAGGATTGTGGTGGTTGCATCGTAGTCGTCGGGATGACATGGAGGAGGCGTACGCCAGATTTGGCCGGAGGTGAAGATTTGGTCCCGATCATCGGCGCAGCAAGGGCGCGACAGTGGTGCTGGCTCTCACCAGTCGACGGAGATTTCGGAGTCGCCAGCGAGACACAGAGGTAATGGGATGTTTTGAAGTGGTAGTCTTGGGGCTACGACTGATGAAGTCAGGGGTGGTACGAAGGTGGTGGTGGCAGATGACGGCCAGAGGGGCGGCCACATGGTATTGTTGGCAGATATCATGAAGCGGGAGTGGTGACGATGAGGGTCGGTGGTCATAAAGTTGATGGTGGTGGCAGAGTTATGATTGTTTTACGAAATTGAAGTCAACGCGACACTCTACAGTGGGTGTACTGGTGTGTGGGAATAGTCGGGGCTGCTGGTGGTCTAACTGACATATAAATGGTCGTAGCTCGAGCGGGGTTAGGCAATGGAGGTTCTGGTGGCGCTGACATGGCTCCGAGCCGTCAAGGGCTCAGGGAAGGCTGTGGTGTGTAATACCCCGCTCCATACGGTACATTATGATGAGTCATTGACTCGAAGAGTTGCATTGACCCGATCAAGTATCGATGCGAATCGATGCAAGAGTTACATTGGCCAAAGGAAAGCCTTGAGTCGATTGGAATCTATGAATCGAATCGTTGCAAATGATAAGTCCCGTTTGAGCAAGTGCTGATTTTAGTTGATCTAATGTACAGGCTATGCTTTTACGCTGGACGATACGATGTCAGTATTTTACCTTATTTAGTAAAGTATTCGCAAAACCAAATCGTCGCCTTGCAATGGATTGTGGCATGGGCATGGTCGGTCGAACCAGTCGAATAGTTCAACGGGATGTCTAGGCCAGAAGAGTTAGCAGTACAACCAAGTTTATGGAATCGAGCCGCAATAGCTCGGCGAAACGGCAAGGCGTATCGACTTAAGGTAGGCGGGTTCTTGACTCTCTCTTCATATTCCTTCACGTCTAATAAAATATATCCTTGTATGCGTAAGTTGTTATCAAGTTAGCGAGCATGGCTCGAATGGTTAAAGGTCTTTCTATGTGTTGAACATTAAAATAGAACATTGAACAATTGAAGCAACGTGTATCAAGTGTACTGATTGCGGTAGGGCGGTGATGGTAGAACATTGAAAGACAACATCGAGATGTGCATCACGTGTACGACTCCGAGAACATTGAACAATAGGCCTAGAATATTGATTATGGCATTATGTATGCCCACGTGTACGAAAACTACGAAATAACTAAGTAACTACGGAACTATGGTTATGTGAATCACTTATGAATGGAATACGTTGGATATAAGTACGAGATGTCTAAGCCGTTGGGCGTCGTGCATCCATACGGATGTGTTGGGGCATAACGCCGAAGGAACTTGAGATAGAGATGAAGGATTTTGTTTATGGAATGTGAGATTTGTTGGAATGATATGACTTGTATGCTATGGCGCGTATTGCATGGTCAATGGACTCGGATGGCTCGTGCCCGGGTACGGATTTCCTCGAACGGTTACGACCGGGGCACCGGGACCGTTCGGCCTAGGAGAGAATTATGTATGATATTTATGGTGCATACCATTAGGATGGATTACGACCGTCCAGTATTATGATAAGCTATGATATCAGTAAGTTTGGGATCCTTCGGATACTGGGCTAGCAACCCGTATAGAAGCGATCATAGGCTTACACATAAGGATGCCAAGTCCATTACGGTACGAAACACCGTGACCTTTATATAGATAGGGCCGGTGGGCTGAGATTAGATTTAGGTGCAGGCGCAGGGCCTGCTACCCTTATGCATATGTCTAAGTATGGTTGGTCGGTTGCATGAATTATATGATTGGTTATGTAAAGTTCTAACCATTCAGGCTAGGCAAATGGGATGGGGATGAGCACGATCACTATGCTTATGTTCATATTATGTGTAACTGTATCTTTCGCAGGGATACGGTATTGGACACAATTATGATAAGTTGCTATATATTAAATATTGCCATGAAACTGATCCTAAGGCTAATTAGAAAGATCACTAAATAATGTTGTATGCTTCACTAAATTTACTTACTGTTTGGTTTGGGTGTGAGTGGGTCTTGATCAGTGCAGCAAGGACGAAAGCAATAATCCCCTACTAGTTTGTGTGCAGGTTCAGGTTATGTTCAGCTCGGGGCAGAGCTTGGCTTGGACGCGTCGATGCATAGAGTCATTAGCGTTTCAAAACGAGCTACCGCATAGGCGTTCGGACTTACGACATGGAGACGTTCGATCGAAGGCTACTTGTTGGCTATAAAGAGGCATAATACATGGAACAATATAATCTTTTATGAGCTAGAGAGATCATGAGCATTGTAGCCTGTTGACATATTCAGTTGGGCTATTCAAGCCTTTGTAACCTTCAGTTCATTATTATAAAAAAGATTCTTATGGTATACTCTGTTTTCCTTCCGCTGCATATGTTATCAATTTGAGATTATGTTATGTGAACCTGTTATCTTGCCTTGTACGAGCGCAACTCCAGGCTCGTGCGGCATCATGCCCAGCGAGGACGATAATTCGGGTGAAATCTAGCGAGGACGAGCGATTTCCCGGATTAGGGCGTGACATAGTGTGGGGCAGAAGACGGAGAGATGGTGGTCATGGTAGAGGTACGAAAGAAGTCGGAAGAGGAGGTTCTAGTCAAAAATAGCGAGGCTGCTAGGGACGTAGGGTTAGGATTTGTCAAATCCCTATTTTCGAAATAGGTATATGACGGTATTTTTGTATTTTGAGGATATTTTTAAATTTGTGTATTCTTAAAATTTTGTTATTCTTCAAGGATGTAGATTTTATCCTTATTATTATTATTATTTTAATTGAATTCCTACATCAACCCTCCCAAAGAAAACCTAAACCCTAAACCTAATACTCACAGTTGTCCCCCAATCCTCACTTTTCTTTCTTTCTCTCAGCTCTCTCTCTCTCTCTCGAGCTCTCCTCACTCGGCCCCCTCTCTTCCTCACAATCGCACACCGTCTCCCTTCTAAGCTCTCTTTCTCACTCTCATTCATCCCTCCCATCTCTCCCTCTCACTCGTTCACCTCTTCCCCTCATGACCACCGACGATAGCCACTGCCATGGTCGCCTCCACCACCATGGTCGCCTCCACCACCAGTACCACTTCAGCCACCATCGCCTCCGCCACTTCTCCGTGCGCCACCAGCTTCACCACCATCTTCATCACAACCACTGCCCCTACTTTAGCCGTGGCCGCCTCCAACTTTGGCCGCCGGCACCGACCTCCAGCCCGACCTCCTCTGCGACCACCGTCGCCATCGTCGCCGTCTCCGACTCCTCTACCCCTTCCTCTTCTTTTGCCCTGCAGTTGCTACCGTCTGCCTCCCTCCGCCGTTGCGGCTTCCTCTCCGCTGGCGAGAGATCCCGAATGCTTCCCTCTCTCCCTGTCTTCTTCCTCCGTCGGCAGCCGACCTGTCTGGCCGAGCTTCCCTGGTGGGCTCCTCCGCTCTCTCTCTTCTCCTCGGGATGTGTGCCCTTCGGGGAGCGAGCCCCTTGTTTTATGCGCAACGGGTAGCGTGCCCCCTCGAACAGTGAACTGTCTCGACTAGTGCACCCTTGACTTTCGTGTCCCCCCGGTTCTTTCTGCTCCTCGGGACATGTGTACCATGATTTGTTTATTGTCTCATTTTCCGTGACACCTTGATTCACGTACTGTCTCGAGCAACGGGATGCCTCGAGCCCCGTAATGCTTCATTGTCACTACCACATTTTAGCTTGAGGGTATTTTTGTCATTTTGAAAATTTTGAATTTATTTTGAATTATTGAAGTAATGATTTTTATTTTTGACTTTTGCTAGTTTAGACTTTGGAGACTAACCTAGATATTGACTCTAGCTATGGTAACTTGAATAGCATGGTGGGACGCTAGTCTAACTTAAGTCATTTAGAATCAAGTTTCACATAGGAGAATAAATGATTAGGTTCAAGGACTTTTGACTTGTGGATTGATTTCCTTTATCATTGAAACTTGGCCCAAGCCCGTTAGTCATAACCCTAACCATAATTCTACCTTTATTGGTCGGCCACATAGGGATCCTCCCTCTATATAATCTCTCTTCCTATTCTTCTTGCCTCTTTTGTATCAAATCAACTTTTGGAAAAGAAAGGTATTGGTCATTCTTTCCCAATCCATAACTATTCCATTTTAATTCCTTTTTGACTCTAGTTTCTTGCATTAGAGTCTAATTCCACTCTATTTTCTGTTCATGGAGAGAAATCTCAGTTTTGGTACAATTTAGAGCTATTGGCTTGCAAGGAGAATCATCATATTTGGGGCTTTTTCCTTGTCATTGATACACTATAGGTAAACACTCTAAACTATGTTTTAATTCTAATTTCTTTGCATAATAGTCTAGATCTAGGTGTCCCATAGCTGTGTTGTGTGATTTATGAAATTTTATATTGATTTCGTGTCTGTATCGGACACGTATCATAATCTAGTTCTAAGTATTTGTGTAAATATCTCAATGGAATTTATTTTGCTATTTTTGAAAAGTAATTAAATGGAAATGTTGATTTATATGTATGTTTTGATTTCCCATTGGTCTAAGTCAATTTTGAGCCGTGTCCGTATCCAAACAGGATACGAACATGCTCACTATACACGTGCGGACAGTGTCCTGCTGCCCGACACTGAGTACTCCCGACTCAGGACACGTGGACACGAGAAATTTAGGAAGAATGTTGGGGCAATGACTGACATCAACTTTCCAAAGTTTGGGAACACTTGGTTCACCACACGAGGAGAAATTTTACCCGCACTGGACACACACCTTGCACGCACAGTCGAATATCACCCACTGACACGCATCTCGTGTTCGCACAGGACACGACGTGGATACTTCGTGGTGTGTACAGTTTGTAGCCCTAGTGTATGGCTATACGTGGACATGACCACGTGGACACACGTGTCGTGTGTCGAATCTATGAACGCGATAAACACGTGCACGAAACTTTGTACTGTCTTGATGAACACGAGTGTAGGAATTGGTTTGGACACGTTTGGGTCCAGTTCTTGGATACTAAACTACTTGCATGACACATTCACATGTGACACTTTATTTACCAACCCTTTAATTTGATTATTAATTGTTTTTGAATTCGAATTGGTTATTTTCCCTAATTCCTGATACTAGGTACTGATTTTCGAATTTCTGAGATTTGATTTGTGTTTACTGATTTTTGAATGATTAAATCATTATGTTACATCCTATACCATGTCTGAATTTAAGTTACATATTAGGAATCAAGTTAGCATAGGAGTTATGGGTTTTCGAAATGTTGTGAACTGTCAACCTGTAAACTGATTGTGTACATTGATTTCTCAAGTATCACACACATGTTTACACTCACAAACCTGTCACTGACCTGAAAATACATGCGCACTTAACTGTTGTACTGATTTCTCATATGTACACGCACACACACACACATTGAAATGTCACTATCATGTTCCCTAACCTATGTGTAATCTATATACACTGATTTAGGGTATGCACACACACAGGTATACATAGGAACCCGAGACCCTATAGTTACTACCACTTCATACACACACAAATTCCTGATATCCATACCCACTCATGGAGTCACTCACTCACACATGGACTCACACATACACATAGGCACATTCACAAATCTGAGAACACCCCCTTACTGTCACACACACACAGGAACCTAAATGCATGTACACACACATGACACACACACATATAGATAACACTGTCACTCTATCTCTCTCTCTATATATATATATATGTATATATATATTAATGTCCTTAAACATGCTAGATAAATATGTAATATGTAACATATATATATATATATATATATATATATATATATATATATATATATATTTTAACATATATATATATATATATATATATATATTTTATATATATATATATATATATATATATATATATATATATATATATTGCCTATAAAAAAAAAAAAAATATATATATATATATATATTGCCTATATGATTTTAGTGTATATAAATGTGGTAAATAAATATGAGTATATGCCAACGTAGATTAGTATTTAGGTGTATAGCCTATATGGTTCCTATATGTATTCATATGTGTATATGGCAATGTATGCACATGAGATTGTGTATTGATAGCTTGTATAACATTGTGATGGTATGTGAATGTTAGGATAGACATGGTTAGGCTTGGTGAGACTTGTCTGGTTAGGATTTGACCGTTGACCTAGTTTGACTAGTGTAGTTGACTAGAGTTGACCAAAGGTTGACTTTAGCCTAGATTGACCCAAATATCATGTAGAATGCAGTGTAGCACTCTATTTTACCATTTTGGATTTGTTGTGACTTGTGTTGTTCTAAATAGGAGCCAAATACCACTCCTCAGACAGTATTTCACTTCAGATACTCAGGATATCAGGCGAGTACATTCTCTGACCGTTTTATACTTGATAGGATTTACATTTACGCTCTAGATTACTTTACTTGATGTTGTCACGTTGTTAACATAGATTGGTACTATCTGGATCCCTTCATGAGATGTTATCCCCCTCGGGAGCATCGGGTTACAGTATGTCATGTGCGTTAAACTTTCATCATGTACTCCAGTGCTTTTACCATTCATGTGCACTCTTGTGATTCATGTACTCTCATGTTCACAGAGCCCCCATGTGTACAATTATGTGCACCCTTTTTTGGGCCTTCATGTGATATCATGTGCAATAACATAACCTGTCTGGATCCTTGTGTATTGATTGGGGTATGTGGGAGCATAAATGGTCATGTAAATAATTCCAAAGTAGTATACTCATGTGCAAACTCTTAGATTACTCATGTGCAAATTTAAGTCGTTCACATGTCTATCTTGTACTCTAAATTACTAGTTCACTGTTAGTTCTCTACTTATAGTATCTATTTATAGTATAATTTGCTATCTTTTACTTCATGTACTTTCTTTTAACATTTCATGTATTTTATTCTATTGCATATTTATAAATTCTGTCATATTATGAACTGCGTAAAATGTACTGTGCTCGCTTCCGTCCTGACTAGACATGTTAAAAATATTACAGATGACATTGAGGAGTTCTGTCATACATACTATGGAGAAGGCCTAGATGACACATGCGAGCTGGACTCCTAGAAGGACCCAGCACTTGTAGAGGACATAACCCCAGTAGTCTAGGCTAGTTAGCTAGACCAGTATCTTACTTACTGTATTGTCTTGTTAGATACACTTGTATTGATTTAGGAATTTGTTATTCTAGATATTGTGGAGTTGTTATCTTAGACACTTAGTTCTCTCTTATCTTGTATTTCATCTGTGGATTCTGTTGATGAACTTATCTACCTATCTATCTATCATACTTTCTACCTTAGCTGTGATTGAGTTGTACATTCTATATTTTTCTCCAATCGGAGCGTATATATTATACAGGTACTTTATAATTGTTAGATGTTTGTGACCTAGGACAGTGTTCTACCGCCGACACTACAGCGTAGGCTGGACGTAACCACTTCTCGTGCCCCTACACTGGGTACGGGTCGTGACACATTTTTAGTGGTGGCCCATGCAGGTCCTACTTAGAATTGCGGTAGTATTTTAACTAGAGTATTACTGCAGCCTGCACTAGGATTAGGATATTTTTGAAGGTACTCAATCACATTAGGAAAAACTCTTAAATCATATTCCTTTTATCTTAAATTGTTGTTTATTATTTTCCCTTGAATATAAACTGTCCTCCTTTGCTGTTTTGACTCATTCTCATAAATTGTTTCTTGTTTGATCTGTCTCTAGGATGGTCGAGACTAGATCTTATCGCCCAGGACAGGGGGACACTGATGAGAGGTCTGCCACCTCTCGTCCTGTGTAGCAGCCCCCGCTATCGTAGCCACAGTTATGCCAGCTGGGATGGGTGTTTCAGCTGCATTCGGAGGAGCCCCTCCACCAGTTCGCAGGCAGAGCCTAGTAATTCTGGAGATGCTCCAGCAACAGCAGCTGCCTTCAGGATTCGTAGATGCGATCCAGCTGTTCATGGAGGCCCAGCAGCAGCGTTAGACGATATAGTTCAGTCGGGGCATCGATCTGGCCCTGACGACAGTTGAGAGGGCTACAGCTCAGCCTCCGACAGTTCAGCAGCAACTTCAGCCGAAGGAAAAGGGCATCCAGGATTTCCAGAAGATGCACCCGCCGAACTTCAGATGTACAGAGGGCATCTTTTACGCAGATTAGTGGATTGAGCACATGGAAGAGATCTTCAGGCTGGCAGAGATTCCAGCGAGGCTACAGATTGAGGCGGCGGCTAGTATGATGCATGATTTGGCTCGCACGTGGTAGCAGACAGACCCGAGAGTTGGTACAATTGGGCAGACTTGGGCAGCTTTCAAGAAGCTGTTCAAGAAAAAGTTTTTCCCTGATGCAGCATTTGGTGCCCTCGAGACGCAGTTCGAGGCTTTGGTGTAGGGCAGTCAGACTATCGAGGAGTATGCCGGGGAGTTCTGCCATCTGGACAAGTTTGTTGAGGGGTTATATGAGGCGACGAAGGCCCAAAGGTTTAGGAAGGGACTAGTCAATGAGGTGAAGTCCTATACTAAGAGTGCCTGCAATGCCACCTTTGAGGAGATCCTGGTGGGTGCCTTAGCAGCAAAGGATAATCTTGTGCTGAGGCTCAAGAGGGTGCAAGACACTCAGGAAGCCAGTGGTAGCGGTAGACCGGCCAAGAGGCCGCACTTTCAGCAGCAGCATCAGCAGAGACAGTTTCAGCCACAACAGTTCCAGCAGCCGAGACTTCAGCCAGCTCAGAATCAGCAGCCGAGACAGTAGCAGCAGGCCCTGAGGCAGCAACCTGTCAGTTGTAGTTTCTGCAAAAAACCAGGGCATGTGTGGAATAACCGCAGGAAGAAGCTCGGGAGGTGCCTACTTTGTGGTTCGGTAGAGCACAGTTGAGGGAGTACCCTCTATCTTCGGGACGGGCAGCTTAGGGAGCGAAGGCCAGAGCCCCAACAGTTCAGCAGAAGGGACCGCGACCGACTCAGCAGCAGCAGTTCGTGCAGCATCAGCAGCAAGCCCGGAGAGGCCTGCAGGGGTGAGCTTTCGCCATGGTGGCCGAGGATGCAGAGGCTATTCGAGAGCTAATCGCAGGTTCTGTTCTTCTCGACTCCATTCCAGCTTTTACCTTATTTGATTTCGGGGCTTCCTACAGTTTTGTGTCTATTTTATTTGCTGTTAGACACTGCCTTGTATCTTAATCATTGGCTAGGACCTGCAAGATCATGACCGAGGGTGATATTATCCTCGTGAGTGATGTTTGCAGAGGATGGAGTGTTATTTTGGATGGCCGGGAGTTGGAGGTGAGTCTGCTCGTAATGCCACTACAGAACTACGATATCATATTAGGTATGGATTGGTTGAGCAGGCATCACGCTAGCATAGATTATCGTGGGGGTAGAGTTCTGTTCGGAGCGCCATGAGAGCCAGAGTTCGAGTTCACCCGACGGCAGGCGGAGCAGAGTAGCGAACTTTTCTGCGGAGTTTCAATTGAGGAGCAGGCGGTTCCACATCCTTTGATTGCGGAGTTCATGGACGTCTTTTCGGAGGAGTTGCCAGGACTTCCACCGGATAGAGACGTTGAGTTCTCGATAGACTTGGTTTCCAGTATGGAGCCGATTTCTTAGCATGTCTATCGAGTGAACAACAGTGAGTTGGTAGAATTGAAGAAGCAGGTGGATGAGCTGCAGGACAAGGGCTTCATCTGATCGAGTTCTTCACCTTGGGGTGCACCGGTACTCTTTGTACCCAAGAAGGATGGGTCGGTATGGATGTGTATCGACTACAGGACACTCAACAACCTCACGATCAAGAACAGATATCCACTTTCGCGGATTGATGATCTCTTTGATCAGTTGAGCGAAGGTCGAATTTTCTTGAAGATTGATCTGAGGTCAGGGTATTATCATGTAAAGGTGAAGAAGGAGGATACCCCGAAGACCGTATTCAGGATGCGGTATGGTCAGTTTGAGTTCTTAGTTATGCCGTTTGGGCTGACCAACATCCCGACGGTATTCATGAACTTGATGAACAATGTGTTCCACCAGTACTTGGACAAGTTCGTGGTGGTGTTCATCAATTATATCCTGGTGTACTCAAAGAATGGGGAGAAGCATGAGGAGCACTTGAGAGTGGTTCTGGAGACAGTCATAAAAGAGGAGCTTTATGGCAAGCTCTCAAAGTACAAGTTCTTTCTGGATAGAGTTGACTTCTTGGGTAATGTGGTGACTGGAGATGGGATCTCAGTGGACCCGAAGAAGATCACGACAGTTGACGCTTGGTTGGCACCGAGTTCAGTAGCAGAGATCAGGAGCTTCTTGGGACTGCAGGCTAATACCGAAGGTTCGTGCAGGATTTCTCCCAGATTACAGAGCCGTTGACTAGGCTGACCCGGAAGGATACAGAGTTTGTTTGGTCAGAGGAGTGTCAGGTCGCTTTTGATGAGTTGAAGAAGCGGCTGACGACAGCTTCGATTCTGACATTGCCATCAGGATCAGGAGGGTTCACTATCTACAGTGACGCCTCAGGGAAGGGTTTGGGTTGTGTCTTGCAGCAGCATGGGAAGGTGATTGCCTATGCTTCTAGGCAGTTACGTCCCCATGAGAAGAACTATGCTACCCACGACTTGGAGTTGGCAGCAGTTATTTTTTCTTTGAAGTTATGGAAACACTACTTATACATAGAGAGGGTGGAGATCTTCACAGATCATAAGAGCTTGAAGTATATGTTTACACAGAAGGAGCTCAACATGAGGCAGCGCAGGTGGTTGGAGTTGATAAAGGACTTCGACATTTCACTACAGTATCACCCAGGGAAGGCCAACGTGGTTGCCGATGTCTTGAGTAGGTATCCGACAGCCATGTGTTTGACTATAGATCGTCACTTGCTAGCAGACTTGGAGAGCCTGGGGATTGAGGTAATTGTGCCAGGAGTTCAGATACAGATGTGGGGCCTTCAAATTCAGTCGAACTTGATGGAGAGGATCAAGAAGATGCAGTTCAAGGATGTTGCTCTGCGGTGTATCCAAGAGCAGGTTCGAGCAGGGCTGGTAGATAATGAGTTTACTCTTGCAAAGGATGGTACTTTGTGGCCCGGTTCTAGGCTGTGTGTGCCCAGTGGAGAGATCAGGGAGCAGGTCATGCAGGAGGCCTACCGATCTCTGTACTCTATACATCCTTGTGCCAACACGATGTACAGGGACCTGAGGGAGCACGTCTCATGGTATGGGATAAAGCGGGAGGTAGCTCGCTTCATAGCTAGATGTTTGGTCTGTCAGCAGGTAAAGGCAGAGAGACAGAGGCCAGGAGGTTTGTTGTTGTAATTGTCCATTCCAGAGTAGAAGTGGGAGCACATCACGGTGGATTTTGTTTCTGGATTGCCGCGTACACCAGGAGAGAAAGATGCGATTTGGGTCATCGTAGACAAGTTGACCAAATCGACCTACTTTTTGCCATTTAAAGTGGGTACGTCTACTGAGAGGCTTGTAGAGATGTACATACGGCAGATTGTTAGGATTTATGGAGTTTCGGTCAGCCTTGTCTCAGATCGGGATAGTCGCTTTACTACCAATTTCTGGCAGAGTCTACAGACTAGTTTGGGCACTCTACTCAAGTTTAGTACTGCATACCACACTTAGACGGACGGACAGTCAGAGAGGACTATTCAGACGCTCGAGGACATACCGCGGATGTGGATCATAGATTTCGGAGGATCCTGGAAGGATCACCTGCACTTGGTGGAGTTTGCTTACAATAACAGTTTTTAGGCCAGCATTGGGATGTCACCCTTCGAGGCACTATACGGACGTAGGTGTTGCACACCCTTATCTTGGGATGATGTTGGAGAGCGAGCTTTATTGGGACCTGAGATGGTTGTTGACGCAGCCGAGATGGTGAAGCTCATCAGGGACAGACTTCGTGTTGCGCAGGACAGACATCGACATTGGGCCGATAGCCACCGAAAGCCTTTGGAGTTTGAGGTACATATTAGAGATAGGATTAGAAGTAGGTTGTTTGTTTGTGTTGTTTGATCATGTTTAATTATTTTATAACTTGAGACCTTGTTTGTGTTTAGGTCGGAGACATGGTTTTTCTAAGGATATCTCCGACTCGTGGTACCATACATTTTGGTGGAGGTGGAAAGCTTAGCCCGCGCTTCATCGGACCTTTCGTGATCAGTGGGAGAGTCGGTGACGTGGCTTACAGGCTAGACTTGCCACCTGCACTAGTGGGTGTCCACAACGTATTCCATGCCTCATAGTTGAGACGGTACGTGGCTGATCCTAGCCATGTACTCGACCATTCGGAGATTAAGGTGGGACCGACTCTCAGTTATCTAGATTAGCTACTGGAGATTCTGGATTGCCGAGAGAAGGTACTCAGAAACCAGGTGATGCCCTTGGTTCGCGTCGCATTGAGGCATCATTCTCTAAGCGAGTCTACCTGGGAGCGGGAGGATGCGATGCGCGAGCAATACCCAAATCTTTTTGGACCTTGAGGTACGATTGTCTATCCTTCTCATCAGTTTTGTTTTGCCTTTTAATTTCGAGGACAAAATTCTTTTAAGGAGGGTAGATTTGTCACTACCACATTTTAGCTTGAGGGTATTTTGGTTATTTTGAATTTATTTTGAACTATTGAGGTGATAATTTTTATTTTTAACTTTTGCTAGTTGAGACTTTGGAGACTAACCTAGATGTTGACTCTAGCTATGTGACTTGAATAGCATGGTGGGACCCTAGTCTAACTTAAGTCAACCCAAGTTAAGTCATTTAGAATCAAGTTTCACATAGGAGAATAAATGATTAGGTTCAAGGACTTTTGACTTGTGGATTGATTTCCTTTATCTTTGAAACTTGGCCCAAGCCCATTAGTCATAACCCTAACCCTAATTCTACCTTTATTAGCCGGCCACATAGGGATCCCCCCACTATATAATCTCTCTTCCTATTCTTCTTGCCTCTTTTGTATCAAATCAACTTTTGGAAAAGAAAGGTATTGGTCATTCTTCCCCAATCCATAACTATTCCATTTTAATTCCTTTTTGACTCTAGTTTCTTGTATCTAATCCCACTCTATTTTCTGTTCATGGAGAGAAATCTCAGTTTTGGTACAATTTGGAGCTATTGACTTGCAAGGAGAATCATCCTATTTGGGGCTTTTTCCTTGTCATTGATACACTATAGGTAAACACTCTAAACTATGTTTTAATTCTAATTTCTTTGCATAATAGTCTAGATCTAGGTGTCCCCTAGCTATGGTGTGTGATTTATGAAATTTTATATTGATTTTGTGTCTGTATCGGACACGTATCATAATCTAGTTCTAAGTGTTTGTGTAAATGACTCAACGGAATTTATTTTGCTATTTTTTGAAAAGTAATTAAATGAAAATGTTGATTTATATATATGTTTTGATTTTCCATTGGTCTGAGTCAATTTTGAGCCATGTCCGTGTCTAAACAGGATACGAACATGCATACTGTACATGTGCGAACATTGTCCTGCTGCCCGACACTGAGTACTCCCGACTCAGGATACGTGGATACGAGAAATATGGGAAGAATGTTGGGGCAATGACTGGCATCAACTTTCCAAAGTTTGGGAACACTTGGTTCACCACACGAGAAGAAATCTGACCCGTACTGGACACACACTGTGCGTGCATAGTCGAATATCACCCACTGACACACGTCTCGTGTCTGCACAGGACACGACGTAGACACTTCGTGGTGTGTGCAGTGTGGAGACCTAGTATTGGACTACACGTGGATACACGTGTCATGTGTCATGTCCACGAACGCGATGAACACATGCCTGAGACTATGCACTTTCTTGATGAACACGAGTGTGGGAATTGGTTTAGATACGTTTGTGTCTAGTTCTTGGACACCAAACTACTTGCCTGACACATTCACATGTGACACTTCATTTGCCAACCCTTTAATTTTATTATTCATTATTTTTGAATTCGAATTGGTGATTTTCCCCATTTTTTGATACTAGGTAATGATTTTCGAATTTCTGAGATTTGATTTGTGTTTACTGATTTTTGAATGATTAAATCATTATGTTACATCCTATACCATGTCTGAATTTAAGTTACATATTAGGAATCAAGTTAGCATAGGAGTTATGGGTTTTCGAAATGTTGTGAACTGTCAACCTGTAAACTGATTGTGTACATTGATTTCTCATGTATCACACACATGTTTACACTCACAAACCTGTTACTAACTTGAGAATACATGTGCACTTAACTGTTGCACTGATTTCTCATGTGTACACATACACACACATTAAAATGTCACTAGCATGTTCCCTAACCTATGTGTAATCTATATACACTGATTTAGTGTATGTACACACACAAGTATACACAGGAACCTGAGACCCTATAGCTACTTCTACCTCATACACACACAAATTCCTGATATCCATACCCACTCATACATTCACTCACTCACACATGGACTCACACATACACATAGGCACATTCACAAATCTGAGAACACCCCCTTACTGTCACACACACAAGAACCTAAATGCATGTACACACACATGATACACACACATGATACACACACATATAGATAACACTGTCACTCTATCTCTCTCTCTCTCGATATGTATATATATATTAATGTCCTTAACCTTGCTAGTTAAATATGTAATATATATTGATATGCATATTGCCTATATGATTTTAGTGTATATAAATGTGGCAAATAAATATGAGTGTATGCCAATGTAGATTAGTATATAGGTGCATAGCCTATATGGTTCCTATATGTATTCATATGTGTATATGGTAATGTAAACACATGAGATTGTGTGTTGATAGCTTGTATAACATTGTGATGGTATGTGAATGTTAGGATAGATATGGTTAGGCTTGGTGAGACTTGTCTGGTTAGGATTTCACCTAGTTGACCTAGTTTGACTAGTGTAGTTGACTATAGTTGACGAAAGGTTGACTTTAGCCTAGATTGACGCAAATATCATGTAGAATGCATTATAGTACTCTATTTTACCATTTTGGATATTTTGTGACTTGTGTTGTTCTAAATATGAGCCAGACACTATTCCTCAGACAGTATTTGACTTCAGATACTCAGGATATCAGGCGAGTACATTCTCTGACCGTTTCATACTTGATAGGATTCACATTTACGCTCTAGATTACTTTACTTGATGCTGTCACGTTGTTAACACGGATTGGTACTATTTGGATCCCTTCATGAGATGTTATCTTCCTCGGGAGCATCGGGTTACAGTATGTCATGTGCGTTTCACTTTCATCATGTACTCTGGTGCTTTCACCATTCATGTGCACTCTTGTGATTCATGTACTCTCATGTTCACAGTGCCTCCATATATACAATCATGTGCACCCTTTTATGGGCCTTCATGTGATATCATGTGCAATAACATAACCTGTCTGGATCCTTCTGTATTGATTGGGGTACGGAAGAGTATAAATGGTCATGTGAACAATTCCAATGTAGTATATTCATGTGCAAACTCTTAGATTACTCATGTGCAAATTCAATCCATTCACATGTCTATCTTGTACTCTAAATCATTAGTTCGCTGTTAGTTCTCTACTTATAGTATCTATTTATAGTACAGTTCTCTCTCTTTTACTTCATGTACTTTCTTTCAGCGTTTCATGTATCTTACCCTATAAATGGTCATGTAAACTATTCCAAAGTAGTATACTCATGTGAAAACTCTTAGATTACTCATGTGCAAATTCAAGCCATTCACATGTCTATCTTGTACTCTAAATCACTAGTTCACTGTTAGTTCTCTACTTATAGTATCTATTTACAGTACAGTTCTCTCTCTTTTACTTCATGTAATTTCTTTCATCGTTTCATGTATCTTACTCTATTGCATATTTATATATCATGTCATATTATGAACTGCGTGAGATGTAATGTGCTCGCTCCCATCCTGACTGGAACTGTTTAAAATATTACAGATGACATTGAGGAGTTCTGTCCTACATACTATGGAACATGCCTAGATGACACATGCGAGCTGGACTCCCAGAAGGACCCAGCACTTGCAGAGGACATTACCCCAGTAGTCTAGGCTAGTTAGCTAGACCAGTTATCTTACTTACTACATTGTCTTGTTGGATACACTTGTATTTATTTGGGAATTTGTTATTCTTGATATTATGGAGTTGTTATCTTAGACACTTAGTTCTCTCTCTTATCTTGTATTTCATCTGTGGATTCTGTTGAGGATCTTATCTATCTAACTATCTATCGTACTTTCTACCTTAGCTGTGATTGAGTTGTACATTCTATATTGTCCTCCAATCGGAGCGTATACATTGTACAGGTACCTTATAATTGTTAGATATTTGTGACCTAGGACAGCGTTCTACCGCCGACACTGCGGCGTAGGCTGGACGTAACCACTTCTCGTGCCCCTACACTGGGTACAGGTCGTGACATTCAGGCACCGTGCCATCTTAATTTACGTGTAGCCTCGATTTTTGTGCTTCGACCTTTGTGCCAACCTCGTGATCCATGCTGCACATATTTGTATGTATGCACCGATTTGCATGCTGTATTGGTTTGCGTGCCACCTCAGACTTTGTGTTATCTCGATTCGCGTATACATCTCGATTTGTGTTACATTGATTCGTGCACCATCCCGATATTTGTGATCCTTCGATCTATATGCACGTCTCGATTTACGTGTATGTCTCGATTTACGTGCAGGTCATATTCCTGTTCGCCTCGATATTTATGTTATCTCGATTCACGTACGCGTCTCGGTTTGCATGTCCGTGTCAATCCGTATGCCTCAATTTTCATGCCAGATCCCTGTGCTGCGTACGAGACCTTTACGGTATAACCTCCTGCAATCCATCGTAATTTCTATTGTTATTTTATTATTTAATGTTGATGATTGTTTATTATGTGTTCCGAGGACCTCGATGGACGTGCTACCTTGGATCACGATCGCTGAAGACTTGCTTACCTAGCCGAGCCCTCTAGGCAAGTATCCCTTGCCCATCGACGGCTCTTGCCCTTTTGCTAGATTTTACTGCATTGAAATTAATTGTAATTATATACTTGCGATTACTGTAGCTTAGCAGTAGAAATGCCATGATGATAACCTAGGATAGCTTGGTTCGATACCGGTTTACGACCGTATCGGACAACTCGGACGGGACATCTACACCTCCGAGGACACGAGCACGACTTACATGTATAGATTGTCCCCATATGCCCCGTGTTCGACTCACAATCGGGTAACGGCCTGCACTACAAAAATTTCTCAGATTAGCGACGTCCCAAAACGTCACTAAACTCGGCCAAAACATCACTAAATTAAATTAGCGACATTTTAAGCGACGTTTAATAGACGACGAAAAAAAGCGTATCGCTAATCGAGAAAACGTCGCAAAACATCGCTAGGGCGACGTTATTCGTCGCTAATTTGCGACGTTATTTGCGACGTTCTAAAGTGGTCGCCGATTAGCGACACATTAGCGACGTTCTTGCGACGTTGTGGTGGCATCAGATTGTTTACCACGTCAACATATTAGCGACATTTTTAGCGACCTTTATTGTCGTCGCTACCTGTTAGCGACGAATATAAATGTCGCTAAAAATGTCGCTAAATTGAAAAATAAAAATAAAAAAAACGAATCCAGAATGCAAAATACAATCCAAAATACAATCTAGAATCCAGAATACAAAATACAATCCAGAATACAATCCGGTGGAACACTCAACACCGGCCCGCACAATACAATCCAGAATAGACCAAAAATAATTGGTCGTCTCCTCAAGCCTCTCGAAACATCATAATATGCATCACACATCACACAAACGAATATACATCACAATATGCATCACACAGCAACCTATACCAATATACTTCACACACAAGAAAACAAATATCCATCACAATATCCAAAATGAGATATATCCATCAAAACAAATATCCATCACAATATCCAGATGAGATATATCCATCAAAACAAATCCAGTCAATATATGTATCTACTTTCGTCTATGCTGGAGCAGATGGAACTTCCTCAGCCAGCGCACATAAGTAGGATCCGCGACAGCTAGATCAATATCCAGAGGAGATGGATGACTGAAACTCCCGGTGGAACTGTCCTGTGGTGCCACCTCCTCCTTCACAGCTACCTCGGCTATAGGAATTACTTCTGGAGCAGCTCTCTCGGTGGAACTGCCCTCTGGAGCTGGAGCCACCTCCTCTTTCACAGTCATCTGTGCCTCCCTCAAGCGAGATCCTCGGGTCTTAGGTGCCATCAGTGAGAAAGGGTGCCATCTCGTTTGAGTACATTTTCGAAAGCAGATAAAATACAGAAAATTTGATTTTTTGCCAAGTGTGAGAACGGATGGCTCAGAACACAACCCAAAATTCATTCTAGCATACATTAGTGTTAATCATCTATGTTCTGTACATATGGTGTAGTATATGTTCTTATCGTATCTAGTATCTGAAAAATATAACAGAATCAAGATGAACTCACATAATGGAATACTAAGACATCATCTACTAATATATAAAATATAGTGATAGGTTGTAATATCATCATTGCCGAGGGATGAGGGTCGGAGGATAGTCAACTTTATCTACGGTTACATAGTTTCTGCCTCGCCAGTCGAATGGCTGCAGGGACTATGTCCTGATCACCATGTCGTACCGTAGATTTATGCAAATGGAGCTGAAGCTGGAGCCAAAATACAGAATCCAAAATACAAAATACAGAATCCAATCCCTGGGTTCGCCGAAAATACAAAAAAAAAGATTAACACACAGTACTAATTTATATGTGTTTTAAGTATGAGAACGGATGGCTCAGAATACAACCCAAAATTTATTCTAGCATACATTAGTGTGAATCATCTATGTTTTGTACATATGGTGTAGTATATGTTCTTATTGAATCTAGTATCTAGTATCTGAAGAATGTAACAGAATCAAGATGAACTCACATAATGTAATACTAAAACATCATCTACTACTATATAAGATATAGTGATAGGTTGTCATATCATCATTACCGAGGGATGAGGGTCGAAGGACAGTCAACTTCATCTACGGCTACATAGTTTCTGCCTCGCCAGTCGAATGGCTGCAGGGACTATGTCCTGATCACCATGTCGTAGTCCAATACAGTCCAGAGATTGACACAGTACTAATTCATATATGTAGTCCAATACAAATAGTCTAATACAAAAATAACCCAATACAAATAGTCCAATACAAATAAGTACTAATAGCTAATGAGAGCCACGCAGCTCACGCAAACGCTCAGTGATACAATCACGCAACCACCTCGAATAAGTGGAATTGACGGCGGCAGGAGATATGTAGTCCATTGCAAGTGCTGGATGAATAGAACTCCCGGTCTCACTAGCTACCGGTGCTGGATGAATAGAACTCCCGGTCTCACTAGCTACCGGAGCCACCTCAGCATTCACTGTTCCCTCAAACAACGTGCCGCTCCTCGGGTCATGGGTGCTATCTGGTAAGATCGATATTCACAAATAATATAATTTTAACATAAGCAAGCTAACTAAAGGAACCATCATCTCGTTTGAGTACATTTTCGAAAGCAGATATAGTACAAAAAATTTGATTTTTTGCCAAGTGTGAGAATGGATGGCTCAGAACACAACCCAAAATTCATTCTAGCATACATTAGTGTGAATCATCTATGTTCTGTACATATGGTGTAGTATATGTTCTTATCGTATCTACAATCTGAAGAATGTAACAGAATCAAGATGAACTCACATAATGTAATACTAAGACATCATCTACTACTATATAAGATATAGTGATAGGTTGTCGTATCATCATTACCGAAGGATGAGGGTCGGAGGGCAGTCAACTTTATCTACGGCTACATTGTTTCTGCCTCGCCAGTCGAATGGCTACATGGACTATGTCCTGATCACCATGTCGTACCATAGTTTCTGCCTCGCCAGTCGAATGGCAGCAAGGACTATCTATCCCGATCATCATGTTACCAATTAACCAACCAATAAAACTACTTGTTACAAATATCGGTACTATCGGTGCGTTCGAATCGGAGTGTCACATTTTTTGGTGTCGGAAAACAAATAATTATTAGTAAATTATCAGATTTTTCGGCACTATCGGTGCCCCTGACCAAGCCCCCTCCCCTCCTACACCACCCCTAACCCGAACCCTAACCCTCTCCTCCCCCCTCCCGCTCCCCTTCCCCCCACCTCCCCACTACACCACCCCTAACCCTCCCCTCCCCCCTGCTCCCCTCCCCCAGCCGCCCCCACCCCCTGCTCCCCTCCTCCAGCTGCCCCCACCCCCCTACTCCCCTCCTCCAACCGTATCCATCACCCCTGCTCCCCTACCCCAGCCGCCCACACATATCTACCCCTAACCCGAACCCTAAGCCTAGCTCCCCTCCCCCAGCCGCCCTCGTTCCCCCTGCCCTACCCCCCACTCACCCCCAAACCACCCGCATCCCTCCTGCCCCTCCCCCCGAGCAATCGACACCCCCCCAAACACCAACAACTAAAACAGACGGAGAGAGAGAGAGAGAGGGAGGGGGCGAGTCACGTACCGGAGAGGGAAGAGAGTCGCTGGAGAGAGTGAGAGTCGCCGGAGAGAGTGAGAGCACCGGAGGGGGGAGGAGAGAGAGTGAGAGAGTAAAATAGGGGGAAATGAATCGTTGGAGAAGAATATAATTAGAATTTAGCGACGCTAATACTACCGTCGCTAAATTAGTCGCCATTAGCGACGTCAGAGCGACATTTTGCAACGACTAGCTCATGTAATTAATATACGTCGTTGTTACGTCGTATATTAATCGAACGTCGCTAAATTTATGTCGCCAATTGAGCAGATTTTAGTAGTGTTGGCTAACTGTTTCTATGACTTTGCTTGTGGCTTGGATATGACTGTGGGTCTTGATGTGCCCAGTGTGGCTGTTCTTGTTGAATGTGTTGGCTTGACGCCCAGTACGGATCGTAGCGTGACTGGAGGCCGAGACTTAGTATTCTCGGCTATAGCTTGGGTCCTAGTACGCATCGTAGTGCTGCTGAAAGCTGAGACTTAGTGTTCTTAGTCTGCGATTCTGCGACGGGTTGTGCCGAGTGGATTTAGCCCCAATTTGCGGGGAGCTTCCGTCTAGAATACAGAGAAGACTCTGCCGATTTTTTCCAAAATTTTTGGTCGGGAATTTGGTTCGAAGAATTAGGCAGAACCATTCCTTTGGTTTGCTGATCTAGACTCGTACTTACTTATTTTGGATACAGTGGCCTGATTTCAGTACGTGCTAGGTAGACTCCTGACTAGACTAGTCACCTAGCTCTTCACCTGTCTTGTCTGTCGGATAGTGTGAGGAGCGCGGTTCCACTCGGGAGACGGTCTGCAATCCTGGTCCTTATTTGGTTTAAGGGTTGTGGATCTGCTCCAGAGCGGTTCATGTAATCCTTTCTATTTTTCGGCGACATTAATTAGTAGATTCTTATCCCCTGGCCATCCTTTTTAGGAGTTATCCTAGTTTAGCCAGATAGGGCTACCAGTTTTCCTAGGTATCAGGATTTATGACTTTGGATATGTCTGAGGATTGAATATCATGTAGAGTACGATCTTGGAATATCAATTTGATGGATTCACGTGGATTATTGGATAGTGTTGTTGTTTCTTTGGATGATGTTATAATTCGATCGAACATGACTATGTGGATTCTTGGATTTTGATGATCGCGAATGTTTTGCGGAACGAGGAGAATATCGAGGGTATTCCTATATAATTTTTACTTGACTTTCCAAATGCCCAAAACCTGGTTTGTTTACTATATCTTGGTAGTGGTGAGACTTGTTTGCTGATAGCTTGTGATCATTAATTCAAAAGATTCTTGTGAGCCAGAGGGCCTAGCATTGTTTATAGTGATGAGCTTGGTATTTGGTGATTTCCTTTCTTGATGTGATATTCACTTCATCGTGGATGGGAGACTCCTGATAGATTGATCCGGTGGATGAACCGACTTGATGATTGGAGCTGTATGCTCCCATATATGCTTGAGATGCTATTATAGTAGAGATTCTGATCTTTTACTTGACCTGATATCCATGCCATGATATGGGCAGATGACTTCTTGTGACCGACAGATATGTCCTTATTTTCGACATGACTACTTGTATATGTGCTATAAGTCAAGCTTACTCTTTGAGGTACTGGCCCTAATTTTGTACTGCGGTGCTCCTTATCTACTGGTACTTTGAGGTGCTACTTTCATAATTATATGGCATTGCGATGCCATCCTGATATTCTAGCTATATGATATGATTACCTGCACGGGTACCCTGGTAGTTGGACAATAGTCTTAGCATGGACAGGATTGATTGATTGCTTGTGCACTACGCTACGGATGAATCACAACTGGGACTATAGGTGCTGAGGTTGATTCTTACTTAGCGTTCCTGTACTGAGGTACGATATCTAGGATGGTGATCATGTAACCACGACATGTGATCCCGGATAATTGTATGGATAATCTAGGTAACTTAAACTGGTAGAGGCATTGGGAGGGAACGGAACCCCGAGATCGTGCAATACTAGCCTAAATACAGACATTAGTCATAATTTACAGGCTGGCCGCCACATATGTTGTTTCCATTCGCACTAGTGGATAGCAGTATCCAACTAGTATTATGTACTATGTACTTCTCTTGCTCGCATGGTGGCCTTACGAGGGATCAGTGCTTATCTTGTCTTGTTATACTTGGCCCCGCTAGCCCTGCTGGGACGGCACGATCTGAGGATTCCTATACTTGCATTGTTGGGGTAACCCAACCACCATATAGAAAGCCATAGTCATTTCAGTGGCCGTTTATTCACTTAATTATTTGCTTGTTGCTTGCACAGTCGATTGATTTCGAGTTACAGTCGACGATGCAGGTATTATTGGTTGTTAGGGAGATTGTGATGATTGTTGGTTATCTAGCTACATTAGTTGTGGATTGCTATCGTGTGTTGGTACTGTATGACCCCTACCCTCATTTACTGTTCTTATATGCTATTCCTGTCATATTTTATACTGCTGGCTTTTCTTTGCCCGTCCTTGAGCCTTCCTTTCTGGTACTTGCTACGTTTGGCCTAACCAACCCTGAATTGTTACCAGATTGCTAGTGACCGAACCTGTGGATCTTTCAGACTTGACTTGGAGGATATGCTCCAGTTTTAGACCATGCTAGGAACTGTGGAAAGGTATGCCCATCTACATTATTATCCTATACTGTAGATTTTCTGATTATCATATGAGTATTTTCTGTCTTCCATGTGATTCTCTCTCTTGCTTATTATTTGTTTGTGATTGACTTTGGATATGAGATCGGATTTAGGCCATAGATTGATTGCATGCTAGGATACCTAGCAAGATTGACAGCTGTCATCGTCGTATAACATATTCGTACCTTATACGGTGTAGCTGGCCGACATCCATCCCCGTATTTCTGTAGCGGGGCGTGACAGGATTGTGTCGAAATGTGGACATGAAGAAGATGGTACTATAACTGTAATAAAAATAGTGGAAGGAGACGGAGACACCGACACGATGTATGACACCTGAACAGATTTTGTCTTGTGGTAGATGGTAGAAAATAGATGAAGTGTTTTGGGAGAACACCTGGAGATGGCTCCCATATATATAGGATGGAAGAAATCCCAATTATTTTACGATTATGAGTCCTAATAGATAACTCATGATTTAAATTAAATGAAGTTTTAAATTAATCTAATCAAATCTAAATCGATATTCTAATACTCTAATAATTCAAAATAACATTAATCGTTCATACCAAAAATTCAAAATAACCTCAAATAATTTAAAATATTTTTCTTTATTAAAATTTGATTTAGCAATCTTCCTACATTTAAAAGCAATAAAAAATATTTAATTCAATCTAGTTTAAAAAACTAAATTGATATAATCTTATTAACTATTTCAAATATATTTATTGATAATACTTTAATTTACTCTCCTAAGGATAAATTTTAAATAATATTTGTTATTATAAAAAATAAATTTTAAAACACATTTATATAACCATAGAAATCTATTCCAAGTAATCTAATAAAACCTTTTTATTTGTTCAAAACAATTGATTTCTTTCATTAAGAATTCTAAGTAAAATTTTATTTCTAAGAACAAAATTTAAGAACAATAAAAAAAAAATATTTTGTAAGTTGGAAAATCCGAAATATAAAGTTCTAGAAATAAAAACATATCTTTATTATTTTGAAAAATATTTTTATATTAGTATATGGCTAGAAGTAGAACCATATACGTATATTGTACATGTACGATAGTCTTTCCAAATAAATTAAAAAAACTCCATAATTTTAGGGTTTTTACACTTTTGAAGATCTCCTTTCTGAAGAGAAGTCAAGCCCTTCGAAGCGGTTTTTAAAACCGAAGAAGACTCGACGGACCTGGGTGCCTAAGGCGGCTGCGACGAGCAGCACGATGGAGGGGACTACGTCTCATATCCCCCTCGTCGATGAAGCCCTGAAGATCCCTTCGACCGCTGATGCAAGGCCATCTCCCTCAGATCCCATGCTCGAGAAACGCAAAAAAGATTACGGCTATCCTATGGCAAGCGTGAGATAGACGCAACGCCGAAAGTAGCAAATGACGGCTCGTCCGATCGTGGAGGATGCTGTACCGGTGAGTGTAGAAGCATGGAAAATATTAAAGAAAGATCCATGCGGCCAGGAAACTCCATGCGGCTCAGGAAGCCCATGCGGCTCATAGATTCATGCGGTACGAGGGGCTATGCGGCTCAAGACGTCCTATGCGGCTCAGAACAGGAGACACGTAGCTTGAAAAATAGTTCTCCTCTCCTACATTAATTACTTTGATGGCTGACAACTCTGAAAAAGTGGCAGCCCTGACACAAAAGAGGTAATTATGAATCTATCATAATGACAGACCCCTAGGGAAGTGAAGGAGATCTCTGACACAATCTCCCGAGACCCAGAAAATGCCACGTGGCCCTGACACGTGGACGGTCATATGCGGCTCGAGCGAAGACTCTCCATGCGGTTCAGGGTGAAGCTGCCTTATGCGGCTCAGGCAGAAACAGTCTCATACGGCTCAAGCAGAGGCCCCCCATACGCTTGCAAGGATCATCTCCATGCGGCTCATTACCCATTATGCAGCTCAAATTATCATATGGTTCGAAGGTTCGGGGGGCACTCCACAAGCAGACCCGACACGTGGCCAGTCTTATGCGGCTCCATCCTTATGCGGCTCAACCCTTATGCGGCTCAATCCTCCTCAGCGGCTTTCGGGACACCTGTCATAAAGCCAATCAATTTCCCAGATTTACTGCAATCAAAGATTGGGTCAGATCCAAATAATCTGGGACACGTGGCAGGAGAATGAATTAAATTTATTCATTCAGATTCGCAGACATCATCAAATCATCACCACGGAGATTTATTCCAATCAGCATTAATTACTGATAGGATTTGGTGCAATCTACACTAAATGGCCCAGATTTATCATGCTCAAGATTAATGGCCCAGATTGATCGATCGACAGGCCGCCGCCACTTTGAGGGGTAATCATTGTGAACCCTAATGAGGTCCCTCCATTCCTATAAATAGCAGGGTGCCATTCCCTTGCAAGAGATACGCACACACAGAGAGGCACATATACATACAGAGAGAGACTTTTTCGAGATCAAAGAGCACCAGAATACTTAGAGAGAAGAAGCAGAGAGAGAGCAAAGAGAGCATTTCTTCCAACGCCAAGGAATCTTCTGGAGCCAAGGCTGCATACCGATCGTCCAAGGAGTAAGGCAGAGCTGCCGTCGCTTTCCCGAGCCTCTATCGTCACCCCCCAGAATCTAAAATAAACAATTGTACTTAGACTGCTGTACCTAGGTTTTCGTCCCTAGGCTTTCTTTGTACAAGCGAGTTTGTAACATGAAGTAAAAGTCCAGTCCTCCGATAATTGTTCTGCTCTTTTATATTTTATGGCAAACACGATGGCGACTCTGCTGGGGACAAACTTCTCTACGGCTGAGGAGTTGGTGACACAGTCGGATGCAGCCAAGCTTGGCTCCATGCAACAGAAGATGGTCGTCCGTTTCGACCAACAAGCGTTTGAAGAGATGTTCTCTGAAGGAAGTGCTGGCCCGATCCAGAAGCAAACCCGCACAAAGAAAGCTCACTGCGAGTGGAGGCCAAAATCGTTTGCTCCTCCACAAGCTCTGGACGGGGTACTCTCTGCTACCCAAGATAGCGAGGGCGATTCTCATACGGCTCCACTTCGAGCCGTAGAGAACTCTGCTGTCCCCAAGTCCGACAGAGGAAAGCACTACGATGCTGGACTTGCAGGGACAAAGAGCGACTCTATGCGCTCCAAGAAGAAGCCGTACACTCCTGTGGCCAAATCTGTCAACCACATGCAAGAGGCTCATGCGGGTGGATCTACCGGCCGCATGAAGAAAATCCATGCGGCCAGATCATCCAGCCGCATAAAGAAGACTCATGCGGCTGAGACTCCCAGCCGCATGAAGAAAGCCTATGCGGCTACGTCTGCCAGCCGCAAACGGACCAACGATGACAGCCGCATGATGCCTACTCCACACGGCTCTGCCTTCGACCGCCTCTCGTACGGTCCTGATCTCTTGTGCTCCCAAGAAGATATGTCTGACTCTCTCCAGTATCACTTAGACTCTTCCTACTATGTGTCCTTATGCACTAGAGCGAAGAAGTCTAAAGCAGCACGAGCCTGGCGAGTTTGGTCCGCTGATCTGACCTCTGACCATTCGAACGTTCCGCATACTGCTACGCGGGCCTCGGATGGGAAGTTGTACAGAACCACTCGAGTCCAGCCCCCGACGGCAGACGGACAGAGAGGTTCGCAAAAGTCTCCCAAAATCCCGGGAGCAAACATGGTCGGTCCAGACACATCTGACTTGCGTGAGGCCATCCTCCACAAACGCAAGGAAAGAAAAGATGCATCGGGGTGCAAAGAGTCCTCCCACGGATGTCACTGTACCCAAGTCATCGTCAACTGCTGCTGCAACAGCGCGACGGTACGAGAAGACCGACAGTCTGTCTTTCAAAGACTGCAACAGCCATTTTCAGAAGACGAGGCACTACCCGTCGTCTCCTGCAACTCTGCTCGAAAAGTCCCCACTGATGGAAGAGAGAAGAAGACAAATGTTCCCAGCCCGAAGATTTCAACCACTGCGACTAAAAGGCTGTCGTCCAAGCGGGTGCCCACCACCGGAGTTTTCCAAGGTACTCGCTCTAAGACGAAATCTGCTACAGTGGAAGATTCGTCGTCCATAACGCAGGGAGTTGCTGGGGCTGGGGGTAGCACCCCTCCGAGCCTCCACAGTAATTCGATGTTCCAAGAAGACGAGCCGGGGGAGACAACTCTCCCATCGGATACAACAAACCTTGACGTCCCTGAGGACGTCCACAACTCCCAAGACGAGGCGAACTCGGAGACTGGGGGTACTGTTCCTTCCGAGTCTGAATCAGAAGGGAACATACCCACATACCCCGATGACTTCTCACTACAGGGGTATGATTCGGAGGGCGCTTCCTCCACTGCTCCGTCTATCTCTCCTCATGTGAAGACGGTATTCATGACAGACAGCAACCAAGGTGGTTCCAGTGATCGCCAACGCATCGACACTCTAAAGGCCATACTGCATGCATTGGTCAAGTCTGTAGACGAGATCAAAGCGGCCCTTCCAACTCTCTACGGAGGGACGCCTGGCCAAACAAGTGCGGGTCCCGCGGTCAATGCGGACTCGAACTCAGCGGCACCGAACCCGGGCAACAGTCCTCCCAAAGTAACGGCCCCCACCGCTGCAGATAAGGCCCGCGAAGCGAGAAGAGAGGTCCAAGAACTCTGAGCCATGTTCCACGCTCGAAAAAACTCTCAAGACCTCAGAATACGGCAACCATTCCCTGCTGGATGGAGGGATGTTCCATTCCCACCAAGATATAAGCCGTTCAATATCAATCCTTATGATGGCAAGACCTCAGCAAGTCGGTATATCACTTACTTCGAGGTCACCACCGACCATCTGCCCCCATAACGATGCCATTCTTACACGATTATTCATCGGGGCATTGGAAGGAGTCGCCTTCGACTGGTATCACAATCTGTCGGACAACTGTATCCACTCTTTCGCCGGCTTCAAGCACATGTTCTTGGAGAGATTCTACGAAGTAGGGCAGGATATCACCATGTCCACCTTCATGGACGTCGTCCAAGGGTAGAAAGAGCTGACAAGGAACTACATCGAACGATTCCGCCAAACCGCCATGAAGTTGCCCTCTGGAAACCCGGATTCCTCTTTGATTGAAATTTGCCAAAAGAGACTGCTTCCAACAATCAGTCTCTGAATGGGCGAAAGTCAATTCAAGGATTGGAAGATGTTCATCATCAGTGCCACAAGCACCGAAGAACGATTGAAGAAGGCTCGCCAACTGGGATTGCACATCTCGGACGGAGAGAACAAGGGCAAGCGTCCCAACAACGACAATGGGGGTAGCCCCTCCAACAATCGGGACAGCAGGGGAAAGCAGGCTATGGTGAACGATACAGCACAGAAACCTGAGCCAAAGCCAGCAGACAAACAATGGCCGCAAATCACTTACTCCTTCGAAGACGGTCACGTCAAGCCCATTTTGGTCATGCTCATACAAGAAGACAGAATCCAGTTTCCTCCACCAAGACGGGAACCGCGGCCGGTAGAGATGGAGAACCCAACGTACTGCCATTATCACCGCTACGTCCACCATGCTACACACGACTGCTACCAGCTAAAACGGTACATCCAAAACTTCATCAATTAGAATGCTCTGGCTATCGATTTCGAAGAGGTAACCGTGGCAGCCAACATGGTGTCAGTATAATTCGGCAGCTTCCCTCCGACGGAAACTTAAGACGGGGTGGTCCCCATCCCTCTGGCTACAATGGAGATCGTTAATCTTCCTCCTCCTCGAGATCAGACCGCTGGTCTAGTGCCGCTCACCACATCACGAGGGAAGGTCATGTGGATCCATCCAGACTTGGTATCGGAAGTGACTCGGCCCATATCGTCTTCTACCTGCAAGAAGAAGAGTAGAAAAATCAGGTCCTGCCGCACAATCTCGACAGACATTGAAGAAGCTACAGCCGTCGTCACACGGTCTGGGGCGCAATCCCAACCTATGGTTGACAATCCAGCTGAAGATCATCAACCCACTACAACTGATGCTCCGGGACCGGCTCAGCCTCAGATGACCGACAAGCCTAGGCCGAGGGAGACTCGTTTTGACAAATCCCTCCGGAAAGAGGCATTACAAGGGCTGGAGAAGCCCTACAACTTCGACATCTTAGCACAATTGGCCAACACGCCGGCCGAGTTGTCATTATACGAGCTTCTGAGACTCTCCAAGGATGTTCGTGCGGCTTTGAGCGATGTACTCCAAAACGCCGACGTGTACCTCGCTCAGGTCAACCTCACAGGAGAGATCCCGCCTGCAGATCTCTAAGACAGTGCTTGTACGGGAGCAATGCCCAACATCGTCTTCACTCCGCAGGACATGCTCATCAAAACCAACCTGCACGATCGCCCGCTATACTACACTGGATACATCGGCGACGTAAAGGAGGATCGGATGCACATTGATCCTGGATCTTCCATAAGCATTATCCCGAAGGGTCTGCTACATCATCTCCACATCCTAATGTATCGCCTGACGCCTACAAGTACCGCTATCAGCGGTTTCAATTCGGGCAGGAGCTACCCAATTGGGAAGATTCGTCTGAAGTGTCAAATTGGCGACCTCCAATCCGAAGTCACCTGGTACGTCATAGATGCAGACACTTCTTACAACATCCTCTTGGGGCGTCTACGGATACACGATTATATGATCGTGCCTTCCACGCTGCACCAATGCTTCAAATATGTCGACAAACACGGCTTCGTGAGGACGAAATTTGCTGATATCGATCCCTTCAAAGGGGTCGAATCCTACAACTCTGACTCCTGCCTGTACGAAAAGTCGAAGAAGCATCTTGGTGAAGGAGATGTACAAGCTAGTACCGAGACAACAGCAGAATCAGAAGAGCCTCTGACGATCCACCTACAAGCTCGCAAACCTGGCAAGTCTGCACCCCTTACCGCCACTCTGCGTAAGGACGCAATCAGCCTCTTGGCACAAGAAGAGCAGATGATAATCCGGCTGCCAAGGTCTGGCCAAGTGCCAAGACCCACAAACGGAGCCACTGACAATTAGGCTGCCGAGAGCCGGCCAGCCTCAAACGGAGAAGCTCAATCCCTCCGACAAGCCAATGACGATACGCCTTCCCAAGAAGGGTCGTCATCCCGATGCAAGGCCTGGAACTTCTAACGAACCAACCACTCCCCGCCCAGCATCGAGTGCCAAGCTGGGGGTCGCTAGTTTGCCAACAACTCCATGCTCTGCCCTACCAGCTGAACCGCTGACGATCAAGCTGCCAGGTCATCCTCTCAATCTTCGTTTATACACGGGGTAGCTGAAGCAAAACTGGAGCTAGCCAAGTATGTGGCTGCCCACACTGATGTTCCCTTCGCAGATGATGTAATCCCCCGAGAAAAGATACCTTACTTCATCAATAAAGGGCTATCTTTGAACTAGCTCGAGCTTAATAAGCTCTGTACGATGTATGCTATGGAACACGGTATAGGCACTCACCTCCACACACAGGTGACAAATATGCACACCGTAATCCAGCTTACTCCAGCAGAAGACGCTTACCGCATAATCGAGGTAGGGGACCACCCAATCATCTTCGGCCGGAAGGACGACCCTCATTCCTTCACCATAGAAGAAGTCGACCTTGGATCAGATGCCGGGAGACTACCTCTGTATCTTTATAGCCCCTAATCTAAATATCTTATGCGAAAATAGGGGTATGATCTGGAGACTACGCCAGGCTTGAACTACGGCACGGGGCGAGGATTACCTTTGAAGCCACCGGTCCCGGCAGGCAAACCACGGGACTACTATAGCAAGACTCGATATGGATTAGGGTATGTAACACCCACGACGACCCCTGAAAGTTCAGATGAAGAATGTGACTGGCATTCACATTCGACCGGGTCACCAACTTCAGACTCTGATACCAGCATCGGAGATGTATACAGACAAGTCTTGTCAGTCAACATGGCATTCGCCGACACTTATGAAGAAGACGAAGACATCCTCAAAATCCTCGAGCTAGAGCCGTGGGCCCAGCAGTTGGATGCGCAATAGGAAAAGCGGTTCAAACTGAGGGAACCTCCTACTGAAGATGAGGTTATCCAGGTCGACCTCGGCAGCGAATCTTCTCCAAAACCAATCTTCGTCAGTAAAAGCTTAACAGACGAAGAGCGAGAATCACTGCTGGAACTTGTCAAAGAATACATTGATGTGTTCGCATGGAGCTATAAAGACATGCCGGGGTTAAATCCCGATATTGCTCTTCACAAGCTCAATATTCGACCGGACGCAAAGCCAGTCAAGCAACAACAGTGACGCTTCCGCCCAGGCATCATAGATGCGATCGAACCCGAAGTCAACAAACTGATAGCTAGCGGCTTCATTCGTGAGGAACAACATCTGGATTGGGTCGTCAACATAGTACCCGTCCTCAAGAAGAATGGGAAGATTCGAATCTGTATCGACTTCCGCAACCTGAACGAGGCATGTCCCAAAGATGAATTCTCCCTCCCTATCACGGATATCATGATTGACAACACCTACGGCTTTGAACGTATGTCGTTCATGGATGGCTTCTCGGGGTACAACCAAATCAAGATGTCTCCTGACGACGAAAAGCATACATCATTCCGAACACCGATTGGCACGTATTGCTGCACAGTCATGCCTTTCTGTTTAAAGAATGCTGGCGCCACATATCAAAGGGCCATGAGTATCATCTTCAGGGACCATTTACGCAAGACGGTAGAGTGCTATGTTGATGACATCGCCGTCAAGAGTCGCTGTAAGGGAGACCATCTGCAGGATCTGAGGACGGTATTTGACCGGATGCGAGTGTACAATTTGAAAATGAACCCTACGAAGTCCTTTCTGGGCGTATCCAGCGGTAAGTTCTTGGGTTTCATTATCACCGCCCAGGGTATCCATGTAGACCCTGAGAAGACAAAGGCAATTATGGAGATGGGTCCCCCGAGAAATCTCCGCGAACTCAGAGGACTTCAAGGGAGGCTAGCGTACATCAGGAGGTTCATTTCTAACCTCTCCGGGGGATGTCGGCCATTCACCCACCTCATGAAGAAAGGCGTCTCGTTCGTATGGGACGAAGAATGCCAGCGGGCCTTCGACAGTATTAAAAAATATTTGTCAAACCCTCCAGTCCTGGTGTCCCCGGTTGCTGGAAAACTATTCCTGCTCTATGTACGAGCAATGGAGCACTCCCTCGGAGCTCTGCTAGCACAAAACAATGATACAGGCCATGAACAAGCCATATATTACCTCAGCCGAATGATGATTGGACCAGGGCACCGATACACCGCTGTGGAGAAGGAATACCTTGCCCTAGTGTTCGCCATTTAGAAGACACGGTACTATATCACCGGACAAACGATACATGTGATCTCACGAGTCAACCCTCTCAGGGTCCTCATGACTAAACCAGGGGCACTCAGCTCTCGTCTCGCTACATGGGCAATATTTCTATCCCTCTACCATATGATCTTCGTCCCACAAAAGGCGGTCAAAGGTCAAGCCCTGGCAGACTTTTTGGCAGCCCACCCGGGCTCGGAGTCATCCAGGATATATGAAGAGATCCCAGATGAGGTCGCCAACTCGCATGCAACCTCTTACGATATTATATGGCGAATGTTCTTCGACGGCGCTTCGAGAACTGGACCTAAGGGCAACATTGTCGTCGGAGTCGGGGTGGTGCTTGTTTCTTCTACCGTATTGGTGATCAACCGTGCTTACTCTCTCACAGAACCCTGCTCTAACAATGTGGCCGAGTACAAAGCTCTGGTCATTGGCCTCCAACTTGCGAAGGAGCTGGGGGTAGAATACCTTGAAGCATACGGCGATTCTCAGTTAATCGTCAATCAGATCCGGGGCTCATACGAAGTTCGCCACGAAGACATGATCCTCTATCCCCAAATAGCGATCGACATCATCTCATCGTTCGAGGGGTTCTTCATCGAACACGTCCCCAGACTCTGAAATATCGAAGCCGATGCCTTAGCAGGCCTGGCCGCTTCCCTAGCAGTGCCGAATCATACCCATCAATCGGTAGATGTGATAGGCCACGAGCTAGTCTGCCCCAAGAACAATGCTCAATTCGTGGCAAGTTATTCCGCTCAGGCGATTGATGATGCCCCAGATTGGAGACAACCATTCATCGACTTCGTCGTCTATGATATCCCGCCCGAGAACCCAAAGGAAGCCACTTCCATCAGACGACGTTCCTTCGGATTCTTCTACGATACAGAGACGAAAATGCTGTATCGGCGATCCTACGATGGATTATTGCTTCGATGTCTGTCAAACGCAGAAGCCAAAGAAGCCGTACGAGAAGCGCATGACGGTGTCTGCTGGGCCCATCAGCCTTGTCCTAAATTGCAAGACCGTCTTCACCGAATGGGCTACTACTGGCCCACGATGGTAACGGATGCGATAGACTACGTAAGAAGGTACAAAGCCTGCCAAGTCCATGCAAACTTCATTCACCAGCCATCCGAATTTCTACATCCGACAGTAGCATCCTGGCCCTTCGAAGCATGGGAGATGGATATCATTGGTCCAATTACTCCACCTTCCTCCCGTGGACATCGCTTCAAACTTGCGATCACGGATTACTTCTCTAAATGGACAGAAGCTGTTCCACTCGCCGAAGTAAAGACTTCAAACGTAATTAGCTTCCTCAAGCATCACGTCATCTATCGCTTTGGACTGCCCCGGAGGATCATCCACGATAATGGTCCGCAGTTTGCAAGCTACGTTTTTTATCGGTTCTGCGACAAATATCGCATCTAGAATATTGCTTCGACACCATACAACCCAGCAGCAAATGGGTTGGCAGAGGCATTCAACAAAACAATCATCAAACTCCTCAAAAAGTTTGTCTCTTCCAACAAACGCGACTGGAACGAGAAGCTCGATGAATGTTTATGGGCATACCGTACTACAGTCCGAATATCTACCGAGAACACACCATTCTCCCTGGTATAGGGAGTGAGGCAGTTCTCCCATTAGAGGCTCAAATACCCTCACTCTGCGTGGCCCTCACTTATCAATTGACGACGGATGATAACTACCGATGCCGACTACAAGAGTTGGAGGCCTTAGATGAAAAGTGCCTCCTGGCTCAGCAAAGGATCGAGCTATACCAAGCACGTATCTCTGGAGCCTTCAACAAGAAGGTCAAAATTAGGACATTCCAAGTGGGCGATCTTGTTCTGGCAGTCCGGAGGCCGATGGTCATGACTGACAAGACCGCCGGCAAGTTCCAACCAAAATGGGAAGGTCCATTTATCATCGAGGCCGTATTCTCCAACGGTGCTTACCGCCTCGCCAAGCAAAATGGAGACTTGCTCATGTTGCCCGTCAACGGCAAGTTCCTGAAAAAATACTATGTCTAGACGATAATTTTCCAGATTTTCGAGTCATGTACCCGCTAGTATCGCTGAACTCACACTCTCCATTCTCCCGATTCCCGAGTCATGTACCCTCTCGTGCCACTGAACTCACACTTTCACAATATTGAGTCATGTACCCGCTGGTGCCTCTGAACTCACATCCCGGTCACTCTTTCAGATAGTAAGTCATGTATGATCATACCTCTGAACTTTCTTCCGGGAAGAGATCCTCCCTCATGATCTAATACCCACACTTCCGGTGCACAAAAAGGGTAATCGATCCACAAATTTCCAAAACGGCCATGTCCTCATTACCTTTGAGTCGTTTCACTTCCGCCAAAAACAAATCACCCCCTACATAGAACTTCCATGTCCTCATTACCTCTGAGTCGTTCTATGTACCCCCTCTTCATTGAGCCCACTCCTACCATGTCCTCATTACCTCTGAGTGGGAAGTCTCCGTAGAAGAAACCTTTATACTTGCCATGTCCACATTACCTCTGAGTAAGTATGTCGATTCCCTTTCAACCTATTATCTGTACCCATGACCGGAGTACGATAAGGATAATAGGTCCACAAATGTCCTCTGTTGACCACAAATGTCCTCTGTTGACCACAAATGTCCTCTGTTGACCACAAATATCCTCCGTGAATTCACTTCTGCCATGTCCTCATTACCTCTGAGCAGGAAGATTCCACGATAAAACCCTCATGCTTGCCATGTCCTCATAACCTCTGAGCAAATATGTCGGTTCTATTTCACCCTACTATCTGTATCCTATGCCAGGGTACACCAAGGATAATAGGCCCACAAATATCCTCTGCTAAGTTTCTTAGCACAAGCCTACCATCTCATCATGCCCCGGGAGCCCAGCTGCTCTACGACATTCTTTTTTCCGATACCGAGAGCACCTATGACCACTTTGCCATGGCTGTTCCAGGGACCCTAACCAAACTTGTTATCCGTACCTAAAACCAAGGTATGCCATAGGTAACAGGTCCACAAATAAGTCCCCTAGACAGGAAAAATATCACCACAATATCACAGGTACAACAAGCAATACGAATGAAAGGTAGAATGAAAAGTACTCTTTATTTGAAGGAAGAAAAAAGCATTACATGTTTCGGGGCCGCGTCCCTCTCAAAAAGAAAAACATGAACAAAACAAGAAAAAAATGCCGACTATAGCTCAGCATTACATAACTCCAAAAGACGATTCTTCACTAAGGTGGCCTCCTGTTCGAGTCGTTGTTTAACTCGACGCTCAGCTTCCCGGGATAACCGCTCTTCATTATCCAAGCCCATGAGCTCTTGCCAGTCATCCTCCAACTTCTTCAGGGTAACTTCCAAGTCAGTCGAAGCTCGATTGACTCTGTCAGCCTCCTGAATAATCAGCTCCTTATCAATACGGGCAGTCTCAAGTTCAGACTCCAAGAAAGTTAGCTTCCTCTGAAGCTCAAGGATCTGCTCTCGCGTCTCGGTGATCCCACTGGAGGCAGCCGCTTCTCGAGCTATGACATCTTCGTCCTCACGGCTCAATTGATCATATCGATTAGACAGTTCATGAAGGTCCTTCAGTACGGTCGGCCTGGTTTTATCTCAAGCAGCCCTTGTCTTCTCTATAGTAGCAGTGAGAGAGCCACGCTCCCGATATATAAAAGCAGATAAATCAGCCTGCCGCAGCACCTGCAGCTGGGCCACCAACTGCTCAGTCTCTAATAACTTCGCCTCCAAGAGCGCAGCCAGTCCCGCACCACCGAGAAGAGTCTTTAGAATATTAATTTGACACTGGGCACATTGCCGGGACAAGACGAAAGAGGTCCCTCTTTCCACAGTAGCCGTTATTCCCCTCCTCAAATGATGGTGAAAGCTGGCAACTACGTCCTGTAACGCGTCATCCAAGACCTTTGTAGAGGACGGCGTCAGAGGAAGCGTGTTCGGCAATATCGGAGGAGTGATGCTAGAGCTTGCCACCAGGGGGATGGAATCCGAGCAGGACGACGCACGGATAACGGATAACTCTTCCTCTGCCACCCGAAGAGCCTCGATACTCGGTAAGGCAGAGAGTTCGACCATCGGAGCCACCCAAACATGAGAGGTTAAAAAGACCGTCGTCCCCTACCCTGGCCATCCCATCACCTGATTTTCTGAACTCGAGCCAACAGGAGGCCCCTCAAGACGAGCCGGAAGAGGAGGAAGTGCACTCCTCTCCACCGGTGCCCCTTCGATATAGTTCGACTCGATAGTATCCATCCTTAGCACCGGAGAGGCCAGACCTGTATATCCAGAACAATGGTCAGTCGACGTGACCTGAAGGATGTGATGATAGAGCAGGTAGGCCTCCTCGCGGGACAAGATCCGGCTTATCTTACCAGGAGAGAAATATGGAGGCTGCAGCTCTTGCGTGGCTGACATGACCTCCTTACCCGAGTTAGATTCAGTGAGTTCTTCTATCCCAACCACCCCGAAGGTAAGTACGACGCGATCAACGTCATCTTGAAAAAATTCAGCAGTTTCAGGGACAGGTTCATTAAAATCCCCGTTATCCCGGGTTACCATCTCGGTATCTTAAAACTCTTCTTCTTCTCTTGAAACCTACAAGAAGGAAAGAAGAGGATTAAAATCGAAGCTAAAAGGAAAGAAGGAAGGAAGGGTCGGGAGTGGCTTGGTTACCTCTGACGCGGGGTTAATGTCTTCTCCACTTTCTCTTATAGTCAGCTGACGGTGTCTGGTCGCAACCAACTTTCGAGAACGAGAAATACCGCCAACAGGAGAAACTTGCCTGCTATATTTCGGAGTAGGGCCAGGCGCAACGGGTGACTGATCCCCCAACATCTCATCTGACAAAATAGGCGGCTGATCCACCTCTATGTCTGCCACTGGAAGGATAGAGTCATCTCTATCATGCTCGTTGCCTTCATCATCCTCAGCAGCAGAATCCAAATCTGGCACTTCGACTCTAGTCTTTCTCTTCTTGGACCCTTAAGATCCTTCCTCCAGGCCGGTACCAACAATAAAACTGGCACCTAGGTTAAACCCGACCGGGGGTTTGTTCGCCATGACATGATATAAAGCTGCCACGTACAAGATCTCTACTGATGCCTTAATAGCAGGGACCGAGAAAATGGTACGGGTATGGAATGTATCGTAGTATTGCCAAGCCCTGATACCATCAAGAAGGCTACCTTCAAAACCCAGACAGGTGCTGGGGTTGTCTAGGCAAAGTTGGCTGTATCCAAACTGTCGGGCAAACCTGCTGGGCAGATAAGGCTCCAGAAAAACCGTATTGCGGTTACGGTACACCAGATGTGCGGGGCGGATGTTTCGCAGCCACAGGAGCATCTGGCCGTCCAGAAGTTGAGGGGGCGCAATACCGTCAAGATGTACAGCCTCTATGTCCTTAGCAGTAAAGTGAGGGACGGATACAAAAATATGATACATATCGGCCCTCGCCAAGGCCATCCGGCAAGCCCGCATGCTCTCACACTCCCAAGGCTCATCACGGTAACGGAAGATAAATACGTCATCATCAGTTACACCGTCTTCAGAGCTCGACCTCATCAAAGATGGATAATGCATCAACAGCCTGCATCGTTGTTTTGTGCCAGCAGAGCATCGAGAGAATGCTCTATTACTTGTACGTAGAGCAGGAATGGTTTTCCAGCAACTGGAGCCACCAGGACTGGAGGGTTCGACAAATATTCTTTGATGCTGTCGAAGGTACGTTGGCACTCTTCATCCCATACGAATGAGATGCCCTTCTTCATGAGGTGAGTGAATGGCCAACATCGCCCGGAGAGGTTAGAAATGAACCTCCTGATGTAGGCTAGCCTCCCTTAAAGGCCTCGGAGTTTTCGAAGATTTCTCGGGGGACTTATCTCCATGATTGCCTTCGTCTTCTCTGGATCTACATGAATTCCCTGGGCAGTAATAATAAAACCCAGGAATTTTCTGCTAGATGCGCCCAAGAAGGATTTTGTGGGATTCATCTACAGGTTGTGCGCTCGTATCAGGTCGAATACCGTCCTCAGATCCTGCAGATGGTCTTCCTTATAGCGACTCTTGATAGCGATATCATCAACATAACACTCCACGGTCTTACGCAAGTGGTCTTTGAAGATGATACTCATGGCTCTTTGATATGTGGCGCCAGCATTCTTTAAACCAAAAGGCATGACTGTGTAGCAGTATGTGCCAATCGGCGTTCGAAATGATGTATGTTTTTCATCGTCGGGGGACATCTTGATTTGGTTGTACCCTGAGAAGCCATCCATGAACGACATACATTCGAAGCCGCAGGTGTTATCAATCATGATGTCTATGATAGGGAGGGGAAATTCATCTTTGGGACACACCTCGTTCAGATTGCGGAAGTCGATGCAGATTCGAATCTTCCCATTCTTCTTGAGTACCGGTACTATGTTGGCGACCCAGTCCGGATGTTGTTCCTCATGAATGAAGCCGCTGGCGATCAGTTTGTTTACTTCGACTTCGATCGCATCCATGATGCCCGGGCGGAAACGTCGTTGCTGTTGTTTGACTGGCTTTGTATGTGACCGAATGTTGAGCTTATGAAGGACAACCTCGGGGTTTAGTTCTGGCATGTCTTCATTGCTCCAGGCGAACACATCAATATATTCTTTGACAAGTTTTAATAGCGATTCTCGCTCTTCGTCTGTCAGGCTTTTACTGACGAAGATTGGTTTCGGAGAAGACTCGTCGGCGAGATCAACTTACATAACCTCATCTTCAGTAGGAGGCTCTCTTTGTTTGAACCACTTTTCCTATTGTGCATCCAGCTGTTAGGCCTACGGCTCTAATTTGAGGAGTTCAGGAATGTCTTCATCTTCTTTATATGCGTCGGTGAATGCCATATTGACGGACAGGACTTGTCTGAATACATCTCCATTGCTGGTATCCGAATCAGAAGTTGGTAAACCGGTTGAGTGTGAATGCTAGTCACATTCTTCATCTGAGCTTTCACGGGTTGTTGCGGGTGTAACATACCCTAATCCGCATCGGGTCTTGCTGTAGTAGTCCTGTGGTTTGCCAGCCGGTACCGGCAACTTTAAAGGTAATCGTCGACCCGTGCCGTAGTTCAAGCCTGGCGTAGTCTCCAGATCGTACCCCTGTTTTTGCATGAGGTATTTGGATTAGGGGCTATACAGATAAAGAGGCAGTCTCCCGGTATCTGATTCAAGATCGACCTCCTCTATGGTGAAGGGCTATGGATCGTTCTTCCGACCGAAGATGATTGGATGGTCCCCTCCTTCGATTATACGATAAGCGTCTTCCACTGGAGTAAGCTGGTTTGCGGTATAAATATTTGTCACCTGTGTGTGTAGATGAGTGCCTATACCGTATTCCATAGCATATATTATACAAAGCTTATTAATCTCGATGTAGTTCAAAGATAGCCCTTTATTGATGATATAAGGTATCTTTTCTAGCGGGATTACATCATCTGCGAATGGAACATCAGTATGAGCAGCCACATACTTGGCCAGTTCTGGTTCTTTTTCGGCCACCCCCTGTATAAATGAAGACTGAGAGGATGACTTGGGCAACTTGATCATCAGGGGTTCCGCTGGTAGAGCAGAACGTGGAGTCGTTGGCAAACTAGCGACCCCCAGTTTGGTACTCGAGGCTGGGCGGGGAGTTGTTGGCTCGCTAGAAGTCCCAGACTTTGTATCGGGGTGACGATTCTTCTTGGGAAGGCGTATCGTCATTGGCCTGTCAGAGGGATTGAGCTTCTCTGCTTGTGGCCGACCGACTCTCGGCAGTCTAATTGTCAGTGACTCCGTCGTGGGTCTTGGCGCTTGGCCAGACCTTGGCAGTCGGATTATCATTTGCCCCTCTTGTGCCGAGAGGCTGATTGCGTCCTTACGCAGAGCGGCCGTAAGGGGTGCGGACTTGCCAGGTTTGCGAGCTTGAAGGTGGATCGTCAATGGTTCTTCTGATCTTGTGGCCGCCTCAGTTCGAGCTTGTATATCTTCATCCAGGTACCTTTTCGACTTCTCGTATAGGCAGAAATCCGAGTAGTAGGATTCGACCCCTTTAAAGGGATCGATGTCGGCAAATTCTGTCCTCACAAAGCCGTGCTTGTCGACATACTTGAAGCACTGGTGCAGCGTTGAAGGCACGATCATGTAATCATATATCCAAGGGCGTCCCAGGAGGATATTGTAGGAAGTGTTCGCATCTATGACGTAACAGGTCACTTCTGACTGGAGATCGCCAATTTGGTACTTTAAGCGAATCTTCCCAATTGGGTAGCTCCTGTCCGAATTGAAACAGCTGATGGAGGTGCTTGTTGGCGTCAGGCGATGCATAGGAATACAGAGGTGATGTAACAGACCCTTCGGGATGATGCTTATGGAAGAACCAGGATCAATGTGCATCTGATCCACCTTTACGTCGCCGATGTATCCAGTGTAGTATAACTGACGATCGTGCAGATTGGTTTTGATGAGCATATCCTGTGGAGTGAAGACAATATTGGGTATCGCTCCTGTGCAAGCGCTGTCTTGGAGATTTGTCGGCGGGCTCTCTTCCGTGAGGTTTACCTGAGCCAGATATGCGTCGGCATTCTGGAGTGCATCGCTCAAGGCCACGCGAACATCCTTCGAGAGTCTCAGGAGCTCGTATAATGATAATTTGGCCGGTGTGTTGGCTAATTGCGCCAAGATGTCGAAGTTCTAGGGCCTCTCCAGCCCCTAAGGTGCCTCTTTTCAGAGGGATTTGTCAAAGCGAGTCTCCTTCGGCCTAGGCTTGTCGGTCATCGGAGGCTGAGAAGGTCCTGGAGCGTCAGCAGTAGTCGGCTGATGATCTTCAGCCGAGTTATCCGGTGTAGATTGGGATTGTACCCCAGATCGGGTAATGATCACTGAGGCTTCTTCGACATCTGTCGAGATTGTGCGGCAGGATCTGATCTTTCTACTCTTCTTCTTGCCAATGGAGGGTGGTATGGACTGAGTCACTTCAAGTACCAGGTTCGGATGAACCCACATGATCTCCTCCCGTGATGTGGTGAGGGGTACTAGACCAGTAGCCTGATCTCGAGGAGGTGGAAGATTAGCAATCCCTATTGTCATCCGAGGGACGGGTACCACGCCGTCTTGAGTCTCTGTTGGAGGAAAGCTGCCGAACTGTACTAACACCATGTTGGCTGCCACGATTACCTCCTCAAAGTCGATGGCCAGAGCCTTCGAATCGATGAGATGTTGGATGTATCGCTTCAGTTGGAAGCAGTCGTGTGTAACATGGTGGACGTAGTGGTAGTAATGGCAGTACTTCGGGCTCTCCATTTCTGTCGGCTGAGGTTCCCGTTTTGGTGGAGGGAGCTAAATTCTGTCTCTTTGTATGAGCATGTCCAAGATGGGTTTGACATGGCCGTCTTCGAAGGAGTAGGTCATTTGCGGCCATTGGTTGTTTGCCGATTTTGACTCAGGTTGCTGGGCTGTATCGGCCACCATAGCCTGCTTGCCCTTGTTGTCCCAATTGTTGGAGGAGTTACCACCATTGTTGTTGTTGGTATTGGAGCGTTTGCCCTTGTCCTCTCCCTCGGAGATGTGCAATCCCAGTTGGCGAGCCTTCTTCAACCTGTCTTCGGTGCTAGTGGCGCTGATGATAAATGACTTCCAGTCCTTAAATTGACTTTCGCCCATCCAGAGACTGATAGTTGTGAGCAGTCTCTTTTGGCAAATTTCAATTAAGGAGGAATCCGGATTACCAGACGGCAACTTCATTGCGGTTTGGCGAAACTGCTCAATATAGTTCCTTGTCACTTCCTTCTCCCCTTGAACGATGTCCATTAGGGTGGACATTGTGACGTCCTACCCTACTTCATAGGATCTCTCCAAGAACATGCGCTTGAACCTGGCGAAGGAGTGGATGCAGTTGTCCGGCAGGTTGCCGTACCAGTCGAAGGCGACTCTTTCCAAGGCCCCGATGAATAATCGTGTAAGGATGGCGTCATCATGGGGTAGATGGTCGGTGGTAACCTCGAAGTAAGTGATATACCGACTTGCGAAGGTCTTGCCATCATAGGGATTAATGTTGAACGGCTTATATCTTGGTGGAAAGGGGACATCCCTCCATGCCGCAGGGTATGGTTGCCGTATTCTGAGGTCTTGAGAGGCTTCTCGAGCGTGAAACATGGCTCGGAACTCCTGGACCTCTCTTCTCACTTTCCTGGCCTCATTCGTAGTAGTAGGAGTCGATATTTCAGGAGGATTATTGCCCGGGTTCGGTGCCGCTGAATTTGAGTCCGTATTGACCGCTGGACCAGCGCTTGTTTGGCCAGGCGACGTCCCTCCTTGCAGAGTTAGAAGAGCTGCTTTGATCTCGTCCACAGACTTGACCAAGGTACGCAGTATGGCCTCCAGAGTGTCGATGCACTGGTGATCACTGGGGACATCTTGATCGTCGCTTGTCACGAACGCCGTCCTCACGCGAGTAGAGATGGAAGGGACGGTGGACGACGTGCCCTCTGAATCATACCCTTGTACAGAGAAGTCATCGGGGTATGTGGGAATGTTCTCCTCTGGTTCAGACTCAGAAGGAATAGTACCCCCTGCTTCAGAGCTTGCTTCATCTTGAGAGTCGTGGACGTCCTTGGGGACGTCGGCACCTGCTGTATCTGATGGGAGAGTTGTTTCCCCGGGCTCGTCTTCTTGGAACATCGGATTGTCGTGGATGTTCGGGGGAGTGCTACCCCCAGTTCCAGCAACCCCCAGTGGTGTGGATGATGAATCTCCCACTGTAGCAGATTTTATCTTCGAACGGGTACCTTAGAAAACTCCGGTAGTGGACAACCGTTTAGACGACAGTTTCTTAGTCACAGTGGTTGAAATCTTCGGACTGGAGACGTTTATCTTCTTCCCTCTCCCATCGGTGAGGATTTTCTAAGTAGAGTTACAGGAGACGACGGGAGGAGCCTCATCATCTGAGCTTTGTTGTTACAGCCTTTGGAAGACAGACTGTCGGTCTTCTCTTGCTGTCGCGTTATTGCAACAACAGTTGATAATGACTTGGGTGCAGTGATGTCCATGTGACGACTCTTTGCATACCGAGGCCTCTTCTCTTTCCTTGCGCTTGTGGAGGATAACCTCACGCAGGTCAGATGAGTTACGAACAACCATGTTTGTTCCCTGGGTTTTGAGAGACTTTTTGGAACCACTCTGTCCGTTTGCCGCCGGGGGCGAGACTCAAGTGATTCTGTACAACTTTCCATCAGAGGCCCGCATAGTGGTATGTGGAGCGCTCGGATGGTCAGAGGTTGGGACAGCTGACTGAGCTCGCCAAGCTCGCGCTGCCCTTGACTTCTTCACTCTAGCGCCTGAAGGCGCATAGTAGGAAGAGTCAAAATGATGCTGCAGAGAGTCAGACATATTTTCTTGGGCGCATGAGAGATCAGGACCATAGGAGAGGCGATCGAAGACTGAGCCTGAGCTGTGTGGAGCAGGCAGTATGCGGCTGGAGTCAACAGTCTTCATGCGGCTGACAGTTGTGGCCGCATAGGCTTTCTTCATGCGGCTGGAAGTCTCAGCCGCATGAGTTTTCTCCATGCGGTTGGAAGTCCTGGCCGTATGGATATTCTGCATACGACTGGCAGTTTCGGCCGCATGAGCATCATACATGCGGCTGGCTATCTTGGCCGCATGGGCGTTCTACCTGCGGCTAGTGCCTTTATTCGGCTTCTTCCTGGAGCACATAGAATCACTCTTTGCCCCTGCAAGTCCAGTATCGTAGTACTTTCCTCTGCCAGACTTGGGGACAGCAGAGTCCTCTATGGCTCGAAGTGGGGCCGCATAAGAGTCACTTTCGCCATCTTGGGCAGCAGAGAGTACTTTGTCCAGGGCTTGGAGAGGAGCAAATGATTTGGGCCTCCACTCCCTGCGAGCCTTCTTGGTGCGGGTTCGCTTCTGGACTGGGCCAGCGCTCCCGTCGGAGAGCATTTCTTCAAACGCCTGTTGGTTGAAGCGGACGACCATCTTCTGTTGTGTGGAGCCAAGTTTGGCTGTATCCAATTATGTCACCAACTTCTCAGCCGTGGAGAAGTTTGTCCCCAGCAGAGTCGCCATCGTGTTTGCCATTGATTGTAAAAGTACAGAACAATTTATATAGGAGGACTAAACCTAGACTCATAATACAAACTCGCTTGTACAAAGAAAGCCTAGGGACGAAAACCTAGGTACAGCAATCTAAGTATAATTGTTTATTTTAGATTCTGGAGGGTGATGATAGAGGCTCGGGAAAGCAACGGCAGCTCTGTCTAACTCCTTGGACGATCGGATGCAGCCTTGGCTCTGGAGAAGAACTGCTTGGCGTTGATGAAGAAATGCTCTCCTTGTATATGCTTCTTTGTCCTTTCTCTTTTCTCTCTCTCTCTGGATCGATTTTTTGGATCCTTTGCAAGGAAATGGCACCTTGCTATTTATAAGAGTGGGGGGGGCAACATTAGGGTTTACAATGATTGGGCTTTCTTAAAAAGTCGGCGGCCTGAGAGTTAATTAATCTGGGCCGTCCATCTCGTATATAATAGATTTAAGCAATTAATGTGATTGCATCAAATCTCTGTGGACAATAAATATTAATTTCCATGAATATTCGTGACTTGTGATGGCCTGCCACGTGTCCAATTTGCTCGATTTGATTTGATCTGGGCAGTTATGGTGATTGCAACAAATCTGATTTCGTGATGATTTGTTAACACCCATAATTCCAGGAAGATAATACTGCCACGTGTCTCGATCATCATAAAGAGCGCCATGTGTCTCGACTAGGCTGTCTTGGCAGAGCCGCATGTGAGTGGGCCACATGAAGATAAACGGCCGCATGAAGGTGGACGGCCGCATGAGGATGAACAGTCGCATGAAGATGGGCAGTCGCATGGGGATAGGTAGCCGCATGGGGATAGGCAGTCGCATGCTGATGGGCGAACGCATAAAGGATGCAGCCGCATGAAGATGGGCGGCCGCATGAAGTGGGCGGCCGCATAGAGTGGGCGGCCGCATAAATGCAGCAGCCACATGCCTCGGGACTCGGTGGATTCTGCCAGCTGTGAGAAGATTTTCTCCTCTTCCCTAGGCATACGCCATTATGTCAGAGTCATTATTGTGCTCTATTGTCAGAGCTATCATTTGTTAGAGCTGTCAGCCGTCCGGGCATTAAATGCAGCCAAAGATGAAGGGAAGAGCTGTTGAAGGCCACGTGGCTCCTTTTTGGGCCGCATGGGCTCTCTAATCCGTATGGGGATCCCTGGCCGCATAGACCTTTCTTTATTCTTTTCTATGCTTCTACAGACATGGTCCCACCCAATCGGTTTGCTTAAACAGCCTCTCTCAAAGATAGGATTGTGATTGATCAAGTAGATAAATCCGAATATCTTATCAGATTAATTTAAATGTCGGACGAAGATTATACAGAATCAAAATCTGAGATAAAATTCCAATATTTTTTCAGCTACATCCGAACAAGCAAGTTGGCACACGCTACGTGTCACCTCCTTCGGTTATTTTGATAACCACCAGAGATCTCGTTTGAGGGAAATCTCAACACCCGCCACGTGTCAGCGCTACAGAAGTGTAACACCCAGTTTTTCAGATGAGGGTAATTTTGTAATTTTGTAATTATAATTATTAATTATTGATATTTGATTCACATTATGATTTTTAGTGATTTTTAGTAAATTTTTTAAACTATTTAAGAATTGGTTTAAGTCATGACTTGTGATTTTGATGTGCTGCTAGTGAAACCTGAGAGACTGCATGACGTAGAGCCTAACCATGTCATTAGGATGTTTAATTATCATTTTTAGTCTAGGGGTAATTTGGTCATTTTGACTTATTTGAATTATTTGGTGATTTATTGAATTGGTGAGTTCTAGTTTGACTTTGACTTGTTGAGACCTAGTGGACTAGCCTAGAAGCTAACCCTAGCCATGGTGACCCTAGTCTAACTTGAGTTAACCTATTTTAGTCATTAGAGAATAGTTTTAGAATGAGGGGTTTTGGTTTAGTGAATTTAAGTCATGGCTTGTGGTTTCATGAAATGACTTATGACTTAATGATTTAATTGATCATGACTTAAGCCCATGGGCCATTTAGTGAACCCGAACCCTAATTATTGAACCTATGAGCAGCCACATAGGGATCCCCACCCTATTTAAGCACTTGTTCATTAGGGCTTGCCTCTTTTTATCATTCCTACACTTGGAGAAAAGAGAGGTAAGTTTCCCCCTTCCAAAAATTCCCATTTTATTCATTTGATCTCCTTTTTCATCCTAGTCTTTTGCATTGGGTTCTAAATTGAGTTTATGGACTGTTGGTGGAGAGCCATTTCAGTTTGGGATCAATTTGGAGCATTTGGCCATCAAGAAGAACACCCCCCATTTGGAGGTTTTTTATACAATTTATACCTATAGGTAAAACCCTTTAAATTAATTTAAATTTCAGTTTTCTTTGCATGTAGGGCTAGATCTAGGAGTCCCCTAGGTGTCCCTAAAATTTGGGTGAATTTTGTGTCCGTTTGGTGTCCGTATCGGACACGTGTCGTAGTGTATGTTAGGTGTTCGATGAATTACCTCTAAGGATTTTAATTTTGATTTTTGCTAAACTAAATACATGATTTTGAAGCTCTTGATGTGTACATTAATATTGTTGATGATTGAGTTGGTTTTTGTGCGCATTTCGTGTCCAAAATGGACACGCAAGTCGTGCACGACACTACGCACAGGCCCGTACGGCTGTCCTGCTGTTCGAGCGCCTTTGCAGACACGCCACGACACGAGACACCACGAAAATTGGTGTCTGGGTGCGAGCACTGACTGACAGGACCCCCACAAAATTTTGTGGGTTCTCGTTGTCTGTGCACGAAGAAAACGAGGCTGCACTGTCTCGTGCCTGCTCGTGCACACTGTGCGCATCCCCTGTATTTCGGGGCTGACACAGGACACGACACTCCACCAGAACATGTGGAATTTGGTGAGGTGATGGGTCCCATGTCTGAATCGACCCTCGCCAAGTTTCGTGGCACTTGGTTGCGAGTCAAGGAAGTTCTCGCGCTCGCATCAAAATGCCCTGACACGCACACACACGATTTCGAGCCACTGATACGGCTTCGAAACTTGGACACGACACATCTTGGGGTTCCTGCAGACACTTGGACAGTCCCCCTAGTCTAGGTGGACATGTGGGCATGACCACGACTTGTGTCGTGCAACGTGTCGTGTCCTAGCTCACTCTGTACCTCAGTACGAGGATTTTTCTGAACTGTGTCGTTGCTGTGTTAATTTTGTTGGACACGTTCGTGTCCAGTTTCCTGGACACGAACACATCCTTCATGACACGTGTGACATGTATTAACCTCTGACACATGTTGTATGACTTTGAATGATTTGGTTCGCATGAACAATGTGTATGAACTGTCCAAATTTTTCTGATACACACTGGTGTTGTTCACTGTTTCGAAAATTGGTTTCAAAATCGAATCCTAAGGTTTTAATGGGTCTTTATATAATTACCTGAGATCAGTTTGTCTTCGAATTGGTTTTCATGAATTGTAATGGTTTTCAAATGTGGGATTCGAAAATTCAGGTTCCTGATTTGTCTGATATACCAACTATTGAATAATCTGAACTACTTCTTTTTTTTACTGTTATGAATGTTGTTTTAATTGCCACAGTGATTCCTACATGTGTATTAGGTTACTTAATGTTGATTGTGATAGGTGTTAGGAGTTTGGAAATTTCAATTTAGGTCTGGACTGAGTAATATGTATTAACTGTTATGGAAGGTATAAACTGTCATTTAAATTCCTGAGCACACAAACTGAAATGTGACACTATCACTTGTTTCTCAGGTTTCCTGAGAAACTCTTGCTATGTATCAGCCCTGAACTTCATTGTTCAGTCCCTGCACCTATTTTAGTTGGATATCATTTGTTCAAATCCCCAACCTATCTAGTATCAGTCCTAGTATCCTAAAATTTATGTGTAAATGAGTGTTCAGTTGGGTTTCCTTTTTGTGAAAAACTGTCAGTTAGTATTGAACCAATTTCTTGAATTTTGAATTTGGAATGCTTGGGTTTTAAGTTGGTATTCACTGATTCCAGGATACATAGATGCCTCCACTATTTTCTTTAACTTATCACTGATTTAGTTCAATAGCTCACTGTTAACTGAGTTTCCACTCTACCAATTTCAGATTTCTGTAAACACTGATTTCCCTGTCCACTGCACATACACACATCTCACATTGGTTATAAAGAACTGGGATTTTATGGGGGAATTGATTACCTTTCAAATCTGTAATTTACAAAGTATTCACTGATTTTCACACATTGGTTCATGTGACACCCACATATATGTTTCCTACACACACACACATTTGTTCCTGTCACTTGCCTACTCTCTACACATACACATTTCTGTTTTACAATGTTCTAACACACACAACTTCCCCTAAATTGTCATATACACACACACACAAACTTGTTTTCATGCCACCATGTACTCACACACATTCTAAACTACAATCACACACAAAACTGAAATGTTAGGTTGGGATGTGGGGGTTTATGTTTGAGAAGAGGAAATGGGTTTTGGTGCATTATGGGTATATTTAAACTGTCACACTATTCAATGTACACACACACTCATGAACTGTACACACAATATCACACACACACTTGGACACATAGATGTGTTTTCCTATTCTCTATACATAGGTATATATATAAATGTATTGATATGTATATATATATCTATATGCTTGATAATAATGTGGTGAATATGTGTGATATTATATAATGTAATGTATATACAATATGTGTGATATAGCCTATATGTCCTATAGCCTATATGCATGACACATTGCACTTGGGTGTATCCCTTTAGGCATATAGCCTGTGGCTCATAAACCTGTGTTTCTGGTTTGAATGCCAGTGTAGGAGTGTGGTTGGCTTGTATAGCCTAGAAACTGGGTGTGCTTGCTAAGTCTAGGCTTGGTTAGGCCTAGTGAGACTTGACTAGACTAAGATTGACCTAGTTTGACTATTGTAGCTGACTTGGGCTGACCCAGAGTTGACCAAGTTTGACTTGGACCTAGTTTGACCTAGATAGTTGACCAGGGTTGACTTAGAGTTGACTTGACCTAGATTGACCTAGAAATCATGTAGATTGCATCATAACCACCATTTGCCTTGTATTAAACACATTATAACATGTACTGTTCTATTTAGGACATTGTGACTCCGGTGCAGACATCTGACATTGTACTACTCTTTTCAGAGTATCAGGCGAGTACATTCTCTGATAGTTCTCTCATTTAATTGCCAGTTACTGTATTTCAGTTCTATTTAGTTTTATGTGATTCTCTGTTACAACACGTATGGATATTTCTGGATTCATGTATGCGACACACATACCTTACTTATCTGGCCTCTATTACTGGAATCACTGGAATCATTCCGGAATCTATTACTGGAATCATTCCGGAATCTATTACTAGAATCATTATATTTTGGCTGGACTTACCTCGATTCTCGTGTCGAATTCTGGATTCATTTATTTTGTGGGGCGGGGAAATATTGAGTAAGACATGTAGACATACCCTAAATCTGGAATCTCCAACTGGAATCTACTGGAAGCATAGCCGTCTCTCGCCTGATCAGTGAGAGATGTGCCTGATTACCCACAGCCATTTATATATCGATCTCTGTATTTTAAAACACACTATTAGATTAGCTGGACTCACCTGGATTCTTGATCACTACCTAGAATCATCTGGTACTGGATTCATATTATTTTAGATTCATCCCGTACTGGATTTATAATAGTTTTACACTTGTTTTGCAATTACCTTCTGGATTTATTCTGTTACCTTAGTTCAGCTAGATTTATTTTACAATCTTCATTGCCATCATTCTTCTCTAGTTTTAGTTACTTACTTTCCTTGTATCTCACTGTTCCTCCATACCATCACCTGTATATAAACTACCATATTCATCAATAAAACTATCTACAACTGCTTTATAGTTCTGTGTCATTTACTTGGGTTTTCTTGATGAGTTGTACTCGTTCCTGTCCTGACTTGACTGGACCCGTTGTAAATTTTACAGATGACTGCCCTGAGGACACATGCCCTATATATTACTGTGGAGATGGTTTAGCTACCTATGGCCCCGACACTCAGGAGTGATTGGGAGATTAGCTAGTTGTTGTTTAGCTTTCATGTTTAGAACTGGAGTTGTATATAAGATGAGTTTGTAGTTGAGATTGTCTGAGATTTTATCATTTAGTTGTTGGATTTATTTCTGTTATTAGTCTTTAGTTATAACTTCTGTGATATCTTATCGTTCTTAGACTGTGATTGAGACTCATTATATCTATACTTGTCCTACGTTCGGAGTTGAGATTTGACAAGTACATTATATAATTGCGTAAGTTGTTGATTAGATAGTAACCTAGGACAGCGTTCTACCGCCGACACTGCAGCGCAGGCTGGGCGTTGTTACGCGCTCGTACCCTCACTGTGGGTGTGGGTCGTGACACGTTTTTAGTGGTGGCCCATGCAGGTCGAGAGTCGTATTAGTACGATATCGTGGTAGTACGACGACTTAGTTGTACTGCTGCGAGCTTGCGATAGGATTGAGAGATAGGCTTTACCGGAGAGGCACTCAATCACAGTTAGGACTACTTGAGAAGATTCCTGGGATGACCCTTGAGAATCTCATTATAAACTATCTCGAAATTTGATTCTGACAGTATCTGTCTATCTTCCTTGTTCATCGTTGAATTTGATTCTTGGTATTCATTATTGACTTAATTCTCTACCAAGATAACATTATGGGCTAGGTTGTCTCAGTCATGGAATCTAGAGTCTTCTAGAGCCATATCAGCTGGTTGGGCGATGAGATAGAGTCTGATTTTGGATATATTTCTCGGATGTGGGAATTTAAGGTTTTTGCTGCCAAGCTAGTGGCAATGCGAAAATTTTAAATACCATGATTCTAGAGGTATGTACATTAGTTGTGGACTTTATGGATTATCGTAGCCATACTTACTGGTGTGACGAGGATTCTGGTAACATGGTTCTGGATAGACGGGTATGATTATCAAATTGTAGGATAGATACCATATAGATGGCGTCCTAGAGAATTTGAGTGGAATATCAGGGTGGATATTACTTGAGAGGGAGCTAGGCCACCTGTAGCGCAGCACCGTGCCCCGTACCAACAGAGGGATACACCCCAGAGGGGCAGGGCTTCTGTGCTGACAGTCGAGTAGACCGACGCTACGGGTGACGGGTTAGCAGGTCTGTCTTCATGTTCTTCTTTTCATCTTGTTTTGTGATTCCATTAGTACCTGCCAGGATATTGTTTTGATTGTTAGATAGTGTAGCTACCCCGTTCGAGACTGTGAAATCACGACCAGTAGGATTGTGTTGCTTCGACTTGATTGCTGGGGGTTTGACCTAGTAGGGATACGATCATTTTAATTTCGAGGACGAAATTTTTCTAAGGTGGGTAGGATTGTAACACCCAATTTTCCAAATGAGGGTAATTTTGAAATTTTGTAATTATAATTATTAATTATTGATATTTGATTCACATTATGATTTTTAGTGATTTTTAATAAAATTTTTAAACTATTTAAGAATTGGTTTAAGTCATGACTTGTGATTTTGATGTGCTGCTAGTGAAACCTGAGAGACTGCATGACCTAGAGCCTAACCATGTCATTAGGATGTTTAATTATCATTTTTAGTCTAGGGGTAATTTGGTCATTTTGACTTATTTGAATTATTTGGTGATTTGTTGAATTGGTGAGTTCTAGTTTGACTTTGACTTGTTGAGACCTAGTGGACTAGCCTAGAAGCTAACCCTAGCCATGGTGACCCTAGTCTAACTTGAGTTAACCTATTTTAGTCATTAGAGAATAGTTTTAGAATAAGGGGATTTGGTTTAGTGAATTTAAGTCATGGCTTGTGGTTTCATGAAATGACTTATGACTTAATGATTTAATTGATCATGACTTAAGCCCATGGGCTATTTAGTGAACCCTAACCCTAATTATTGAACCTATGAGCAGCCACATAGGGATCCCCACCCTATTTAAGCACTTGTTCATTAGGGCTTGCCTCTTTTTTTTATTCCTACACTTGGAGAAAAGAAAGGTAAGTTTTCCCCTTCCAAAAATTCCCATTTTATTCATTTGATCTCCTTTTTCATCCTAGTCTTTTGCATTGGGTTCTAAATTGAGCTTATGGACTGTTGGTGGAGAGCCATTTCAGTTTGGGATCAATTTGGAGCATTTGGCCATCAAGAAGAACACCCCCCATTTGGAGCTTTTCCATGCAATTTGCACCTATAGGTAAAACCCTTTAAATTGATTTAAATTTCAGTTTTCTTCACATGTAGGGCTAGATCTAGGAGTCCCCTAGGTGTCCCTAAAATTTGGGTGAATTTCGTGTCCGTTTGGTGTCCGTATCGGACACGTGTCGTAGTGTATGTTAGGTGTTCGATGAAATGCCTCTAAGGATTTCAATTTCGATTTTTGCTAAACTAATTACAAGATTTTGAAGCTCTTGATGTGTAAATTAATATTGTTGATGATTGAGTTGGTTTTTGTGCACATTTTATGTCCAAAATGGACACGCAAGTCGTGCACGACACTGCGTACAGGCCCGTGCGGCTGTCCTGCTGTTCGAGCGCCTTTGCGGACACGCCACGACACGAGACACCACAAAAATTGGTGTATGGGTGCGGGCACTGACTAACAGGACCCCCACAAAATTTTGTGGGTTCTCGTTGTCTGTGCACGAAGAAAACGAGGCTGCACTGTCTCGTGCCTGCTCGTACACACTATGCACATCCCCTGCATTTCGGGGCTGACACAGGATACGACACTCCACCAGGACACGTGGAATTGGTAAAGTAATGGGTCCCATGTCTGAATCGACCCTCGCCAAGTTTTGTGGCACTTGGTTGCGAGTCGAGGAAGTTCTCGCGCTCGCATCGAAATGCCCTGACACGCACACACACGATTTCGAGCCACTGATACGGCTTCGAAACTAGGACACGACACATCTTGGGGTTCGTGCAGACACTTGGACACGTCCCCCTAGTCTAGGTGGACACGTGGGCATGACCACGACTTGTGTCGTGCAACGTGTCGTGACCTAGCTCACTCTGCACCTCAGCACGAAGATTTTTCTGAACTGTGTCGTTGCTGTGTTAATTTTGTTGGACACGTTCGTGTCCAATTTCCTGGACACGAATACATCCCTCATGACACGTGTGACATGTATTAACCTCTGACACATGTTGTATGACTTTGAATGATTTGGTTCGCATGAACAATGTGTATGAACTGTCCATATTTTTCTGATACACACTGGTGTTGTTCACTGTTTCAAAAATTGGTTTCAAAATCGAATCCTAAGGTTTTAATGGGTCTTTATATAATTACCTGAGATCAGTTTGTCTTCGAATTGGTTTTCATGAATTGTAATGGTTTTCAAATGTGGGATTCAAAAATTTAGGTTCCTGATTTGTCTGATATATACCAACTGTTGAATAATCTGAACTACTTCTTTTTTTACTGTTATGAATGTTGTTTTAATTGCCACAGTGATTCCTACCTGTGTATTAGGTTACTTAATGTTGATTGTGATAGGTGTTAGGAGTTTGGAAATTTCAATTTAGGTCTGGACTGAGTAATATGTATTAACTGTTATGGAAGGTATGAACTGTCATTTAAATTCCTGAGCACACAAACTGAAATGTGACACTATCACTTGTTTTTCAGGTTTCCTGAGAAACTCTTACTATGTATCAGCCCTGAACTTCAATGTTCAGTCCATGCACCTATTTTAGTTAGCTATCATTTGTTCAAATACCCAACCTATCTAGTATCAGTCCTAGTATCCTAAACTTTATGTGTAAATGAGTGTTCAGTTGGGTTTCCTTTTTGTGAAAAACTGTCAGTTAGTATTGAACCTATTTCCTGAATTTGGAATGCTTGGGTTTTAAGTTGGTATTCACTGATTCCAGGATACATAGATGCCTCCACTGTTTCCTTCAACTTATCACTGATTTAGTTCAATAGCTCACTATTAACTGAGTTTCCACTCTACCAATTTCAGATTTCTGTAAACACTAATTTCCCTGTCTACTACACATACACACATCTCACACTGGTTGTAAAGAACTGGGATTTTATGTGGGAATTGATTCCCTTTCAAATCTGTAATTTATAAAGTATTCACTGATTTTCACACATTGGTTCATGTGACACCCACACATATGTTTTCTACACACACACACATTTGTTCATGTCACTTGCCTACTCTCTACACACACACATTACTGTTTTACACTGTTCTAACACACACAACTTCCCCTAAACTGTCATATACACACACACACACAAACTTGTTTTCATGCCACCATGTACTCACACACATTCTAAACTATCATTACATACAAAACTGAAATGTTAGGTTGGGATGTGGGGGTTTATGTTTGAGTAGAAGAAATGGGTTTTGGTGCTTTATGGGTATATTTAAACTGTCACACTATTCAATGTACACACACACACTCATGAAATGTACACACAATATCACACACACACACACACACACACTTGGACACATAGATGTGTTTTTCTATTCTCTATACATAGGTATATGTATAAATGTATTGATATGTATATATATCTATATGCTTGATAATAATGTGGTGAATATGTGCGATATTATATAATGTAATGTATATACAATATGTGTGATATAGCCTATATGGCCTATAGCCTATATGCATGGCACATTGCACTTGGGTGTATCCCTCTAGGCATATAGCCTGTGGCTCATAAACCTGTGTTTCTGGCTTGAATGCCAGTGTAGGAGTGTGGTTGGCTTGTATAGCATAGAAACTGGGTGTGCTTGCTAAGTCTAGGCTTGGTTAGGCCTAGTGAGACATGACTAGACAAAGATTGACCTAGTTTGACTATTGTAGCTGACTTGGGCTGACCCAGAGTTGACCAAGTTTGACTTGGACCTAGTTTGACCTAGATAGTTGACCAGGGTTGACTTAGAGTTGACTTGACCTAGATTGACCTAGAAATCATGTAGATTGCCTCATAACCATCATTTGCCTTGTATTAAACACATTATAACCTGTACTGTTCTATTTAGGATATTGTGACTCCGGTGCAGACATCTGACATTATACTACTCTTTTCAGAGTATACATTCTCTGATAGTTCTCTCATTTAATTGCCAGTTACTGTATTTCAGTTCTATTTAGTTTTATGTGATTCTCTGTTACAATACGTATGGATATTTCTGGATTCATGTATGCGACACACATACCTTACTTATCTGACCTCTATTACTGGAATCACTGGAATCATTCCGGAATCTATTACTGGAATCATTCCGAAATCTATTACTGGAATCATCATATTTTGGCCGGACTCACCTCGATTCCTGTGTCGAATTCTGGATTTATTTGTTTTGCGGGGCGGGAAAATATTGAGTAAGACATGTAGACATACCCCAAATCTGGAATCTCCAACTGGAATCTACTGGAAGCATAGCCATCTCTCGCCTGATCAGTAAGAGATGTGCCTGATTACCCACAGCCGTTTACATGTCGATCTCGGTATTTTAAAACACACTATTAGATTAGCTGGACTCATCTGGATTCTTGATCACTACCTAGAATCATCTGGTACTGGATTCGTATTATTTTAGATTCATCCCTTACTGGATTTATAATAGTTTTACACTTGTTTTGCAATTACCTTCTGGACTTATTCTGTTACCTTAGTTCAGTTAGATTTATTTTACAGTCTTCATTGCCATCATTCTTCTCTTGTTTTAGTTACTTACTTTCCTTGTAGCTCACTCTTTCTCCATACCATCACCTGTATATAAACTGCCATATTTATCAATAAAACTGTCTATAACTACTTTATAGTTCCCTGTCATTTACTTGGGTTTTCTTGATGAGTTGTACTCGTTCCTGTCCTGACTGGACCTGTTGCAAATTTTACAGATGACTGTCCTGAGGACACATGCCCTACATATTACTGTGGAGATGGTTTAGCTACCTATGGCCCCGACACTCAGGAGTGATTGGGAGATTAGCTAGTTGTTGTTTAGCTTTCATGTTTAGAACTGGAGTTGTATATAAGATGAGTTTGTAGTTGAGATTGTCTGAGATTTTATCATTTAGTTGTTGGATTTATTTCTGTTATTAGTCTTTAGTTATAACTTCTGTGATATCTTATCGTTTTTAGACTGTGATTGAGACTCATTATATCTATACTTGTCCTCCGTTCGGAGTTGAGATTTGACAAGTACATTATATAATTGCGTGAGTTGTTGATTAGATAGTAACCGAGGGCAGCGTTCTACCGTCGACACTGCGGCGTAGGCTGGACGTTGTTACACGCTCGTACCCTAACAGTGGGTGCGGGTCTTGACAAGAAGCCCGCACCGGGAAAGGACGGCAGATTCCTTTATATCTTAAAACCCTAATGCACATCGCATATGTTCTCCTCTCCCCTATAAATAGGAGAGGTTTTCCTCCAACAATATGACTGACAAAGAGAAGAAGATCCACAGAATTATCAAAATCTTCAACTTCGGTGTCCTCCTGATCGGCAAACCTAGAGTTCCATCGAAGGTACCAGAAAGTCAGTGCAAGTCTCATATCATCATCAGATCGTCAACGGAGTAAATGAGCCGCTGCAGTGCTCGATCTCCACCGTCACACTTTCCTAAAAAAATTTGCACTTAGATTTCTTCGCATAAGAATCGATTGTACTCTTTTTTACGTTTAATATACACAAAGTTCATTCAACCTTTTGTCATATCGAACAAGATGGCGACTATGCTGGGGACTACCTTCTCCTACAACGAGAAAGTGCTGACACAATCCGATGATGACTTGCTGGGTTACTCTCAGAAGATGTTGGTCGTACGCTTCGACCATCAAGCTTTTTGTAACGCCCCAGTCCAAAAATACGTAGGACTAGGTACGTAGACATGCCAGCCATATAATAATATACGTAAGATGTAAAATGTAATATAACCATAATAACTAATACCATCCACAAATTAAAGAATAAAAGATGTCATAAATCAATTATTTATTATCATTTTACAAGTTTGTTGGGCGGAGACAAATCCACTACCAACTATTTAATGGGAAGTTATACATGACAAATAAAGGATGTGTCAACGGTAGCAAGCACGATCCAAGAATGAGTCATCCTTGAAGGAAAAGAGGCGATCACGGCCTTGGCTAGAATACTTGTGAAAAGTCACGAAAATCCATAACTGGAGAGATCACCAGGTCCTCAGAGGGACGTAACAAGATACGGAAAGAACACGCTAATATGAACTGTCAGAATAATAAAATAATATCCAAAAGCCTATCCTAGACAAAAAATATACAAAGGGGATTCTAACCGTCTATTGTGCAATTTAGAGGACAACTTTCACACGCATGGATGGGATTTAGGCTATGTGTACATGTGCTGTCATCCAATCACAAGTATCCGGCCATAACATCCAAAACGTCAGAGGCTATCTGCAAATATATCACGCCATAGTTCCTTTCGAAAACTATGGTTTACCTGTTTGGCTTCCCATACGCACTAGTGACTGTCCTCCCCCGAGATTTTCCACACTGACCAAGTCATGCCCATAACCTGTCCAGGTTTGTAATTGCTTGAGTCTCTATACCCTAGTCATAGTAGTTACGATCATCTATCCGTCACACAACTTCTTACATAAAGATGGCCAGTCATTATGCAAGCCGTGCCCCTAACATAATGTCTCAAATCGTGTAGTGTAAGTGTCATGGCCAATGGAGATATAAGGATAGCCCACGATAAGAAGGTAGTCCGCTAAAACTAGGTCAACATGCATCAAATAAAATAAAGTAATGGAAAAATGACTAATAGAGTTGCTTGCACCCAAGTGTGACTTGGACGTGCAGTTTATAACAAATAAAACTAACAGATATGAAACAAAGTATATAAATGCCGAAAATAAATAACATGAATGTAAATTAGCAATATATACTTGCCAGGTGTGACGTCTGGTGTGTTGCGATGATCAAGGTGGCACAACATATGAATTTGATGTTACAACTACACAAGACGGCCTCCGATGGCGGCACAGAATATTCTACCGGGGCCAGAATGGCAAGATTAGTTAGTGTCAATTGGAGAAAATACATATTTGAGAAGGGAGTAGGAATAATGAGCTTGGTCAAGGACAAGAATTTATGACGACCAAAAAAAAGAAATTTGAGGAAAATAGATAATTAAAATTGAAAATATTTATGTATAACATAAAACTAGATATGTTTTCATCTATAAAATATTTATTTATATTAGTGAGAAACTATGTCCTATTAGCTAAAATACTTTAGATAATTATACTTATTTTAGAAAAATAAAATAAAATTTTAATTCATCAAAATGCATTTTAGCTCAAAAATACATAGTAATATATATTAACTTCCAAGCCAAGTTGGAACTTATATATAAGCCATATACAATTTATGTCACAAATCTAATTTTAGAAAAATTTATAGGGTTTAAATGAAAACACTAGTTGGCAAAATACACTAATAATATCAATAATTAAATAAAAATATTAATAGTAAAGGAAACAAAGGGAACCCTAATAATAATGTAAACCCCATAAAATTTAGACGCATTTTATTCACATTATACTTTTGGATATTAGATTTTTATTTATATTTTGGTAGAAAATACTCCAAAAGAATATGTTACTTTCGAAAAGTTTTAATAAGAAAATTTTGTTTTGATTGTTTTAAATTCTTGAAATAATTTATCATTAAATCTTGAGGATTTTTGTTATAGATAGTAGCAACTAGTTCCTAACTAGCTAGTAGGCATAATTGTGCTTGTTATTTATTAAAATAAGATTTTAAAATAATTTTGGGATTTTTAGAAAATTTTTATAGAGTTATTTTGATTTAGTACTGAGTACATATATAAATAATTAGTTGTAACTTTTTGTTCAAAAAATAAAATAAAATAAAATAAAAACTCTAATTGTTACTGTTCCTAGGAATAGTAGTAAATTGAAACCTGCACAAAGGCCCCCAAGCCCCCAGGCCGAGCCTTCACCATATAAACATAACCGATCCCTTATAATCGTGCGAAAGAAATAAAAACCTAAACTCCGTCGCCTCTAACATCTTGCATCTCCAAGTTGCAGGCACGCACGTCACCCTTCAGCATCGTCGGGCCACTGGCAGAGTCACCGCAGTAGCGCCGGAGTGAGTACAACGCCGACAATAGCGAAATAAGACAACCGCGACAGAAGTCTGAAGATGGCCATTTCGATGTACATTTTCAAAGCGATTGCTCGCTCGTTCCGCGATATGACACTACTGGTATGTAGTCAACTTGACCCTCTTAAGCACCCTTCAATTAGTTTAAACCTATACAAACTAGGTTGTCTGATATCTCAACGCCAAGTCGTCGAAAAACTGCGAAAACATGACAAAATCAAACCAGTCCCCACCCCTATTTAGAAGGCAATTTTCAGCCAACCCATCAACAGTTTTAAAAATCTTTTTGAATAGGATTACAGTCAACCTAACCAAGATGAATACCCTATTATTAGTTTTATTTATAGTGATTTAAACAGTAGGATAAATCAGATTAAAAATCAGGGAAAAATATTAAAAAATCTATTTTCAAAAATATAGAAATTCTTCGACACGATGTGCGCCCCAACAAACCAGACGACATGGGCACGAACCGAAAGCATCGAAAGGTGCGTATCGACTTTGTGGACGTTTAGGCTTTGACGGAATTCAAATTGGATGCGTGTGCACGACGAATTTGATGTTTATCCGTCAAAATTCACCGTATCGACCCTATTACAAATTTTTTAATTACCTTGTGCCCTCTTGTCGAATCGAAATAAAACTTGCACCAGCAGGACCGTATCATTTTTCTAGTCATGTATGCCAAGTTTGGTCCGATTCTGAGAAGGTCGACTGGAATGCCTATTTGGTGGGCCCGCTACCCGATTCAACGGACGATTTTGTGCACGTCTCATCTAAATCCATAATTTGATATACCGTTGAGTTTGTCTCCTCAAACCGGATCTGTAGATATGTAGTTTGACGACTTTAGATACCGTAGGTTCTGGCTCGCATTTCGGTACAAAACGGGTCCAATAGTGGATATCGTTTTGACGTGAAATTACGATTTTGTCCCTATTTCAGAATTGGACTTTTGGACAGGCATTTTGTAGACATATATTTTATTCTAAACAAGTTCGTGGTGTTTATTTCATCATCCGAGGACGTATGCGGGATTTGGCTTTCATCACTTTACTATTCTGACGGTTCGAGCTATTAGACGTCGTCCTTTTGCACACAACCTCAGGCAAGATACCTTGCCTTATTTACTATTTATAATTAGTTACATCTTTCTTTATTTACTATATATTTATTTCTTGTTTATTTCAGTTGGATCCATGACTTGCTTAGTTTACTTTACTTTGCTTTCTATTATTTTCTTGCTTATCTTTTAAATATGCATGTGAACCTAGTCTTAGTTGACTACCTTTTGTTAGTGACCCTTGGGAGGGTGAACATAGTTAGATGTATGGGCTATCCAAATCCAAAAGCCGTAGTAACTGCGTACTATGGAAGTCATGTCGCGAGGGTCACTAGCCTCGAGCTATGTGGACTGATGTGGTAGTTTACTATTTCGATATGGGTTGGAACAATGTCACATCACGGAATAATATTTAGTTCGGGGTAGTTTACTACATATTTTGTTCTTGTCATGGCATAGGGCAATGTCACATCACAGAATAGTATACTGCCCCTTGTCCTTATTTAGTTGTAGGGGTAGTTTACTGTTTCGATATGGGATATTGGGCCATGTTATGGTTGGGACACTTACCTTTACCTTATGACTTTATGGCATATTTTATATTTAGTTTATATGACATGTTCTTTATGTATCTTATTACGTCCCTCTGAGGACCTGATGATCTCTCCAGGTGTGTGCTTCTATGATATTTGCAGGTGTTCTAGCCAAGTCCGTGATCTTCTCCATTCCTTCGCAGAGGATTACCTTGGGTTGACTTGCTACCTTTCTTTCGCATTTTCTCCCATGTATTATCCTTCTCTTTTAAATGGTTGGTAGTGGATTTGTCTCCGCCCAACTACATGTATAAATGACGAAAATTCATAGTTGATTTATATTATTATTCTTTCATTTTATGGATGAGATTTAGTTATCATGGTTTTACTGCATTTTATAACTTATGTATACATACGGGGTTCCATACATTAGAGTATACTTCGTATGTATGCAGTTGGCATGTCTACTTAGTTCTAAGTATTTTGGGACTGGGCATTACAAATTTTTGTGGTAGCCCATGCAGGTCAAGTTTGTCGTTTCGGTTACGTTACTGTACCGAGCGGGCCTGCATATAGGATTAAAATCTAGGTATCTCATCCACATGCTTGACTTCCTCCATTAATTCCACTTTTAAACTCTCGTCCGACTAACTTGATTTTTTCTGCTCGATTCTTTTCCACTATAAATATTATCTTTCCCCCTTCGTGCTTGATAGAGAGGTTAGGAAGATGACTCATACTAGATATATGTGTTATTTTGCTCAATCACCCTATTATTTGACTCTTATAAGTTGGGTAGTATGCCTCACGGCCTATCACCACGTGTTCTTATAACCCATTAATGAAGTATAACTGGGTGGCACTGAATATATGCTAGTATAAGAAGAAATATTTACCTAGAATATAGAGTTTTAGTAGACCATTCTCTATTGGTCAACCAAGGCCTGATACAAGAGACAGTAGGACGACTGTGTAAGCAGGAACACCGGACAAAACTTAGCTCCTTATGAAACTTGAACCATTTATAACAGCTTTCATCCTCCCATACTTATACTTTGTAATATCATAAATAATCTTGCTATTTATAGCCTAGTTTTGCAAGCTTATATTTTTATCGAGCTTGTTCAGGACATATGTATAGTGGAGACGTCCACTAACATATTGTCTAATCAGAACCAGTGTATTATGGTCTGATCAACCTTGGTGCACTTGGTTCGCTCATCATATAATTACCCTACGTGGATTGAGATATAGAGGTATTTAGGATCTCATCCGCGACTACATTGACAATTCCTCTGGAATTATACATTCGCCTTTGAATCGCATAATTGTATTCAATGACATCTTTCTTGAACTCTTTATTATTTTGTCTTTCACTGATTGGAAAGACAAATGCTTGTATTAGATAGAAGGATACAGAGTATCCCCAAGGCCATGATAGTTATGTACACAAGTGTAGCTACATCGGCCAACCATGTGACTACAACCTTGCCTTGAGATTACTCGTTATTCCTCGACCCTGAAACTACTATTGTGACCTTCTAGTCATTTGAATATGATAATGATTAGAATCATACCTTTGGTCGAAACACCAACATAGGAGACTATCTATTCTCAGGGAACAAATTATTATGGGTCTCTAAATATTTGCCATGAATCTTTCTTTAACTAGCAATCCCAATGCCTTAACACAACCTTTACTCGACCAAGCCCACAGTTTAGACATAAGAGGAATAGACAGAAACAAGGACAAGCATCTACCATGACTATGACAGATACCCATTCCGAGATTTGGTGTTGCTCTAGTTATACAATTTTATTATTAAAGAGGTAAATTATCATTAGAACAACACATTCACTAGCTTAGCCAATACCCGTAGCTTAACACTCCATCATGTTGATTTACTAGTTATCAACAAACAATGCATGAGCATTACGTGCAACACTATTAGAAACCTTATGATATAGTCTGACCGACTTAACACAAATAGAAATTCATGACTGAGTTGTTGAGATCTTTTTGTTATCCCATAGATAAATCTCGTATACTATAGGCGAGTGGATCATTCTATTTATCGACTCGTATATCGTGGTACGTAATCATTTTTTATTTATTAGAATTCGTGGTACGATCCTCGAATTTGATTCCTATCTCATGTATTACATTATCCGTTACATCGTGCCTTATCCTTTATTATCAAAAGTCGAGGTACGATGCCACAACTTTGAAATTTTTTAACGTCATTAACCCCAAAAATCGTGCCTTAGTTTAATTCAGAGAAAGAATTTTGGGAGTGAATAGATTCTAAGCCTTCTAAATTTTAGGATCACTGGGATTACCAATTCATTAAGTTGGTTCCATTATGATGATAAATTTGTGCCCCACGAACTCCAACTTTCTATTTAGATCATTTGGTGTCCCCGACCGTGACATTAATATTCGGAGCACAAGACCAGCTGTTACCTTCCAACAAATTGCACATACAAGATCTAGACGAGTCCACCTTCATGTAGATATTTTATGTCCTACTAAAACACGTCACTTTGTACTCTATTTTTATGATACGAATTTTAGGTCAAAAAGACTAGCGATAACCCTTACCATAACATTCGATGTACTTCCCGACTACAATTAGAGATCAAATCTTGACTAAATTCTTTTGGCCAATATATGGTTGTGATCTACTCGAAGTCCGCTACGCACATGCCATTAGTGTGCCACTCAATAAAGGCCCCTTGTGCTACTTAAACACAAAAGTCACAGAAGGCGCATCTTCATGACTTACAGAACCTATTCTACCAACTCGACTGACAATTAGGTGAACCACTTGAGTTGGAACCTATTCTACATTATTCTAACCTAATAGGGATGGTTTAAATTGATTCTACGAGATTTTGTCCGGCCCACATAGATTAAAATCTAAGGGTCATGCAATCAAAGAATGAGTCCAAATAAGGAACCCATTAAGACTTGGTTAAACCCATTCTTGCCTATCGTCATATTTGGACTATAAAACCAAACTTGATGAAATAGGACCTCACCCCTACTATGTAGGCCCCACCTCTTGGCTCATTAATCCTTATTTCATGAATTCCGTAACTACATCTCTATGTAGCCTATGTTATGAGATGAATGGAATCCCGCTGTATTAACTAGTTTCTGATTAGGCTTGACCAAGACCTCCTCTCCTGCCTTGATAAGACATGGTCAATACAAGAGCAATGTTAAATGAGTAATACTTAGGCATCCCATAGAGTCCATGACTATGATCAGAAGTAATTCATATCCTTAGTATCCTCTTGAAATTTGACCTTCATAGAAACCCTTCTACTGTGCTTTTCGCGATTTACCAATTTATGTAGTTGAGTAGAAACTTGAACTTAGTATCCTCTACCTTTTAGAATGAGATGCCAAACTTGGATGCTATCCATAACCGTTCTCCCATCTTTTTGGAAGTTGCGGTACAATATTCATATTGTATTTTATATCCCTTGCTTGTGCGTTTAGATAACCACGGTAGAAGATCACAACCTTGGTTCTTTTTTTTCAAAGTCATTCTATCCTAAAATGGTATCTTCGATTGAATCTCGAGAACAGAAATTGCTGGAGCATATAGGCAAGCCTATCAAAGAAATGTAACGTTCTTGAATTAGCAAAAGATTGGGATAGACTGGTTTCTACTTAATCGATTTAAACCAGTGGCTCACGATATCCACTCTATCTATATCATCCGATGACCTCTACCGTGACTTTGATATTTGAAGCACAACACAAACATTCTCCTCCCAATAAAATTTTATACTCGTAACATACATGTTCCACAAATACACCTTCCCGTGCTCAAATTTTAATTACACCACATGTATGACACATTTTCCCTTAGAACAAGCCATAGATGTCTATTTTTATTTTGTTTGATTTTAACCATGTAATTATCGACCAATTCCTTTAACTAAACTAAATACCCGTGATCCATGCAAGACGCATCACATCTATGGTGCATGCATTCTGCCCAAGCAAGCACATGTCCCTATACAATACCAAACACCGAACCATCACACCCTAGTCACTATGACATAATGAATTCACACACTTACCTAATCATATACTATAGAAAGGTTTTTGTATTTGCCATGGGTTCTCGGCCCTCGGCCCAAGAATTCTACTTTCCTTCGTCAGTCTCATCTCTTAGTTACCATGTTAGGCGAAGATTAAAATTCCTTTGAACCGATACGTTCTAGTTATATTCGAACAAGAGGTTCCTACCGTCTCGTTGAAGGCATGACCGTTATGAACGACGTAAATTTACAATACTTTCTTATAGTATTTATTGACCAATAACGTCATGGTACTATCGAGGCTCACTTAGAACCCGAGACTACGGTTACAAGCGTCCATTATTCTCATGTCCATTAGAAATTGTCCCTCTTAAAAGTTCTGTAACATCGATTTTTATGGTTAGCCAACCTCTATAAGTTGGGTAGAGGTGGGAATGAAGAATACCTTATCTTGTGAAATATGACCTTAAATTTGGATTTTCTTTTAATTACCGCCTCCATGTTGTCAAAAATCAAGTATGATTTTCATGTTAGTTTCCTTCAATCGCATTACATCGCGACCTCCACCTACCGTAGATTTAATTTCGAGGATGAAATTTTTATAAGTTGGGTAGGATATAAACCCCCTAAAATTTAGATGTATTTTATTCACATTATAATTTTGGATATTATATTTTTATTTATATTTTGGTAGAAAATACTCCAAAAGAATATGTTACTTTCGAAAAGTTTTAAAAAGAAAGTTTTATTTTGATTGTTTTAAATTCTTGAAATAATTTATCATTAAATCTTGAGGATTTTTGTTATAGATAGTAGCAACTAGTTCCTAACTAGCTAGTAGGCGTAATTGTGCTAGTTATTTCTTAAAATGAGATTTTAAAATAATTATCAGATTTTTAGAAAAAATTTATCGATTTATTTTGATTTAGTACTGAGTACATATATAAATAATTAGTTGTAACTTTTTGTTCAAAAATAAAAAAATAAAATACAAACTTCTAATTGTTATTGTTCCTAGGAATAGTAACAAATTGAAACCCGCATAAAGGCCCCCAAGCCCCCAGGCCGAGCCTTCACCATATAAACATAACCGATCCCTTATAATCACGCGAAGGAAATAAAGGAAATAAAACCCTAAACTTCTTCGCCTCTAACATCTTGCATCCTCAAGTTGTACGTACGCGCGTCACCCTTCGCACGTCGTCGGGCCACTGGTAGAGTCGTCGCAGCAGCCCCGAAGCGCGTACAACGTCGACAATAGCGAAACAAGACAACCGCGATAGCAGTCTGAAGATGGCCATTTTGATGTACCTTTTCGAAGCGATTGCTCGCTCGTTTCGTGATCTGACACTGCTGGTATAAAGTCAACTCGACCCTCTTAAATACCTTTTAATTAGTCTAAATCTATACAAACTAGGTTGTCCGAAATCCCGACGCCAAGTCGTCGAAAAACTGCAAAAATAGGACAGAATCAAACCAGTCCCACCCCTATTTGGAAGGCAATTTTCAGCCAACCCATCAACAGTTTTAAAAATCCTTTTGAATAGGATTATAGTCAACATAACCAAGATGAATACCCCATTATTAGTTTTATTTATAGTAATTTAGACAGTAGTATAAATCAGATTAAAAATCAGGGAAAATATAAAAAATTTGTTTTCAAAAATATAGAAATTCTCCGATACGACGTGCGCCCCGACAAACCGGGCGACATGGTCATGAACCAAAAGCATCAAAAGGTGCGTATTGACTTTGTGGACGTGTGGGCTTTGACGGAATTCAAATTGGACGCGTGTGCGCGATGAATTTGATGCTTATCCGTCAAAATTCACCGTATCGACCCCTTTGTAAATTCCCCAATTAATTTGTGCACATTTGTCGAATGGAAACAAAACTTGTGCCAGCAGGACCGTATTATTTTTCTGGTCCTATATGCCAAGTTTGGTTCGATTCTGAGAAGGTCGACTGGAACGCCTATTTGGCGGGCCCGCTACTAGATTCAACGGACGATTTTGTGCACGGCTCATCGGAATCCATAATTTGACATACCGTTGAGTTCGTCTCCTCAAAATGGATACGTAAACATGTAATTTGATGAATTTAGAGACCGTAGGTTTTGGCACTTATTTCGGTGCAAAATGGGTCCAACGGCGGACATCGTTTTAATCCGAAATTACGATTTTGCCCCTGTTCCAGAATTGGACTTTTGGAAAAGTATTTCTTAGACATATATTTTATTCCAAACACGTTTGTGGTATTTATTTCAGCATCCGAGGACGTATGCGGAATTTGGCTTTCATCAGTTCACTATTTTGACGGTTCGAGCTATTGGACGTCCCCCTTTTGCACATAACCTCAGACAAGATATATTGCCTTATTTACTGTTTATAATTAGTTACATCTTTCTTTATTTACTGCATATTTATTTCTTGTTTATTTCAGTTGGATCCATGACTTGCTTAGTTTACTTTACTTTGCTTTCTGTTATTTTCTTGCTTGTCTTTTAAATATGCATATGAACCTGGTCTTAGTGGACTACTTTTTGTTAGTGACCATTGGAAGGGTGAAGAATGTTAGATGTATGGGCTACCCAAATTCAAAAGCCGTAGTAACTGCGTACTATGGTAGTCGTGTCGCGAGGGTCACTAGCCTCGAGCTATGTGGACTGACGGGTCACGTGGGCCGCTAGTCTCCAGTTATGTCGGCTGATAGTATTGGTACTTGACGTGTGCGTGTTGTGAGTTGTTACCTTGTCCTAGGGGAGTCAGCCTTTACCTGCCCATACAACGAGATGCCTTCTAAATTGCATATTAAAATGGTTAGAAGACCTTAGTTAATCTCATGTCACACTTAGTTCTTGTCATGGCATGAGACAATATCACATTGCGGAATAGTATACTACCCCTTGTCCTTGTTTTGTTGTAGGGGTAGTTTACTATTTCGATATGGGATATTGGGCCGTGTTATGGTTGGGACACTTACCTTTACCTTGTGACTTTATGGCATATTTTATATTCAGTTTATATGGCATGTTCTTTATGTATTTTGTTACGTCCCTCTGAGGACCTAGTGATCTATCCAGGTGTGTGCTTCTGTGATATTTGTAGGTGTTCTAGCCAAGTCTGTGATCTTCTCCATTCCTTTGCAGAGGATTGGCTTGGGTTGACTTGCTACATTTCCTTCGTATTTTCTCACGTGTATTATCCTTCTCTTTTAAATGGTTGGTAGTGGATTTGCCTCTGCCCAACTACATGTATAAATGACAAAAATTCATAGTTGATTTATATTATTATTCTTTCATTTTGTGGATGAGATTTAGTTATCATAATTTTACTATATTTTACAACTTATGTATACATACGGGGTTCCATACATTGGAGTATACTTCGTATGTATACAGATGGCATGCCTACGTACTTAGTCCTAAGTATTTTGGGACTGGTGTGTTACAAATGATAGAAACAAAAGACTAAGAAAACAAATCTAATAACAAACAACAACAATAAAAAGAATGAAAAAAATAAATAAATAAATAAAACCCACACTTAAAGTCCAATGCAGCAGTTGCAGCATCTTCTTATTTAGACTAGAGGGGGAGAGAGAATAAATAGATGGGGAGGAAGGAGTCGAAGAAGAAATAGATATCGGTAAGAAAGAAGAAGAAGAGGTTGCAGATACGAGAGGAGCAGAAAGGGGAGGTCGAAAGACACAGAGAGGGATACTCACTGGGAGGCACGCTGGCGTCGGCAGAGGGTGCTCCAACGCGTGGGGGTTCGAGAAGGGAGCGATTGCAGTGGTTACGTCACGGTCGTCGGGGCAACATGGAGGAGACGCATGCCAGATCTGGCAAAAGGTGGAGGCTCAGTCTAGATCATTGGCGCGGCAAGGGCGCGACGGAGGTGCTGGCTCTCACAAGTCGACGGAGAATCCAGAGTCACTGACGTGACACAGAGGTAAGGGGATGTGGTCAAGCGGTAGTCTTGGGGCTACGGCTGATGAAATCGGGAGTGGTGCGAAGGTGGTAGTGGTGGATGATGGCCAGAGTGGCAGCCAGACGGTGGTGTTGGCAGAGATCATGAAGCGGGGGTGGTGATGATGAGGGTCGGTGGTCTTGAAGTTGATGGTGCTGGCGGAGTCATGATTGTTTACCGAAATCAAAGTCGAGGCGGCACTCTACAGTGGGCGTACTGGTATGTGGGAATAGTCAGAGCCACTGATGGTCTAACCAACATAGAGACGATCGCGGCTCGAGCGGGGATATGCAATAGAGGTTTTGGTGGCGCTGACACGGCTCCGAGCCATCAAGGGCTCAGGAGAGGCTGTGGTGTGGGACAGAAGGCGGAAAGACGGTGGTCGTGGTAGAGGTGCGGAAGAAGTCGGAAGAGGGGATTATAGTCAAAAATAGCGAGGCTGACAGGGACGTAGGGTTAGGATTGTGTCCAAAATGTGGACATGAAGAAGATGATACTGTAACTGTAACAGAAAATAGTCGGAGGAGACGGAGACACGAACACGATGCACGGCACCTAAATAGATTTTGTCTTGTGGTAAATGATAGAAAATAGATGAAGTGTTTTGGGAGAACACCTGGAGATGGATCCCCTATATATAGGATGGAGGAAATCCCAATTAGATTACGATTATGATTCCTAATAGATAACTCTTAATTTAAATTAAATGAAGTTATAAATTAATCTAATAAAATCTAAATCGATATTCGAATACTCTAATAATTCAAAATCACATTAATCGTTCATACCAACAATTCAAAATAACCTCAAATAATTTGAAATATTTTTCTTTATTAAAATTTGATTTAGCAATCTTCCTACATTTAAAAGCAATAAAAAATATTTAATTCAGTCTAGTTTTAAAAAACTAAATTGATATAATCTTATTAACTATTTCAAATATATTTATTGATAATACTTTAATTTACTCTCCTAAGGATAAAATTTAAATAATATTTGTTATTATAAAAAATAAAATTTAAAGCACATTTATATAACCATAGAAATCTATTCCAAGTAATCTAATAAAACCTTTTTATTTGTTCAAAACAACTTGATTGCTTTCTTTAAGGATTCTAAGTAAAATTTTATTTCTAAGAACAAAATTTAAGAACAATAAAAAAATTTAATATTTTGTAATTTGGAAAATCCGAAATATAAAATTCTAGAAAAAAAAAACATATCTTTGTTAATCCGAAAAATATTTTTATATTAGTGTATGGCTAGAAGTAGAACCATATATGTATATTGTACATCTACGGTAGTCTTTTCAAATAAAAAAATTCGATAATTCTAGGGATTTTACATCCTACCTAACTTACAAGAATTTTATCCTCAAAATTAAGAAACAAGTAGGGTAGGTAGGGTTGAGGAGGTACAAGGGTATACCGATAAGGAAATACGATCAAGTCAAGGAAACAACATTCAACACAAACATGCAAGTAAACTCGTGATTTAGATAGTCGAAAAATAAATCACGGATATGGTTTTGAATGATAGTCGCTAGTTAATGGTAACACAAATTTAGAGAATAGTAAGGAAGCGAGTAAATCAAAGAAAATAATTTAGGGGCTTAGGAGATATGGTTCCTCGATAAAATAAAGTCGTCTAGGTTTAGGGTATGATTAAGAAAATGATTTGAATCATTCTTAAGTCTCAAGAATGATTAAAAAGTCGCGATAATGAATCTAGGGTCGCGGAAAGGATGAGTAACTCTAGACGGGGATATAGTCACATTGGTTGGTCAATGGCTAACTATCTTGGCAATAGATGGTGGGGCACCTAAGTGGATATCAAGTACGAGCGATATCATTCTAAAATAGGTGAAAGAAAGACGAATAAGGATTCGAAGAAGATGTTATTGAATACAAATACGTGATTCAAAGGCGACCGAATAATTCAAAAAGAATTACCAAGGCAGTCACGGATGAGATTTAGAAGCCAAGACCATCATGCACCGGTTCTGATTGGACAATATGTTAGCGAGCACGCGCTCAACATCATATATCTTGAACAAGCTTGATAAAGAATGAGCTTGCAAAAACTAGGCTGTATTAGCATCATTAGTCAAGGTAGTCAATCATATAAGTAGGGAGGTAATGATTTCAAGAAAACATATATAGTCCAAATTTCAAAAATCTAGGTCTTGTCCGATGTTCGTATCTATATAGTCGTTCTAATGTCTCTTTGTCTAGGCTTAGCCAAGGTCATAGGAAATGTTAGGTCATAGGAAATTATATCCAACTTACAAGAGTTAAAGTAGTAGGGATAATAGAACATGTCAAATAAGTATGATTCACCTTCCTAACCTCTATTAAGCACGAAAGAAGGATAATAATTTACGGTAGAGAGAATAAGCAAGATGCAAATCAAGGAGTCAAGCAAGAGTTCAAAAATAGAATCGAGGAAGGGGGTCAAGTATGTGGATGAGATGCTATACTCTAATCCTATTCGCAGGCTTGCTTGGTACGAAAAAGTAACCAAACAATTTATCTAGACATACATAGGCCACCAAAAAATATGTAACTCCCAGTCCCAAAATACGTAGAACTAAGTACGTAGACGTGCCAGTCGTATAATAATATACGTAAGCTGGAAAATGTAGTATAACCATGATAACTAATCTCATCCACAATTTAAAGAATAAAAGATGTCATAAATCAATTATTTATTATCATTTTACAAGTTTGTTGGGTGGAGACAAATCCACAACCAACTATTTAATGGGAAGTAATATATGACAAATAAAAGGATGTGTCAACGGTAGCAAGCACGATCCAAGAACGAGTCATCCTCGAAAGAAAAGAGGTGATCACGGCCTTGGCTAGAATACCTGTAAAAAGTCACGAAAACACATACATGTCCCATTTTTTAACTACTTGAGTCTCTGTACCCTAGTCATAGCAGTTACGATCATCTATCCGTCATACGACTTCTTACATAAAGATAGCCAGTCATTATACAAGCCGTGCCGCTAGCATAATGTCTCAAATCGTGTATTATAAGTGTCATGGCTAATAGAGATATAAGGATATCCCACGATAAGAAGGTAGTCTGCTAAAACTAGGTCAACATACATCAAATATAATAAAGTAATAGAAAAATGACTAATAGAGTCGCTTGCACCCAAGTGTGACTTGGACGCGCAATTTATAACAAATAGAAGTAACAAATATGAAACAAAGTATATAGATGCTGAAAATAAATAATATGACAGTAAATTAGCAAGGTATCTAGCCTGGTGTGTTGTGATGATCAAGATGGTACAACATATAACTTTGATGTTACAACTATACAAGACGGCCTCCGATGATGGCACGGACTATTCTATCGGGTCTAGAATGGTCAGATTAGTTAGGGTCGATTGGAGGAAATACTGATTTGATGAGGGAGTAGGAATAATGAGCTTGGTCATGGACAAGAATTTATGACGACCAAAAAAAGGAAATTTTAAGGAAAATAGATACTTAAAATTGAAAATATTTATGTATAACCTAAAACTAGATATGTTTACATCTATAAAATATTTATTTATATTTGTAGGAAACTATGTCCTATTAGCTAAAATACTTTAGATAATTATATTATTTTAGAAAAATAAAATAAAATTTAACGGGTTTTAATTCATCAAAATGTATTTTAGCTCAAAAATACGTAGTAATATATATTAACTTCCAAGCGAGGTTGGAACTTATATGTAAGCCATATACTATTTATGTCACAAATCTAATTTTAGAAAAATTTATAGGGTTTAAAAGAAAACTCTAGTTAGCAAAATACACTAATAATATCAATAATTAAATAAAATATTAATAGTAAAGGAAACAATGGGAACCCAAAACAAACAATCACAAAAATAATAATAATAATAATAATAATAATAATAATAATAATAATAATAATAATAATAAAAACAAATGACTAAGAAAATAAATCTAATAACAAACAACAACAATAAAAAAAAGGAAGAAAGAAATAAATAAATAAATAAATAAAACCCATACTTAAAGTCCAATGCGACAGCTGCTGCATCTTCTTATTTAGACTAGAGGGGGAAAGAGAATAAAGAGATGGGGAGGAAGGAGTCGAAGAAGAACTAGAGATCGGTGAGAAAGAAGAAGAAGAGGTTGCAGAAGAGAGAGGAGGGGAGAGGGGAGATCGAAAGACAGAGAGGAAGACTCCCTGGAAGGCACGCTGGCGTCGGAGGAGGGTGCTCGAGCGTGTGGGGGTTCGATAAGCGAAGGATTGTGGTGGTTGCATCGTAGTCGTCGGGGTGACATGGAGGAGGCGCACGCCAGATTTGGCCGGAGGTGAAGATTTGGTCCCGATCATCGGCGCAGCAAGGGCGCGACGGTGGTACTGGCTCTCACCAATCGACGGAGATTTCGGAGTCGCCAGCGAGACACAGAGGTAATAGGATGTTTTCAAGTAGTAGTCTTGGGGCTACGACTGATAAAGTCAGGGGTGGTACGAAGGTGGTGGTGGCAGATGACGGCCAGAGGGGCGGCCACATGGTGGCGTTGGTAGATATCATGAAGCGGGAGTGGTGATGATGAGGGTCGGTGGTCATAAAGTTGATGGTGGTGGCAGAGTTATGATTGTTTTACGAAATCGAAGTCGACGCGACACTCTACAGTGGGTGTGCTGGTGTGTAGGAATAGTCGGGGCCGCTGGTGGTCTAACTGACATATAAATGGTCGTAGCTCGAGCGGGGTTAGGCAATTGAGGTTCTGGTGGCACTGACACGGCTCTGAGCCGTCAAGGGCTCAGGGAAGGCTGTGGTGTGTAATACCCCGCTCCATACGGTACATTATGATGAGTCATTGACTCGAAGAGTTGCATTGACCCGATCAAGTATCGATGCGAATCGATGCAAGAGTTACATTGGCCAAAGGAAAGCCTTGAGTCGATTGGAATCTATGAATCGAATCGCTGCAAATGATAAGTCCCGTTTGAGCAAGTGCTGATTTTAGTTGATCTAATGTGCAGGTTATGCTTTTACGCTGGACGATACGATGTCAGCATTTTGCCTTATTTAGTAAAGTATTCGCAAAACCAAATCGTCGCCTTGCAACGGATTGTGGCATGGGCATGGTCGGTCGAACCAGTCGAATAGTTCAACGGGATGGCTAGGCCAGAAGGGTTAGCAGTGCAACCAAGTTTATGGAATCGAGCCGCAACAGCTCGGCGGAACGACAAGGCGTATCGACTTAAGGTAGGCGGGTTCTTGACTCTCTCTTCATATTCCTTCATGTCTAATAAAATATATCCTTGTATGCATAAGTTGTTATCAAGTTAGCGAGCATGGCTCGAATGGTTAAAGGTCTTTCTATGTGTTGAACATTAAGATAGAACATTGAACAATTGAAGCAACGTGTATCAAGTGTACGGATTGCGGTAGGGCGGTGATGGTAGAACATTGAAAGACAACATCGAGATGTGCATCACGTGCACGACTCCGAGAACATTGAACACTAGGCCTAGAATATTGATTATGGCATTATGCATGCCCACGTGTACGAAAACTATGAAATAACTAAGTAACTATGGAACTACGGTTATGTGAATCACTTATGAATGGAACGCGTTGGATATAAGTACGAGATGTCTAAGCCGTTGGGCGTCGTGCATCCATACGGATGTGTTAGGGCATAACGCCGAAGGAACTTGAGATAGAGATGAAGGATTTTGTTTATGGAACGTGAGATTTGTTGGAATGATATGACTTGTATGCTATAGCGCGTATTGCATGGTCAATGGACTCGGATGGCTCGTACACGGGTGCGGCTTTCCTCGAACGGTTACGACCGGGGCACCGGGACCGTTCGTCCTAGGAGAGAATTATGTATGATATTTATGGTACATACCATTAGGATGGATTACGACCGTCCAATATTGTGATAAGCTATGATATCAGTAAGTTTGGGATCCTTCGGATACTGGGCTAGCAACCCGTATAGAAGTGATCATAGGCTTACACATAAAGATGCCAAGTCCATTACAGTACGAAACACTGTGACCTTCATATAGATAGGGCTGGTGGGCTGAGATTAGATTTAGGTGCAGGCGCAGGGCCTGCTACCCTTATGCATATGTCTAAGTATGGTTGGTCGGTTGCATGAATTATATGATTGGTTATGTAAAGTTCTAACCATTGCAGGCTAGGCAAATGGGATAGGGATGAGCACGATCACTATGCTTATGTTCATATTATATGTAACTGTATCTTTCACAGGGATACGGTATTGGACACAATTATGATAAGTTGTTATACATTAAATATTGCCATGAAACTGATCCTAAGGCTAATTAGAAAGATCACCAAATAATGTTGTATGCTTCACTAAATTTACTTAGTGTTTGGTTTGGGTGCGAGTGGGTCTTGATCAGTGCAGCGAGGACGAAAGCAATAATCCCCCACTAGTTTGTGTGCAGGTTCAGGTTATGTTCAGCTCGGGGCAGAGCTTGGCTTGGACGCGTCGATGCATGGAGTCATTAGCGTTTCAAAAGGAGCTACCGCATAGGCGTTCGGACTTACGACATGGAGACGTTCGGCCGAAGGCTACTTGTTGGCTATAAAGAGGCATAATGCATGGAACAATATAATCCTTTGTGAGCTAGAGAGATCATGAGCATTGTAGCCAGTTGACATATTCAGTTGGGCTATTCAAGCCTTTGTAACCTTCAGTTCATTATTATAAAAGAGATTCTTATGGTATACTCTGTTTTTCTTCCGCTGCATATGTTATCAATTTAAGATTATGTTTTGTGAACCTGTTATCTTGCCTTGCACGAGCGCAACTCCAGGCTCGTGCGGCATCACGCCCCAACGAGGACGATAATTCGGGTGAAATCTAGCGAGGACGAGCGATTTCCCGGATTAGGGCGTGACATAGTGTGGGGCAGAAGACGGAGAGATGGTGGTCATGGTAGAGGTGTGAAAGAAGTCGGAAGAGGAGGTTCTAGTAAAAAATAGCGAGGCTGCTAGGGATGTATGGTTAGGATTTATCAAATCCCTATTTTCGAAATAGGTATATGACGGTATTTTTGTATTTTGAGGATATTTTTAAATTTGCGTATTCTTAAAATTTTGTTATTCTTCAAGGATGTAGATTTTATCCTTATTATTATTATTATTTTAATTGAATTCCTACATCAACCCTCCCAAAGAAAACCTGAACCCTAAATCTAATACTCACAGTTTTCCCCCAATCCTCACTTTTCTTTCTTTCTCTCAGCTCTCTTTCTCTCTCTCGAGCTCTCCTCACTCGGCCCCCTCTCTTCCTCACAATCGCACACCGTCTCCCTTCCGAGCTCTCTCCCTCACTCTCATTCATCCCTCCCATCTCTCCCTCTCACTCGTTCACCTCTTTCCCTCATGACCACCGGCGATAGCCACCACCATGGTCGCCTCCACCACCAGCACCACTTCAGCCACCATCGCCTCCGCCACTTCTCCGTGCACCACCAGCTTCACCACCATCTTTATCACCACCACTGCCACTACTTTAGCCGTGGCCGCCTCAATCTTTGGCCGCCGGCACCGACCTCCAGCCCGACCTCCTCTGCGACCACCGTCGCCATCATCGCCGTCTTCGACTCCTCTACCCCTTCCTCTTCTTTTGCCCTGCAGTTGCTACCGTCTGCCTCCCTCCGCCATCGCGGCTTCCTCTCCGCTGGCGAGAGATCCCGAATGCTTCCCTCTCTCCCTGTCTTCTCCCTCCGTCGGCAGCCGACCTGTTTGGCCGAGCTTCCCTGGTGGGCTCTTCCGCTCTCTCTCTTTTCCTCGGGATGTGTGCTCTTCGGGGAGCAAGCCCCTTGTTTTGTGCGCAACGGGTAACGTGCCCCCTCGAACAGTGAACTGCCTCGAGTAGTGCACCCTTGACTTTTGTGTCCCCCCGGTTCTTTCTGCTCCTCGGGACATGTGCACCATGATTTGTTTGTTGTCTCATTTTTTGTGACACCTTGATTCACGTACTGCCTCGAGCAGCGGGATGCCTCGAGCCCCGTAATGCTTCATTGTCACTACCACATTTTAGCTTGAGGGTATTTTGGTTATTTTGAAAATTTTGAATTTATTTTAAAATATTGAAGTGATGATTTTTATTTTTAACTTTTGCTAGTTGAGACTTTGGAGACTAACCTAGATATTGACTCTAGCTATGGTAACTTGAATAGCATGGTGGGACGCTAGTCTAACTTAAGTCATTTAGAATCAAGTTTCACATAGGAGAATAAATGATTAGGTTCAAGGACTTTTGACTTGTGGATTGATTTCCTTTATCATTGAAACTTGGCCCAAGCCCATTAGTCATAACCCTAACCATAATTCTACCTTTATTGGTCGGCCACATAAGGATCCTCCCTCTATATAATCTCTCTTCCTATTCTTCTTGACTCTTTTGTATCAAATCAACTTTTGGAAAAGAAAGGTATTGGTCATTCTTTCCCAATCCATAACTATTCCATTTTAATTCCTTTTTGACTCTAGTTTCTTGCATTAGAGTCTAATTCCACTATATTTTCTGTTCATGGAGAGAAATCTCAGTTTTGGTACAATTTAGAGCTATTGGCTTGCAAGGAGAATCATCCTATTTGGGGCTTTTTCCTTGTCATTGATACACTATAGGTAAACACTCTAAACTATGTTTTAATTCTGATTTCTTTGCATAATAGTCTAGATCTAGGTGTCCCATAGCTGTGGTGTGTGATTTGTGAAATTTTATATTGATTTCGTGTCTCTATCGGACACGTATCATAATCTAGTTCTAAGTGTTTGTGTAAATGTCTCAATGGAATTTATTTTGCTATTTTTGAAAAGTAATTAAATGGAAATGTTGATTTATATGTATGTTTTGATTTCCCATTGGTCTAAGTGAATTTTGAGCCGTGTCCGTATCCAAACAGGATACGAACATGCTCACTATACACGTGCGGACAGTGTCCTGCTGCCCGACACTGAGTACTCCCGACTCAGGACACGTGGACACGAGAAATTTAGGGAGAATGTTGGGGCAATGACTGACATCAACTTTCCAAAGTTTGGGAACACTTGGTTCACCACACGAGGAGAAATTTTACCCGCACTGGACACACACCTTGCACGCACAGTCGAATATCACCCACTAACACGCGTCTCGTGTTCGCACAGGACACGACGTGGATACTTCGTGGTGTGTACAGTTTGTATCCCTAGTGTATGGCTATACGTAGACGTGACCACGTGGACACACGTGTCGTGTGTCGAATCTACGAATGCGATGAACACGTGCACGAAACTTTGCACTATCTTGATGAACACGAGTGTGGGAATTGGTTTGGACACGTTTGGGTCCAGTTCTTGGATACCAAACTACTTGCATGACATATTCACATGTGACACTTTATTTACCAACCCTTTAATTTAATTATTAATTGTTTTTGAATTCGAATTGGTTATTTTCCCTAATTCCTGATACTAGGTACTGATTTTTGAATTTCTGAGATTTGATTTGTGTTTACTGATTTTTGAATGATTAAATCATTATGTTACATCCTATACCATGTTTGAATTTAAGTTACATATTAGGAATCAAGTTAGCATAGGAGTTATGGGTTTTCGAAATATTGTGAACTGTCAACCTGTAAACTGATTGTGTACATTGATTTCTCAAGTATCATACACATGTTTACACTCACAAACCTGTCACTGACCTGAAAATACATGCGCACTTAACTGTTGCACTGATTTCTCATGTGTACACGCACACACACACATTGAAATGTCACTATCATGTTCCCTAACCTATGTGTAATCTATATACACTGATTTAGGGTATGCACACACACAGGTATACATAGGAACCCGAGACCCTATAGTTACTGCTACTTCATACACACACAAATTCCTGATATCCATACCCACTCATAGAGTCACTCACTCACACATGGACTCACACATACACATAGGCACATTCACAAATCTGAGAACACCCCCTTACTGTCACACACACAGGAACCTAAATGCATGTGTACACACATGACACACACACATATAGATAACACTGTCACTCTATCTCTCTCTCTATATATATGTATATATATATTAATGTCCTTAACCTTGCTAGATAAATATGTAGTATATATATATATATATATATATATATATATATATATATATATATATATATATATATATATATATATATATATATATATATATATTGCCTATAAAAAATATATATATATATTGCCTATATGATTTTAGTGTATATAAATATGGTAAATAAATATGAGTGTATGCCAACGTAGATTAGTATTTAGGTGTATAGCCTATATGGTTCCTATATGTATTGGTGTGCTGTCGCAGGCACCCAAAAATAAAACCTTACTCTTAGAATTATATGTAGTAGAGAGAGTATGGATCGATCCCACGGAGAGTAATTAGTATAAATTTTATGCTATGTGAACAAGGATTGGGGGAGAGTTTTGAAAAGAAAATTTAAAAAGAGCTAAAGCAATTAAAGTATTAAAATCAATTAAGGAACAAATATTGGTCTCAGTGAACATTCACCATTGGAAATCATAAAATTGATCACTGATGCAAGCATAAATTAAATCATACTTTGAACATTTACCGTTGGAAGTATCTTCCTATCTCTCTTAGGCTTAGTTAATCAGATACAAGCGACCTAATTAACTTTACTTACTAAATAATCTAAGACAAGCGCTATAGATTTAATCTAGCAAGTTCTTAAAGAACAAAGAGATCGATAAAGCAAAACAATACAAGCACAAGCGGTTGCATTTAATTTTGCCAAACGTTTTTCTCCTAAGATCTAATAAAACAAAACAGTTTATTAAAGCTTGGTTGCTTCACAAATTAGAAACATCAAACTATTACGGATTTGATATCTAATTTAGCGGTAGATCGAAATGAATAATAAACTAGTAGGCCTCCTAGTAATTAAACAAAACAATCATAAAAGTTGGCACAGAAAAATATTCAATATTCAAAGTATAACTCAAATATGTAAAGCAATTTAGATCTCACAAGTTTATTGATTCCAAGGCTTTCGTACACTTCGACCAACAAGACTTCTAGCCGCACATGTTCTTCAAAACTTGAAAAGAAAAGTTGGAGAAAGAGAAGAAGAGTTGTGTTGTGTTTTTTCTTCTCATGATTTCTACCCCTTTTATACACCATAAATTAGTTTTTTCAAGCCCACAATATCTCCCACATATCCTCTAATGGTTACAACTTCTCAAACAAAAAAAAGACTAAGTCATAAAGCAAGTACAAAAATGGTTATTTTGGCTTCTAATTCTGTTCACAGCATCTTTGATCTGACTTCATGTCTGATTTCGTCCATGATGCAGCCAGAATCTCGAAAATCACAAAATATGAAAGTTGTAGCCCTCTGTCTTAGCTTTCCGAATCATTTTGAAGTACCTCAATTGCTATTCGGATGAGGAAGTTATGCTCATTTTGGTGAAAGGTGTCAAAACTGTCCAGAATTGCATTTTAGCTCTATTTTGCACATAGTGTCTCCAAATGCATCCTAGAGCAAAATATAAATAGAATGAGTACCTTTAGTCATAAAATGATCATAAAATGGTGAACATTAAGGGATAAAAATATAATATTTTATGTTTTCATCATGTATTCATATGTGTATATGGCAATGTATGCACATGAGATTGTGTGTTGATAGCTTGTATAACATTATGATGGTATGTGAATGTTAGGATAGACATGGTTAGGCTTGGTGAGACTTGTCTGGTTAGGATTTGACCGTTGACCTAGTTTGACTAGTGTAGTTGACTAGAGTTGACCAAAGATTGACTTTAGCCTAGATTGACCCAAATATCATGTAGAATGCATTGTAGCACTCTATTTTACCATTTTGGATATGTTGTGACTTGTACTGTTCTAAATAGGGGCCAGATACCACTCCTCAGACAGTATTTCACTTCAGATACTCAGGATATCAGGCGAGTACATTCTCTGACCGTTTCATACTTGATAGGATTTACATTTACGCTCTAGATTACTTTACTTGATGTTGTCACATTGTTAACATGGATTGGTACTATATGGATCCCTCATGAGATGTTATCCCCCTCGGGAGCATCGGGTTACAGTATGTCATGTGCGTTAAACTTTCATCATGTACTCCAGTGCTTTCACCATTTATGTGCACTCTTGTGATTCATGTACTCTCATGTTCACAGAGCCCCCATGTGTATAATTATGTGCACCCTTTTTTGGGCCTTCATGTGATATCATGTACAATAACATAACCTGTCTGGATCCTTGTGTATTGATTGGGGTATGTGGGAGTATAAATGGTCATGTAAATAATTCCAAAGTAGTATACTCATGTGCAAACTCTTAGATTACACATGTGCAAATTTAAGTCGTTCACATGTCTATCTTGTACTCTAAATCACTAGTTCACTGTTAGTTCTCTACTTATAGTATCTATTTATAGTATAATTCGCTATCTTTTACTTCATGTACTTTCTTTCAATATTTTATGTATCTTACTCTATTGCATATTTATAAATCCTGTCATATTATGAACTGCGTGAAATGTACTGTGCTCGCTCCTGTCTTGACTGGACCTGTTAAAAATATTACAGATGACATTGAGGAGTTCCGTCATACATACTATGGAGAAGGCCTAGATGACACATGCGAGCTGGACTCTTAGAAGGACCCAGCACTTGCAGAGGACATAACCCCAGTAGTCTAGGCTAGTTAGCTAGACCAGTATCTTACTTACTGCATTATCGTGTTAGATACACTTGTATTGATTTAGGAATTTGTTATTCTAGATATTGTGGAGTTGTTATCTTAGACACTTAGTTCTCTTTTATCTTGTATTTCATGTGTGGATTCTATTGATGATCTTATCTACCTATCTATCTATCATACTTTCTACCTTAGCTGTGATTGAGTTGTACATTCTATATTTTCCTCCAATTGGAGCGTATATATTGTACAGGTACTTTATAATTGTTAGATGTTTGTGACCTAGGACAGTGTTCTACCGCCGACACTACAGCGTAGGCTGGACGTAACCACTTCTCGTGCCCCTACACTGGGTACGGGTCGTGACACATTTTTAGTGGTGACCCATGCAGGTCCTACTTAGAATTGCGGTAGTATTTGAACTAGAGTATCACTGCAGCCTGCACTAGGATTAGGATATTTTTGAAGGTACTCAATCACATTAGAAAAAACTCTTAAATCAGATTCCTTTTATCTTAAATTATTATTTATTATTTTCCCTTGAATATAAACTGTCCTCCTTTGCTGTTTTGACTCATTCTCATAAATTATTTCTTGTTTGATCTGTCTCTAGGATGGTCGAGACTAGATCTTATCGCCCAGGACAGAGGGACACTGATGAGAGGTCTGCCACCTCTCGTCCTGTGTAGCAGCCCCCGCTATCGCAGCCACAGTTATGCCAGCTGGGGTGGGTGTTTCAGCTGCATTCGGAGGAGCCCCTCCACCAGTTCGCAGGCAGAGCCTAGTAATTCTGGAGATGCTCCAGCAACAGCAGCTGTCTTCTGGATTCGTAGACGCGATCCAGCTGTTCATGGAGGCCCAGCAGCAGCTTCAGACGGTATAGTTCAGTCGGGGCATCGATCTGGCCCTGACGATAGTTGAGAGGGCTACAGCTCAGCCTCCGACAGTTCAGCAGCAACATCAGCCGAAGGAGAAGGGCATCCAGGATTTCCAAAAGATGTACCCGCTGAACTTCAGATGTACAGAGGGCATCCTTTACGCAGATGAGTGGATTGAGCACATGGAAGAGATCTTCCGGCTGGCAGAGATTCCAGCGAGGCTACAGATTGAGGCGGCGGCTAGTATGATGCATGATTTGGCTCGCACGTGGTAGCAGACAGACCCGAGAGTTGGTACAATTGTGCAGAGTTGGGCAGCTTTCAAGAAGCTGTTCAAGGAAAAGTTTTTCCCTGAAGCAGCGTTTGGTGCCCTCGAGATGCAGTTCGAGGCCTTGGTGCAGGGTAGTCAGACTATCGAGGAGTATGCCGGAGAGTTCTGCCATCTGGGCAGGTTTGTTGAGGGGTTATATGAGGCGATGAAGGCCCAAAGGTTTAGGAAGGGACTAGTCAAGGAGGTGAAGTCCTATACCAAGAGTGCCTGCAATGCCACCTTTGAGGACATCGTGGTGGGTGCCTTAGCAGCAAAGGATAATCTTGTGCTGAGGCTCAAGAGGGGGCAAGACACTCAGGAAGCCAGTGGTAGCGGTGGACCGGCCAAGAGGCCACACTTTCAGCAGCAGCATCAGCAGAGACAGTTTCAGCCACAACAGTTCCAGCAGCCGAGACTTCAGCCAGCTCAGCATCAACAGCCGAGACAGTAGCAGTAGGCCCTGAGGCAGCAGCCTGTCAGTTGTAGTTTCTGCAAAAAACCAGGGCATATGTGGAATAACTGTAGGAAGAAGCTCGGGAGGTGCCTACTTTATGGTTCGGTAGAGCACAGTTGAGGGAGTACCCTCTATCTTCGGGACGGGCAGCTTAGGGAGCGGAGGCCAGAGCCCCAACAGTTCAGCAGAAGGGACCGCGACCGACTCAGCAGCAGCAGTTCGTGCAGCATCAACAGCAAGCCCGGGGAGGCCAGCAGGGGCGAGCTTTCGCCATGGCGACCGAGGATACAGAGGCTATTTGGGAGCTGATCGCAGGTTCTATTCTTCTCGACTCCATTCCAGCTTTTACCTTATTTGATTTTGGGGCATCCTACAGTTTTGTGTCTATTTTATTTGCTGTTAGACACTGCCTTGTATCTTAATCATTGGCTAGGACCTGCAAGATCATGACCGAGGGTGATATTATCCTCGTGAGTGATGTTTGCAGAGGATGGAGTGTTATTTTGGATGGCCGGGAGTTGGAGGTGAGTCTGCTCGTAATGCCACTACAGAACTACGATATCATATTAGGTATGGATTGGTTGAGCAGGCATCACGCTAGCATAGATTATCGTGGGGGTAGAGTTCTGTTCGGAGCGCTAGGAGAGCCAGAGTTCGAGTTCACCCGACGGCAGGCGGAGCAGAGTAGTAAACTTTTCTGCGGAGTTTCAGTTGAGGAGCAGGCGATTCCACATCCTTTGATTGCAGAGTTCATGGACGTCTTTCCGGAGGAGTTGCCAGGACTTCCACCGGATAGAGACGTTGAGTTCTCGATAGACTTGGTTCCCAGTACGGAGCCGATTTCTTAGCATGTCTATCGAGTGAACAACAGTGAGTTGGTAGAATTGAAGAAGCAGGTGGATGAGCTGCAGGACAAGGGCTTCATCTGATCGAGTTCTTCACCTTGGGGTGCACCGGTACTCTTTGTACCCAAGAAGGATGGGTCGGTATGGATGTGTATCGACTACAGGGCACTCAACAACCTCACGATCAAGAACAGATATCCACTGCCGCGGATTGATGATCTCTTTGATCAGTTGAGCGGAGCTCGAATTTTCTCGAAGATTGATCTGAGATCAGGGTATTATCATGTAAAGGTGAAGAAGGAGGATACCCCGAAGATCGTATTCAGGATGCGGTATGGTCAGTTTGAGTTCTTGGTTATACCATTTGGGCTGACCAACATCCCAGCGGTATTCATGAACTTGATGAACAATGTGTTCCACCAGTACTTGGACAAGTTCGTGGTGGTATTCATCAATGATATCCTGGTGTACTCAAAGACTGAGGAGGAGCATGAGGAGCACTTGAGAGTGGTTCTGGAGACAGTCATGAAAGAGGAGCTTTATGGCAAGCTCTCGAAGTGCAAGTTCTTTCAGGATAGAGTTGACTTCTTGGGTAATGTAGTGACTGGAGATGGGATCTCAGTGGACCCGAAGAAGATCACGACAGTTGACGCTTGGTTGGCACCGAGTTCAGTAGCAGAGATCAGGAGCTTCTTGGGACTGCAGGCTAATACCGGAGGTTCGTGCAGGATTTCTCCCAGATTGCAGAGCCGTTGACTAGGCTGACCCGGAAGGATGCAGAGTTTCTTTGGTCAGAGGAGTGTCAGGTCGCTTTTGATGAGTTGAAGAAGCGGCTGACGACAGCTTCGATTCTGACATTGCCATCAGGATCAGGAGGGTTCACTATCTACAGTGACACCTCAGGGAAGGGTTTGGGTTGTGTCTTGCAGCAGCATGGGAAGGTGATTGCCTATGCTTCTAGGCAGTTACGTCCCCATGAGAAGAACTATGCTACCCACGACTTGGAGTTGGCAGCAGTTATTTTTTCTTTGAAGTTGTGGAAACACTACTTATACATAGAGAGGGTGGAGATCTTCACAGATCATAAGAGCTTGAAGTATGTGTTTACACAGAAGGAGCTCAACATGAGGCAGCACAGGTGGTTGGAGTTGATGAAGGACTTCGATATTTTACTACAGTATCACCCAGGGAAGGCTAACGTGGTTGCCGATGTCTTGAATAGGTATCCGATAGCCATGTGTTTGACTATAGATCGTCACTTGCTAGCAGACTTGGAAAGCCTGGGGATTGAGGTGATTGTGCCAGGAGTTCAGATATAGATGTGGGGCCTTCGGATTCAGTCGAACTTGATGGAGAGGATCAAGAAGACGCAGTTCAAGGATGTTGCTCTGTGGTGTATCCGAGAGCAGGTTCGAGCAGGGCTGGTAGATAATGAGTTTACTCTTGCAAAGGATGGTACTTTATAGCCCAGTTCTAGGCTGTGTGTGCCCAGTGGAGAGCTCAGGGAGCAGGTCATGCAGGAGGCCCACCGATCTCTGTACTTTATACATCCTGGTGCCAACACGATGTACAGGGACCTGAGGGAGCACGTCTCATGGTATGGGATGAAGCGGGAGGTAGCTCGCTTCATAGCTAGATGTTTGGTCTGTCAGCAGGTAAAGGCAGAGAGACAGAGGCCAGGAGGTTTGTTGCAGCAATTGCCCATTCCAGAGTGGAAGTGGGAGCACCTCACGATGGATTTTGTTTCTGGATTGTCGTGTACACCAGGAGAGAAAGATGCGATTTGGGTCATCGTAGACAAGTTGACCAAATCGGTCTACTTTTTGCCATTTAAAGTGGGTACGTCTACTGAGAGGCTTGTAGAGATGTACATGCGGCAGATTGTTAGGATTTATGGAGTTTCGGTCAGCATTGTCTCAGATCGGGATAGTCGCTTTACTACCCATTACTAGCAGAGTCTACAGACTAGTTTGGGCACTCTACTCAAGTTTAGTACTGCATACCACCCTTAGACGGACGGACAGTCAGAGAGGACTATTCAGACGCTCGAGGACAAACCGTGGATGTATATCATAGATTTTGGAGGATCCTGGGAGGATCACCTGCACTTGGTGGAGTTTGCTTACAATAACAGTTTTTAGGCCAGCATTGAGATGTCACCCTTCGAGGCACTATACGGACGTAGGTGTTGTACACCCTTATCTTGGGATGATGTTGGAGAGCGAGCTTTATTGGGACCTGAGATGGTTGTTGATGCAGCCGAGAAGGTGAAGCTCATCAGGGACAGACTTCGCGTTGCGCAGGACAGACATCAACATTGGGCCGATAGCCACCGGAGGCCTTTGGAGTTTGAGGTACAGATTAGAAGTAGGTTGTTTGTTTGTGTTGTTTGATCATGTTTGATTATTTTGTAACTTGAGACCTTGTTTGTGTTTAGGTCGGAGACATGGTTTTTCTAAGGATATCTCCGACTCGTGGTACCATACATTTTGGTGGAGGTGGAAAGCTTAGCCCGCGCTTCATCGAACCTTTCGTGATCAGCGGGAGAGTCAGTGACGTGGCTTACAGGCTAGTCTTGCCACCTGTACTAGTGGGTGTCCACAACGTATTCCATGCCTCACAGTTGAGACGGTACGTGGCTGATCCTAGCCATGTACTCGACCATTCGAAGATTAAGGTAGGACCGACTCTTAGTTATCTAGATTAGCTACTGGAGATTCTGGATTGCCGAGAGAAGGTACTGAAAAACCAGGTGATGCCCTTGGTTCGCGTCGCATGGAGGCATCATTCTCCAAGAGAGTCTACCTGGGAACGGGAGGATGCGATGCGCGAGCAATACCCAAATCTTTTTGGACCTTGAGGTATGATTGTCTATCCTTCTCATCAGTTTTGTTTTGCCTTTTAATTTCGAGGACGAAATTCTTTTAAGGAGGGTAGATTTGTCATTACCACATTTTAGCTTGAGGGTATTTTGGTCATTTTGAATTTATTTTGAACTATTGAGGTGATAATTTTTACTTTTAACTTTTGCTAGTTAAGACTTTGGAGACTAACCTAGATGTTGACTCTAGCTATGGTGACTTGAATAGCATGGTGGGACCCTAGTCTAACTTAAGTCAACCCAAGTTAAGTCATTTAGAATCAAGTTTCATATAGGAGAATAAATGATTAGGTTCAAGGACTTTTGACTTGTGGATTGATTTCCTTTATCTTTGAAACTTGGCCCAAGCCCATTAGTCATAACCCTAACCCTAATTCCACCTTTATTAGCCGGCCATATAGGGATCCCCCCACTATATAATCTCTCTTCCTATTCTTCTTGTCTTTTTTGTATCAAATCAACTTTTAGAAAAGAAAGGTATTGGTCATTCTTCCCCAATCCATAACTATTCCATTTTAATTCCTTTTTGACTCTAGTTTTTTGTATCTAATCCCACTCTATTTTCTGTTCATGGAGAGAAATCTCAGTTTTGGTACAATTTGGAGCTATTGGCTTGCAAGGAGAATCATCCTATTTGGGGCTTTTTCCTTGTCATTGATACACTATAGGTAAACACTCTAAACTATGTTTTAATTCTAATTTCTTTGCATAATAGTCTAGATCTAGGTGTCCCCTAGCTATGGTGTGTGATTTGTGAAATTTTATATTGATTTTGTGTCCGCATCGGACACGTATCATAATCTAGTTCTAAGTGTTTGTGTAAATGTCTCAACGGAATTTATTTTGCTATTTTTTGAAAAGTAATTAAATGAAAATGTTGATTTATATGTATGTTTTGATTTCCCATTGGTCTGAGTCAATTTCGAGCCATGTCCGTGTCTAAACAGGACACGAACATGCATACTGTACATGCGCGAACAGTGTCCTGCTGCCCGACACTGAGTACTCCCGACTCAGGATACGTGGACACGAGAAATATGGGGAGAATGTCGGGGCAATGACTGGCATCAACTTCCCAAAGTTTGGGAACACTTGGTTCACCACACGAGGAGAAATCTGACCCGTACTGGACACATACTGTGCGTGCATAGTCGAATATCACCCACTGACGCACGTCTCGTGTCTGCACAGGACACGACGTAGACACTTCGTGGTGTGTGCAGTGTGGAGACCTAGTATTGGACTACACGTGGATACACGTGTCATGTGTCATGTCCACGAACGCGATGAACACATGCCCGAGACTATGCACTTTCTTGATGAACACGAGTGTGGGAATTGGTTTGGATACGTTTGTGTCTAGTTCTTGGACACCAAACTACTTGCCTGACACATCACATGTGACACTTCATTTGCCAACCCTTTAATTTTATTATTAATTATTTTTGAATTCGAATTGGTGATTTTCCCCATTTTCTGATACTAGGTAATGATTTTCGAATTTCTGAGATTTCATTTGTGTTTACTGATTTTTGAATGATTAAATCATTATGTTACATCCTATACCATGTCTGAATTTAAGTTACATATTAGGAATCAAGTTAGCATTGGAGTTATGGGTTTTCGAATTGTTGTGAATTGTCAAGCTGTAAACTTATTGTGTACATTGATTTCTCATGTATCACACACATGTTTACACTCACAAACCTGTCACTGACCTGAGAACACATGTGCACTTAACTGTTGCACTGATTTCTCATGTGTACACACACACACACATTGAAATGTCACTAGCATGTTCCCTAACCTATGTGTAATCTATATACACTGATTTAGTCTATGCACACACACAAGTATACACAGGAACCCGAGACCCTATAGCTACTGCTACCTCATACACACACAAATTCCTGATATCCATACCCACTCATACAGTCACTCACTCACACATGGACTCACACATACATATAGGCACATTCATAAATCTGAGAACACCCCTTTACTGTCACACACACAAGAACCTAAATGCATGTACACACACATGATACACACACATATAGATAACACTGTCACTCTATCTCTCTCTCTCTCTCGATATGTATATATATATTAATGTCCTTAACCTTGCTAGTTAAATATGTAATATATATTGATATGCATATTGCCTATATGATTTTAGTGTATATAAATGTGGTAAATAAATATGAGTGTATGCCAATGTAGATTAGTATATAGGTGCAAAGCCTATATGGTTCCTATATGTATTCATATGTGTATATGGTAATGTAAACACATGAGATTGTGTGTTGATAGCTTGTATAACATTGTGATGGTATGTGAATGTTAGGATAGACATGGTTAGGCTTGGTGAGACTTGTCTGGTTAGGATTTCACCTAGTTGACCTAGTTTGACTAGTGTAGTTGACTATAGTTGACCAAAGGTTGACTTTAGCCTAGATTGACCCAAATATCATGTAGAATGCATTATAGTACTCTATTTTACCATTTTGGATATTTTGTGACTTGTGTTGTTCTAAATATGAGCCAGACACTACTCCTCAAACAGTATTTGACTTCAGATACTCAGGATATCAAGTGAGTACATTCTCTGACCATTTCATACTTGATAGGATTCACATTTATGTTCTAGATTACTTTACTTGATGCTGTCACGTTGTTAACACAGATTGGTACTATTTGGATCCCTTCATGAGATGTTATCTCCCTCGGGAGCATCGGGTTACAGTATGTTATGTACGTTTCACTTTCATCATGTACTCTGGTGCTTTCACCGTTCATGTGCACTCTTGTGATTCATGTACTCTCATGTTCATAGAACCCCCATATATACAATCATGTGCACCCTTTTATGGGCCTTCATGTGATATCATGTGCAATAACATAACCTGTCTGGATCCTTCTGTATTGATTGGGGTACGGGAGAGTATAAATGGTCATGTGAACAATTCCAAAGTAGTATATTCATGTGCAAACTCTTAGATTACTCATGTGCAAATTTAATCCATTCACATGTCTATCTTGTACTCTAAATCATTAGTTCGTTGTTAGTTCTCTACTTATAGTATCTATTTATAGTACAGTTCTCTCTCTTTTACTTCATGTACTTTCTTTCAGCGTTTCATGTATCTTACTCTATAAATGGTCATGTAAACAATTCCAAAGTAGTATACTCATGTGGAAACTCTTAGATTACTCATGTGCAAATTCAAGCCATTCACATATCTATCTTGTACTCTAAATCACTAGTTCACTGTTAGTTCTCTACTTATAGTATCTATTTACAGTACAGTTCTCTCTCTTTTACTTCATGTACTTTCTTTTATCGTTTTATGTATCTTACTCTATTGCATATTTATATATCATGTCATATTATGAACTGTGTGAGATGTAATGTGCTCACTCCCATCCTGACTGGAACTGTTTAAAATATTACAGATGACATTGAGGAGTTCTGTCCTACATACTATAGAACATGCCTAGATGACACATGCGAGCTGGACTCCCAGAAGGACCCAGTACTTGCAGAGGACATTACCCCAGTAGTCTAGGCTAGTTAGCTAGACCAGTTATCTTACTTACTACATTGTCTTGTTGGATACACTTGTATTTATTTGGGAATTTGTTATTCTTGATATTATGGAGTTGTTATCTTAGACACTTAGTTCTCTCTCTTATCTTATATTTCATCTGTGGATTCTGTTGAGGATCTTATCTATCTAACTATCTATCGTACTTTCTACCTTAGCTGTGATTGAGTTGTACATTCTATAATGTCCTCCAATCGGAGCGTATACATTATACAGGTACCTTATAATTGTTAGATGTTTGTGACCTAGGACAGCATTCTACCGCCGACACTGCGGCGTAGGCTGGACGTAACCACTTCTCGTGCCCCCACACTGGGTGCAGGTCGTGACATTCAGGCACCGTGCCATCTTAATTTACGTGTAGCCTCAATTTTTGTGCTTCGATCTTTGTGCCTACTTCGTGATCCGTGCTGCACATATTTGCATGTATGCACCGATTTGTATGCTGTATTGGTTTGCGTGCCACCTCAGACTTTGTGTTATCTCGATTCGCGTGTATATCTCGATTTGTGTTACATTAATTCGTACACCATCCCGATATTTGTGATCCCTCGATCTATATGCACGTTTCGATTTACGTGCAAGTCTCGATTTACGGACAGGTCATATTCCTGTTCGCCTCGATATTTGTGTTATTTCGATTCACGTACGCGTCTCGGTTTGCATGTCCGTGTCAATCCGTATGCCTTAATTTTTATGCCAGATCCTTGTGCTGCGTGCGAGACCTTTACGATATAACCTCCTGCCATCCATCGTGATTTCTATTATTATTTTATTATTTAATACTGATGATTGTTTATTATGTGTTCCGAGGACCTCGATGGACGTGCTACCTTGGATCACGATCGCTGAAGACTTGCTTACCTAGCCGAGCCCTCTAGGCAAGTATCCCTTGCCCATCGACGGCTCTTGCCCTTTTGCTAGATTTTACTGCATTGAAATTAATTGTCATTATATACTTGTGATTACTGTAGCTTAGCAGTAGAAATGCTATGATGATAACCTAGGATAGCTTGGTTCGATACCGGTTTACGACCGTATCGGACAACTCGGACGGGACATCTACACCTCCGAGGACACGAGCACGACTTACATGTATGGATTGTCCCCACATGCCCTGTGTCCGACTCACAGTCGGGTAACAGCCTGCATTACAAAAATTTCTCAGATTAGCGACGTCCCAAAACGTTACTAAACTCGGCCAAAACATCACTAAACTAAATTAGCGACGTTTTAAGCGACGTTTAATAGACGACGAAAAAAAGCGTATCGCTAATCGAGAAAACGTCGCAAAACGCCGCTAGGACGACGTTATATAGTGACATTTATAACGTCGCTAATTTGCGACGTTATTTGCGACGTTCTAAAGTGGTCGCCGATTAGCGACATATTAGCGACGTTCTTACGACGATGTGGTGGCATCAGATTGTTTACCACGTCAACATATTAGCGACGTTTTTAGCGACCTTTATTGTCGTCGCTACCTGTTAGCGACGAATATAAACGTCGCTAAAAACGTCGCTAAATTGAAAAAAAAAATAAGAAAAACGAATCCAGAATGCAAAATACAATCCAAAATACAATCCAGAATCCAGAATACAAAATACAATCCAGAATACAATCTAGAATACAATCCGGTGGAACACTCAACACCGGCCCACACAATACAATCCAGAATAGACCAAAAATAATTGGTCGTCTCCTCAAGCCTCTCGAAACATCATAATATCCATCACACATCACACAAACGAATATACATCACAATATGCATCACACAGCAACCTATACCAATATACTTCACACACAAGAAAACAAATATCCATCACAATATCAAAAATGAGATATATCCATAAAAACAAATATCCATCACAATATCCAGATGAGATATATCCATCAAAATAAATCCAGTCAATATATGTATCTACTTTCGTCTATGCTGGAGCAGATGGAACTTCCTCAGCCAGCGCACATAAGTAGGATCCGCGACAGCTAGATCAATATCCAGAGGTGATGGATGACTGGAACTCTCGGTGGAACTGTTCTGTGGTGCCACCTCCTCCTTCACAGCTACCTCGGCTTTAGGAATTAATTCTGGAGCAGCTCTCTCGGTGGAACTGCCCTCTGGAGCTGGAGCCACCTCCTCTTTCACAGTCATCTGTGCCTCCCTCAAGCGAGATCCTCAGGTCTTAGGTGCCATCAGTGAGAACGGGTGCCATCTCGTTTGAGTACATTTTCGAAAGCAGATAAAATACAGAAAATTTGATTTTTTGCCAAGTGTGAGAACGGATGGCTCAGAACACAACCCAAAATTCATTCTAGCATACATTAGTGTTAATCATCTATGTTCTGTACATATGGTGTAGTATATGTTCTTATCGTATCTAGTATCTGAAAAATGTAACAGAATCAAGATGAACTCACATAATGGAATACTAAGACATCATTTACTAATATATAAAATATAGTGATAGGTTGTCATATCATTATTGCCGAGGGATGAGGGTCGGAGGATAGTCAACTTTATCTACGGTTACATAGTTTCTGCCTCGCCAGTAGAATGGCTGCAGGGACTATGTCCTGATCACCATGTCGTACCGTAGATTTATGCAAATGGAGCTGGAGCTGGAGCCAAAATACAGAATCCAAAATACAAAATACAGAATCCAATCCCTGGGTTCGCCGAAAATACAAAAAGAAAGATTGACACACAGTACTAATTCATATGTGTTTTAAGTATGAGAACGGATGGCTCAGAATACAACCCAAAATTTATTCTAGCATACATTAGTGTGAATCATCTATGTTTTGTACATATGGTGTAGTATACGTTGTTATTGAATCTAGTATCTAGTATCTGAAGAATGTAACAGAATCAAGATGAACTCACATAATGTAATACTAAAACATCATCTACTACTATATAAGATATAGTGATAGGTTGTCATATCATCATTGCCGAGGGATGAGGGTCGAAGGACAGCCAACTTCATCTACGGTTACATAGTTTCTGCCTTGCCAGTCGAATGGTTGCAGGGACTATGTCCTGATCACCATGTCGTAGTCCAATACAGTCCAGAGATTGACACAGTACTAATTCATAAATGTAGTCCAATACAAATAGTCTAATACAAAAACAACCCAATACAAATAGTCCAATACAAATAAGTACTAATAGCTAATGAGAGCCACGCAGCTCACGCAAACGCTCAGTGATACGATCATGCAACCACCTCGAATAAGTGGAATTGACGGCGGCAGGAGATATGTAGTCCATTGCAAGTGCTGGATGAATAGAACTCCCGATCTCACTAGCTACCGGTGTCGGATGAATAGAACTCCCGGTCTCACTAGCTACCGGAGCCACCTCAGCATTCACTGTTTTCCTCAAACAACGTGCCGCTCCTCGGGTCATTGGTGCTATCTGGAAAGATCGATATTCACAAATAATATAATTTTAACATAAGCAAGCTAACTAAACGAACCATCATCTCGTTTGAGTACATTTTCGAAAGCAGATAAAGTACAAAAAATTCAATTTTTTGCCAAGTGTGAGAATGGATGGCTCAGAACACAACCCAAAATTCATTCTAGTATACATTAGTGTGAATCATCTATGTTCTGTACATATGGTGTAGTATATGTTCTTATCGTATCTACTATCTGAAGAATGTAACAGAATCAAGATGAACTCACATAATGTAATACTAAGACATCATTTACTACTATATAAGATATAGTGATAGGTTGTCGTATCATCATTACCGAGGGATGAGGGTCGGAGGGCAGTCAACTTTATCTACGGCTACATTGTTTCTGCCTCGCCAGTCGAATGGCTGCAGGGACTATGTCCTGATCACCATTTCGTACCATAGTTTCTGCCTCGCCAGTCGAATGACAGCAAGGACTATCTATCCCGATCATCATGTTACTAATTAACCAACCAATAAAACTACTTGTTACAAATATCGGTACTATCGGTGCGTTCGAATCGGAGTATCACATTTTTCGGTATCGGAAAACAAATAATTATTAGTAAATTATCAGATTTTTTGGCACTATCGGTGCCCCTGACCAAGCCCCCCTCCCCTCCTACACCACCCCTAACCCGAACCCTAACCCTCCCCTCCCCCTCCCGCTCCCCTTCCCCCCCACCTCCCCACTACACCACCCCTAACCTGAACCCTAACCCTCCCCTCCCCCCTGCTCCCCTCCCCCAGCCGCCCCTGTCACGACCCGCACCCGGTATAGGGGCACGAGAAGTGGGTACCTCCAGCCTACGTCGCAGTGTCGGCGGTAGTAAGCTGTCCTAGGTTGCTAACTAATCTCATGCAGAGAATATAAAATGTACTTGTCCAGATATCAGCTCCGAATGGAGGGCAAGTAAAGGGTATGATCTACCCAAACACAGTCTAAACATGAAAAGATAACACAGAAGTTATATCTAAGGAATTAAAGACAACAACAACTAACTACTAAAATAATACACCAATACCTCAAACCAACTTAATACAGACTCAAAATCTTAACTTTAATACATCAAGCCAAAACATGAAAGCTAAAGTAGTCTACTAGCTAATCTCCTGAATCACTCCTGAGAGTCGGGACCAAAGGTAGCTAATCCCTCGCCAGGTCCATGGCAAGCAGGGCATGTGTCCTCAGGATTATCATCTGTAATATTTTCAACAGGTCCAATCAGGACGGGAACGAGCACAACTCATCTAGGAAAACCCAAGTAAATGACAAAGAACTATAAAGCAGTTATAGACAGTTTTATTGATGAGCATGGCAGTTTTATACAGGTAATAATGGCATAGAGAAACAGTAAGATACAAGAAAAGAAAGGTAACTAAAACAAGAGAAGAATCATGGCAATGAAGACTGTAATAAAAGCTAACTGAACTAGAATATCATGTGTGAGTCCAGACAGTACGATATAAGTCTAAAGTAATCCCAGGGTGAGTCCAGTCCATATAATCCGATACCAGATGATTTCCAGTACAAGATGAGTCCAACAGTGATCAATGAAACCAGGGTGAGTCCAACTATGATCTAACAGTGTGTTTTAAAATACCGAGGTCGACATGCAAACGGCTGTAGGTATCAGGCACATCTCTCACTGATCGGGCAAGAGATGGCTATGCTTCCGGTAGATTCCAGTAGGAGATTCCGGATTTAGGGTATGTCTACATGTCTTACTCAATATTTTCCCGTCCAGCAAATGAATCCAAAATCGACAAAAAGAATCGAGATGAGTCTGGCCAATACGTGATGATTCCAAAAATGATTCCGGAATGATACAAATGACTCCAGTAATAGAGGCCAGCAAGTAAGGTATGTGTCGATACATTAATCCAAAAATATCCATACGTGTTGATACAGAGAATCACATAGAACTAACTAGAACTTAAATACAGTAATCGACAAATAAATGAGAAAATTATCAGAGAATGTACTCGCCTGATACTCTGAAAAGAGTAATATAATATCAGATGTCTGTACCAGGGTCACAATGTCCTAAAATAGAGCAATACAGTTATGACATGTCCATAATGAAGGTAAATGAAATCTACGATGCAATCTATATGAATTCTAAGCCAATCTAGGTCAAAGTCAAACTTGGCCAACACTACAGTCAAACTAATTCAAATTAAGTCATACTAGGTTACAAGAAGTTAAACTAAGTCATACAAGGTCAAACAAAGTTAAACAAGTCTAATCTAGGTTAAAGTCAACCCTTGGTCAAATATTCTAGCCAAACTAGTCAAGTTATCTAGGGCTTAGTCAATAATGGTCAGATTAGTCAATACTAGTCAACATAGTCAAAGTCTAGGTCAATCTTAGACTAACTAAGGTTTTGGTTAATCATAGACTAGTCAATAAGGTAATTAGGTTAATCTTGACTAATGGTCAACATCCAGTCAAACTCTATAAGGCTAACTCAAACCATCATAGGCTAACATGTCTTAGAATACCTAAGATACTATACTACAATAAAGTATATCACATGAAATATATATAGTACAATACCAACCTTAATCCTGTAATCAAGCTAATCCTATTCTCCAACTCAAGTCATGACTCAACTCTAAGTATCTCACTTAACCCCATACATATCTTCATCTATATAGGATTACCCTCATAATCCATATGGTCAACCTAATCATCTAGTTTAGTCAAACTCAAGTCAAATAGTCCTTCTATGTACATCCAAGTTATTTTAGGTCAATTTGGTCAAGGTTTGACCTATAGTTGACTTTGGTCAACAATGGTCAATTACCTAGTCAAACTATGTCTTACTAGTCAACTAGTTAAACTAGTCATTTTAGGTCAATCCTAGTCAATTCTAGGTTAACTAGGTCAACTTTGACCTAAGGTTGACTTTGGTCAACCCTTAGTCAACAAGGGTCAACAAGTTGGGTTTTGGGCCATTAGGACTAGCCCCAAGCCATAGGCTAATAATCTTGGCCATAGGCCATAGTCATGGGGTTTCATAGAACCTATACCTAGTAGTTATACATATATTTATATATCTATATATATAGACTCTATCTACCTACTACCCATATGTCAAAATAGGAATACTATATATAATACAACCCACATACATATATATATATAATATCACTACATGAGAACTAATACAAATATATATATATATCATATATATATATACACATATATATTTATATATATATAAAACCTATTTATATATTACATATATATATAGAGAGAGAGGGAAGAGAGAGAGGGATATAGAGTGAGAGAGTGAGAATGAGAGAGAGAATTAGAGAGAACAGTGAGAGAGAGAGAGAGTGCTGCTGTATACAGCAGGGGGGGGAGGTTCCAGATTCTGGAACCACAAATCCAGTCCCAAACACACACACACACACAGTAACATATATACATATATATATATACACACAACTCCCTATATACACTACCAAATACCCCCAAAATTCACCCACACTCATACATACATATATACTACGTATATATGTACTAAAATACACTCATACAATGTATAAATCATATTAAAATTGGTTTTGAAATTCGTTTTTACAAAACTGGAAAATATTCTAAAATCAGGAAAATAGGGACTGTGCATTGGTAATATAGGTAACTCGATTTACACTCACCAAACCGAGCTAAGGCTCGAACCCAAGGGTTGGTAACACTAGCCCCTAGTGTCCTCTAGTGTCTAGGGGGACTGACACGACACCACGACACATTTCGACGTGTCCACGACTCACAAAACCCAATCGGGTAAACTCTGATACACACGCACACACACAGTATCGTGCACGCGTGCAAATCACCCTAGGACACGACACACACACTCTCGTGTCTCGTGCTAGTGCATGAATGTTCACCTAGGGGTTGTGCACGTGTCCAACACCCTACACCGTGTCCACGTTGATCCAGGACACGGTACGAAGACCGTATCAGTCGTAAAAACACGACTGATACGCACGTTTCAGACCGCGTCGTGCACGCGGTCGTGCGTCTCGTGTTCGCGACACAGGACACGACACACCACGTGCTCGTGTCCATGTGTTCGCCCTATGATGGGCTACACACTCGTGTCACCATGAGGTGCCCAAGTGTCGTGTCCACGCGACACGACATGCACGAAGTTGACCCCCGCGTGCGTGTGCGCTGACAATGCACGACCAGTGCACGTGTCCATGCTCTCTCGACACGACACCAACGTGTCTCAAACTCGAGGGGGGGCATGTCAGAGGTTGCCCCCTCCTCTGTGTCAATTTTCACGTATCCACGTGTCCCACAGTGTTCGTGCTAAGTGTCGAGTAGCAGGGCATGCACGCGTGGCCTCGTGCTGCGAGTTCGTGTCTATTTTGGACACGGACACAGCACAGAAATGTTCTCAGTCAAGTTGTTTCGTGTCCTACATGTCTAGGGCTTCACAAAAGTGTAATTTGTTTTACAAAATAACAAAGTTTAATCCTAAGTGGCATTTCACCAAACACTGTAATTAAGACACAAACACGTGTCCGATACGGACACCAAACTAAGCCTATTTCCTACCAAACTTGACCCACAGTTAGGGTATACCTATATGCATGCATTTATGAAGAGAAATCACAATATTAGCTAGGTTTATAGGTATTTACCTATGAGTGCAAAATCCTCAATATTAGGCCTTTTTGAATGAAAACCCCCTTCAACTCCCAATGTCCAAAGCTCCACAAATCCTCGCTAGCAAGCCATAACTAGTATCCTCTAGTGTAGGGGAGTCTAATGCAAGAAACTAGGCTCAATTTGGAGTCCAAATGATTAAGTGGTGAGGGTGTGAAGTTGTGGGAAAAACTTGATTTTTGGTGTAAAGGAAAGGGGCTTTTGATGAGGGGGTGTGATTATATAGAGGGGGGGTAGGGTGTTGGCTGCCATGGGGGGGTAGGGTAGATATTTAGGGTCCCCTCCACCTTGCTAACTTAGCCCCTAAGGCTTTGACTAGGTAGATAGATATTTCTAGGTTCTAAAATACCTAAAAATAAAATATCTAGATATTATCAAACCTAGATATTTACACATAGGTTAACATCTAACATTAGCCTCCAAGGTTAGTGACTAATCTCTAGGTTTAGGGTAAACTAGGTTAGGGACTAACATGACACTAATCAAATAATTAAATAATAATAAAAACACATAAATCCAAATAATTTCTAATAAATCCTAAAAAATTACCAAAATACCCTTTAGGCTAAAAAGTCCTAATTTGATGTTCTAAACCTATGGCTAGGCTCACATGATCATGGTTAGTTTCTAGGTTATGAAATCTCTAGGATTTACACTAGGGTTATACTAGTAAAATCACAAAGTCATAAGCCATGACTTAGAAAATAGTTTTAAATTAACTAAAATCATCAAAAATCATATCATGACTAAAACACCATTAATAAGTAATAAAAATAATAAATTTCAAAAATACCCCAATTTCAGAAAACTGGGTCTTACAAGTCTACCCTCCTTAGAAAAATTTCGTCCTCGAAATTAAGATAGTCGTACTCCTTCTAGGTTAAACCCCCAGTCAATCAAAGTCAAAAGATAACATGCAATCATAGTCCTACTGGTCATGATTCCACAGTCTCGAACAGGGTAACTACACTATCTAGCACATCACAAGCATATCCTGACAGGTACTAATGGAATCATACAACAAGATGGGAAAGGAAGGACAGAAAAGACAAACCTGTTAACCCGTCACCTGCAGCGTTGGTCTCCTCGACCGTCATCGCAAAAGCTCCACCCCTCTGGTGCTGAGCTACAGGTGGCCTAGCCCCCATATAAGGAGGTACAATAGGACAATCCATCTTCTGGTGAGTATCAGACCCACAGGTATAGCAAACCTTCAGCCTCTTCCTATACTGCTCCCTGATGTGTCCCTGCTTCCTGCAGTATAAACAACTGATCGTCTTCGGGTCCTGACCCCGATACTGATGCTGTACCTGCTGAAATGGCCTCTGCTGCCGGGGTCCCAGGGCTCTAACTGGCGGGGTCGAATGATGTGGTGTGGAAGGACGATATGTCTGCTGGTGTAGCGTCGGCACTTTCTACTGGAAAGCCTGACGCTTGGAGGGTCCCTCAATGTGTACAGAAGCCGGCCTCTTGTAAAATAGAAGACGCTCTTCGATACTCCGGGCTAACTCTAAGCTCTGGTAGTAGTCAGTCATACCGTTTGCCACTATAAGAATGCCAATGTCTGGAACTAGACCACGGCAAAACCTATGCGTCATCTCCTCAGGGTCAGCAACAAGACTAGGAGCGAAACGGCTCAGGCGACTAAACTCTGCCGTATACTCGTCAACAGAACGGTTCCCCTGCTGGATGTTCTGGAATCGTAGCCCCATGGCTACCCTAGCGGTGGTCGAGAAGAATTTCTTCTTGAACTGGGTCTTGAACTGATCCCAAGTGGCTCTCCCTCTCATGAATAACGGCTCATTCCGGAACCAAACTCCTGCCAAGTCTATCAGCAAAAATCTCGCTGCCTCGACCTGGAGGTCATCCGGCATCCTAACTCCAATGAGCTTCCTCTCTACCGAGTCTAACCAGTCATCTGCTACTACTATGCCCTCAGTCCCTAAGAACTCCTTGGGATTCAGACCCATGAAGTCCATGATCGTCCCTGCTCTCTGCCGCGGCTCTACAGGTGGTGGGACCACGGTACGTCGCTCAGAATGCTCCATGCTCTGGCGGAGTAGGGTGGTCTGCTCCTGATGGGTTGCTAGGAACCCCTGGATCAGAATGTGCAGTTGGTTCCCGTCGAGTGTGACGAAAGCCTGGGTAGGTATAGTGATAGCGGGTGGTAGAAGTATTGGGTCATGCTGGGCCTGTGATATGGAAGGTAGTTGTGGTATCTGGGTTTGTGGATCTGTGGAGTGGAGGAATGTGGTAGGTGGAGGTGGAGGTGTATCAGTCAACTGGTCAGCTGACTGGATGGGGAGTGTGTCATTCTCAGGTGAGACATACCGGGATGAACGAGTAAGCACCATCTAATTACAATAAAAAGACTTATAAGGACTCTTTAAGCAAAACAATCATAGACAAGAAAATCTAATTATAATAGCAAGCATGTATTGTATTTCCTTTGTTGCAATCCTAGTATTCCTCTAGGTGTTCTAAGCGTCATTCCTAATGTTGTCTAAAGTTCCTAATTGCATGCATGCTTGGTACAATAACATAACCAAACAATTTAGTCGACGAGACCTGTATGGGGGCACCACTAAAAACGTGTCACGACCCGCACCCGGTATAGGGGCACGAGAAGTGGGTACCTCCAGCCTACGCCGCAGTGTCGGCGGTAGTAAGCTGTCATAGGTTGCTAACTAATCTCATGCGGTGAATATAAAAAGTACTTGTCCAGATATCAGCTCCGAATGGAGGGCAAGTAAAGGGTATGATCTACTCAAACACAGTCTAAACATGAAAAGATAACACAGAAGTTATACCTAAGGAATTAAAGACAACAACAACTAACTACTAAAATAATACACCAATACCTCAAACCAACTTAATACAGACTCAAAATCTTAACTTTAATACATCAAGCCAAAACATGAAAGCTAAAGTAGTCTACTAGCTAATCTCCTGAATCACTCCTGAGAGTCGGGACCAAAGGTAGCTAATCCCTCGCCAGGTCCATGGCAAGCAGGACATGTGTCCTCAGGATTATCATCTGTAATATTTTCAACAGGTCCAATCAGGACGGGAACGAGCACAACTCATCTAAAAAAACCCAAGTAAATGACAAAGAACTATAAAGCAGTTATAGACAGTTTTATTGATGAGCATGGCAGTTTTATACAGGTAATGATGGCATAGAAAAACAGTAAGATACAAGAAAAGAAAGGTAACTAAAATAAGAGAAGAATCATGGCAATGAAGACTGTAATAAAAGCTAACTGAACTAGAATATCCTGTGTGAGTCCAGACAGTACGATATAAGTCTAAAGTAATCCCAGTGTGAGTCCAGTCCATATAATCCGATACCAGATGATTTTCAGTACAAGATGAGTCCAACAGTGATCAATGAAACCAGGATGAGTCCAACTATGATCTAACAGTGTGTTTTAAAATACCGAGGTCGACATGCAAACGGCTGTAGGTATCAGGCACATCTCTCACTGATCGGGCAAGAGATGGCTATGCTTCCGGTAGATTCCAGTAGGAGATTCCAGATTTGGGGTATGTCTACATGTCTTACTCAATATTTCCCCGCCCAGCAAGTGAATCCAAAATTGACAAAAAGAATCGAGATGAGTCTGGCCAATACGTGATGATTCCAGAAATGATTCCAGAATGATACTAATGACTCCAGTAATAGAGGCCAGTAAGTAAGGTATGTGTCGATACATGAATCCAGAAATATCCATACGTGTTGATACAGAGAATCACATAGAACTAACTAGAACTGAAATACAGTAATCGACAAATAAATGAGAGAATTATCAGAGAATGTACTCGCCTGATACTCTAAAAGAGTAATGTAATATCAGATGTCTGTACCAGGGTCACAATGTCCTAAAATAGAGCAATACAGTTATGACATGTCTATAATGAAGGTAAATGAAATCTACGATGCAATCAATATGAATTCTAAGCCAATCTAGGTCAAAGTCAAACTTGGTCAATACTACAGTCAAACTAAGTCAAATTAAGTCATACTAGGTTACAAGAAGTTAAACTAAGTCATACAAGGTCAAATAAAGTTAAACAAGTCTAATCTAGGTTAAAGTCAACCCTTGGTCAAATATTCTAGCCAAACTAGTCAAGTTATCTAGGGCTTAGTCAATAATGGTCAGATTAGTCAATACTAGTCAACATGGTCAAAGTCTAGGTCAATCTTAGACTAACTAAGGTTTTGGTTAATCATAGACTAGTCAATAAGGTAATTAGGTTAATCTTGACTAATGGTCAACATCCAGTCAAACTCTATAAGGCTACCTCAAACCATCATAGGCTAACATGTCTTAGAATACCTAAGATACTATACTACAATAAAGTATATCACATGAAATATATATAGTACAATACCAACCTTAATCCTGTAATCAAGCTAATCCTATTCTCCAACACAAGTCATGACTCAACTCTAAGTATCTCACTTAACCCCATACATATCTTCATCTATATAGGATTACCCTCATAATCCATATGGTCAACCTAATTATCTAGTTTAGTCAAACTCAAGTCAAATAGTCCTTCTATGTTCATCCAAGTCATTTTAGGTCAATTTGGTCAAGGTTTGACCTATAGTTGACTTTGGTCAACAATGGTCAATTACCTAGTCAAACTATGTCTTACTAGTCAACTAGTTAAACTAGTCATTTTAGGTCAATCCTAGTCAATTCTAGGTTAACTAGGTCAACTTTGACCTAAGGTTGACTTTGGTCAACCCTTAGTCAACAAGGGTCAACAAGTTGGGTTTTGGGCCATTAGGACTAGCCCCAAGCCATAGGCTAATAATCTTGGCCATAGGCCATAGTCATGGGGTTTCATAGAACCTATACCTAGTAGTTATACATATATTTATATATCTATATATATAGACTCTATCTACCTACTACCCATATGTCAAAATAGGAATACTATATATAATACAACCCACATACATATATATATAATATCACTACATGAGAACTAATACAAATATATATATATCATATATATATATACACATATATATTTATATATATATATAAAACCTATTTATATATTACATATATATATATAGAGAGAGAGGGAAGAGAGAGAGGGATATAGAGTGAGAATGAGAGAGAGAATTAGAGAGAACAGTGAGAGAGAGAGAGAGAGTGTTGCTGTATACAGCAGGGGGGGAGGTTCCAGATTTTGGAACCACAAATCCAGTCCCAAACACACACACACACAGTAACATATATACATATATATATATATACACACAACTCCCTATATACACTACCAAATACCCCCAAAATTCACCCACACTCACACATACATATATACTACGTATATATGTACTAAAATACACTCATACAATGTATAAATCATATTAAAATTGGTTTTGAAATTCGTTTTTACAAAACTGAAAAATATCCTAAAATCAGGAAAATAGGGAATGTGCATTGGTAATATAGGTAACTCGATTTACACTCACCAAACCGAGCTAAGGCTCGAACCCAAGGGTTGGTAACACTAGCCCCTAGTGTCCTCTAGTGTCTAGGGGGACTGACACGACACCACGACACATTTCGACGTGTCCACGACTCACAAAACCCAATCGGGTAAACTCTGATACACACACACACACACACAGTATCGTGCACGCGTACAAATCACCCTAGGACACGACACACACACTCTCGTGTCTCGTGCTCGTACACGAATGTTCACCTAGGGGTTGTGCACGTGTCCAACACCCTACACCGTGTCCACGTTGATCCAGGACACGGTACGAAGACCGTATCAGTCGTGAAAACACGACTGATACGCACGTTTCAGACCGCGTCGTGCACGCGGTCGTGCGTCTCGTGTTCGCGACACAGGACACGACACACCACGTGCTCGTGTCCACGTGTTCGCTTCATGATGGGCTACACACTCGTCTCACCACGAGGTGCCCAAGTGTCGTGTCCACGCGACACGACATGCACGAAGTTGGCCCCCGCGCGCGTGTGCGCTGACAGTGCACGACCAGTGCACGTGTCCGTGCTCTCTCGACATGACACCAACGTGTCTCAAACTCGAGGGGGGGCATGTCAGAGGTTGCCCCCTCCTCTGTGTCAATTTTCACGTATCCACGTGTCCCACAGTGTCTGTGCTAAGTGTCGAGTAGCAGGGCATGCACGCGTGGCCTCGTGCTGCGAGTTCGTGTCTATTTTGGACACGGACACAGCACAGAAATGTTCTCAGTCAAGTTGTTTCGTGTCCTACATGTCTAGGGCTTCACAAAAGTGTTATTTGTTTTACAAAATAACAAAGTTTAATCCTAAGTGGCATTTCACCATACACTGCAATTAAGACACCGACACGTGTCCGATACGGACACCAAACCAAGCCTATTTCCTACCAAACTTGACCCACAGTTAGGGTATACCTATATGCATGCATTTATGAAGAGAAATCACAATATTAGCTAGGTTTATAGGTATTTACCTATGAGTGCAAAATCCTCAATATTAGGCCTTTTTGAATGAAAACCCCTTTCAACTCCCAATGTCCAAAGCTCCACAAATCCTCGCTAGCAAGCCATAACTAGTATCCTCTAGTGTAGGGGAGTCTAATGCAAGAAACTAGGCTCAATTTGGAGTCCAAATGATTAAGTGGTGAGGGTGTGAAGTTGTGGGAAAAACTTAATTTTTGGTGTAAAGGAAAGGGGCTTTTGATGAGGGGGTGTGATTATATAGAGGGAGGGTAGGGTGTTGGCTGCCATGGGGGGGTAGGGTAGATATTTAGGGTCCCCTCCACCTTGCTAACTTAGCCCCTAAGGCTTTGACTAGGTAGATAGATATTTCTAGGTTCTAAAATATCTAAAAATAAAATATCTAGATATTATCAAACCTAGAAATTTACACATAGGTTAACATCTAACATTAGCCTCCTAGGTTAGTGACTAATCTCTAGGTTAGGGTAAACTAGGTTAGGGACTAACATGACACTAATCAAATAATTAAATAATAATAAAAACACATAAATCCAAATAATTCCTAATAAATCCAAGAAAATTACCAAAATACCCTTTAGGCTAAAAAGCCCTAATTTGATGTTCTAAACCTATGGCTAGGCTCACATGATCATGGTTAGTTTCTAGGTTATGAAATCTCTAGGGTTTACACTAGGGTTACACTAGTAAAATCACAAAGTCATAAGCCATGACTTAGAAAATAGTTTTAAATTAACTAAAATCATCAAAAATCATATCATGACTAAAACACCATTAATAAGTAATAAAAATAATAAATTTTCAAAAATACCCCAATTTCAGAAAACTGGGTCTTACAGCCCCCATCCCCTGCTCCCCTCCTCTAGCCGCCCCCACCCCCCCTACTCCCCTCCTCCAACCGTACCCATCACCCCTGCTCCCCTCTCCCAGCCGCCCACACATACCCACTCCTAAACCGAACCTTAACCCTAGCTCCCCTCCCCCAGCCGCCCTCGTCCCCCCTGCCCCACCCCCCACTCACCCCCAAACCACCCGCATCCCTCCTGCCCCTCCCCCCGAGCAATCGACACCCCCCAAACACCAACAACCAAAACAGTCGGAGAGAGAGAGAGAGAAGGCGAGTCACGTACCGGAGAGGGAGGAGAGTCGCTGGAGAGAGTGAGAGTCGCCGGAGAGAGTGAGAGCGCCGGAGGGGGGAGGAGAGAGAGTGAGAGAGTAAAATAGGGGGAAATGAATCGTTGGAGGAGAATATAATTAGAATTTAGCGACGCTAATACTACCGTCGCTAAATTAGTCGCCATTAGCGACGTCAGAGCGACATTTTGCAACGACTAGCTCATGTAATTAATATACGTCGTTGTTACGTCGTATATTAATCGAACGTCGCTAAATTTATGTCGCCAATTGAGCAGATTTTAGTAGTATTGGCTAACTTTTTCTATGACTTTGCTTGTGGCTTGGATATGACTATGGGTCTTGATGTGCCCAGTATGGCGGTTCTTGTTGAATGTGTTGGCTTGACGCCCAGTACGCATCGTAGCGTGACTGGAGGCCGAGACTTAGTATTCTCGGCTATAGCTTGGGTCCTAGTACGCATCGTAGTGCTGCTGGAAGCTGAGACTTAGTGTTCTTAGTCTGCGATTCTGCGGCAGGTTGTGCCGAGTGGATTTAGCCCCAATTTACGGGGAGCTCCCGTCCAGAATACAGAGAAGACTCTGCCAAATTTTTCCAAAATTCTTGGTCGAGAATTTGGTTCGAAGAATTAGGCAGAACCATTCCTTTGGTTTGCTGATCTAGACTCGTACTTACTTATTTTGGATATAGTGGCCTGATTTCAGTACGTGCTAGGTAGACTCTTGACTAGACTAGTCATCTAGCTCTTGACCTGTCTTGTCCGTCGAATAGTGTGAGGAGCGCGGTTTCACTCGGGAGACGGTCTGCAATCCTGGTCCTTGTTTGGTTTAAGGGTTGTGGATCTGCTCCAGAGCGGTTCATGTAATCCTTTCTATTTTTTGACGACATTAATTAGTAGATTCTTATCCCCTGGCCATCCTTTTTAGGAGTTATCCTAGTTTAGCCAGATAGGGCTACCAGTTTTCCAAGGTATCAGGATTTGTGACTTTGGATATGTCTGAGGATTGAATATCATGTATAGTACGATCTTGGAATATCAATTTGATGGATTCACGTAGATTATTGGATAGTGTTGTTGTTTCTTTAGATGATGTTATAATTCGATCGAACATGACTATGTGGATTCTTGGATTTTGATGATCGCGAATGTTTCACGGAACAAGGAGAATATCGAGGGTATTCCTATATAATTTTTACTTGACTTCTCAAACGCCCAAAACCTGGTTTGTTTACTATATCTTGGTAGTGGTGAGACTTGTTTGCTGATAGCTTGTGATCATTAATTCAAAAGATTCTTGTGAGCTAGAGGGCCTAGCATTGTTTATAATGATGAGCTTGGTATTTGGTGATTTCCTTTCTTGATGTGATATTCACTTCATCGTGGATGGGAGACTCCTAATAGATTGATCCGGTGGATGAACCGACTTGATGATTGGAGCTGTATGCTCCCATATATGCTTGAGATGCTATTATAGTAGAGATTCTGATCTTTTACTTGACCTGATATCCATGCCACGATATGGACAGATGACTTCTTATGACCGACAGATATGTCCTTATTTTCGACATGACTACTTGTATATATGCTATAAGTCAAGCTTACTCTTTGAGGTACTGGCCCTGATTTTGTACTGCGGTGCTCCTTATCTACTAGTACTTTGAGGTGCTACTTTCATAATTATATGGCATTGCGATGCCATCCTGATATTCTAGCTATATGATATGATTACCTGCACGGGTACCCTGGTAGTTGGACAATAGTCTTAGCATGGTCAGGATTGATTGATTGCTTGTGCACTACGCTACGGATGAATCACAACTGGGACTATAGGTGCTGAGGTTGATTCTTACTTAGCGTTCATGTACTGAGGTACGATATCTAGGATGGATGGTGATCATGTGACCACGACATGTGATCCCGGATAATTGTATGGATAATCTAGGTAACTTAAACTGGTAGAGGCATTGGGAGGGAACGGAACCCCGAGATCGTGCAATACTAGCCTAAATACAGACATTAGTCATGATTTGCAGGCTGGCCGCCACAGATGTTGTTTCCATTCGCACTAGTGGATAGCAGTATCCAACTAGTATTATGTACTATGTACTTCTCTTGCTCGCATGGTGGCCTTACAAGGGATCAGTGCTTATCTTGTCTTGTTATACTTGGCCCCGCTAGCCCTGTTGGGACGACACGATCTGAGGATTCCTATACTTGCATTGTTGGGGTAACCCAACCACCATATAAAAAGCCATAGTCATTTCAGTGGCCGTTTATTCACTTAATTGTTTGGCTTGTTGCTTGCACAGTCGATTGATTTCGAGTTACAGTCGACGATACAGGTATTATTGGTTGTTAGGGAGATTGTGATGATTGTTGGTTATCTAGCTACATTAGTTGTGGATTGCTATCGTGTGTTGGTACCGTATGACCCCTACCCTCATTTACTATTCTTATATGCTATTTCTGTCATATTTTATACTGCTGGCTTTTTTTTGCCCGTCCTTGAGCCTTCCTTTATGGTACTTGCTACGTTTGGCCTAACTAACCCTGAATTGTTACCAGATTGCCAGTGACCGAACCTGTGGATCTTTCAGACTTGACTTGGAGGATATGCTCCAGTTTTAGACCATGCTAGGAACTGTGGAAAGGTATGCCCATCTACATTATTATCCTATACTGTAGATTTTCTGATTATCATATGAGTATTTCCTGTCAACCATGTGATTCTCTCTCTTGCTTATTATTTTTTTGTGATTGACTTTGGATATGAGATCAGATTTAGGCCATAGATTGATTGCATGCTAGGATACCCAGCAAGATTGACAGCTGTCATCGTCGTATAACATATTCGTACCTTATACGGTGTAGCTGGCCGACATCCATCCCCGTATTCCGGTAGCGGGGCGTGACAGGATTGTGTCGAAATGTGGACATGAAGAAGATGGTACTATAACTGTAATAAAAATAGTGGAAGGAGACGGAGACACCGACACGATGCATGACACCTGAACAGATTTTGTCTTGTGGTAGATGGTAGAAAATAGATGAAGTGTTTTGGGAGAACACCTGGAGATGGCTCCCATATATATAGGATGGAAGAAATCCCAATTATTTTACGATTATGAGTCCTAATAGATAACTCATGATTTAAATTAAATAAAGTTTTAAATTAATCTAATCAAATCTAAATCGATATTCTAATACTCTAATAATTCAAAATAACATTAATCGTTCATACCAAAAATTCAAAATAACCTCAAATAATTTAAAATATTTTTCTTTATTAAAATTCGATTTAGAAATCTTCCTACATTTAAAAGCAATAAAAAATATTTAATTCAATCTAGTTTAAAAAACTAAATTGATATAATCTTATTAACTATTTCAAATATATTTATTGATAATACTTTAATTTACTCTCCTAAGGATAAATTTTAAATAATATTTGTTATTATAAAAAATAAATTTTAAAACACATTTATATAACCATAGAAATCTATTCCAAGTAATCTAATAAAACCTTTTTATTTGTTCAAAACAATTGATTTCTTTCATTAAGAATTCTAAGTAAAATTTTATTTCTAAGAACAAAATTTAAGAACAATAAAAAAAATAATATTTTGTAAGTTGGAAAATCCAAAATATAAAGTTCTAGAAATAAAAACATATCTTTATTATTTTGAAAAATATTTTTATATTAGTATATGGCTAGAAGTAGAACCATATACGTATATTGTACATATACGATAGTCTTTCCAAATAAATAAAAAAAACTCCATAATTTTAGGGTTTTTACACTTTTGAAGATCTCCTTTCTGAAGAGAAGTCGAGCCCTTCGAAGCGGTTTTTAAAACCGAAGAAGACTCGACGGACCTGGGTGCCTAAGGCGGCTGCGACGAGCAGCACGATGGAGGGGACTACGTCTCATATCCCCCTCGTCGATGAAGCCTCGAAGATCCCTTCGACCGCTGATGCTAGGCCATCTCCCTCAGATCCCATGCTCGAGAAACGCAAAGAAGATTACGGCTATCCTATGGCAAGCGTGAGATAGACGCAACGCCGAAAGGAGTAGATGACGGCTCGCCGGATCGTGGAGGATGCTGTACCGGTGAGTGTAGAAGCATGGAAAACATTAAAGAAAGATCCATGCGGCCAGGAAACTCCATGCGGCTCAGGAAGCCCATGCGGCTCACAGATTTATGCGGCACGAGGGGCTATGCGACTCAAGACGTCCTATGCAGCTCAGAACAGGAGACACGTGGCTTGAAAAATAGTTTTCCTCTCCTACATTAATTACTTTGACGGCTGACAACTCTGAAAAAGTGGCAGCCCTGACACAAAAGAGGTAATTATGACTCTATCATAATGACAGACCCCTAGGGAAGTGAAAAAGATCTCTGACACAATCTCCCGAGACCCAGAAAATGCCACGTGGCCCTGACACGTGGATGGTCATATACGGCTCGAGCGAAGACTCTCCATGCGGTTCAGGGTGAAGCTGCCTTATACGGCTCAGGCAGAAACAGTCTCATGCGGCTCAAGTAGAGGCCCCCCATGCGGCTCGCAAGGATCATCTCCATGCGGCTCATTACCCATTATGCGGCTCAAATTATCATATGGTTCGAAGGTTCGGGAGGCCACTCCCCAAGCAGACCCGACACATGGCCAGTCTTATGCGGCTCAACCATTATGCGGCTCAATCCTCCTTAGCGGCTTTCGGGACACGTGTCATAAAGCCAATCAATTTCCCAGATTTACTGCAATCAAAGATTGGGTCAGATCCAAATAATCTGGGACACGTGGCAGAAGAATGAATTAAATTTATTCATTCAGATTCGCAGACATCATCAAATCATCACCACGGAGATTTATTCCAATTAGCATTAATTACTGATAGGATTTGGTGCAATCTACACTAAATGGCCCAGATTTATCACGCTCAAGATTAATGGCCCAGATTGATCGATCGACAGGCCGCCGCCACTTTGAGGGGTAATCATTGTGAACCCTAATGAGGTCCCTCCATTCCAATAAATAGCAGGGTGCCATTCCCTTGCAAGAGATACGCACACAGAGAGAGGCACATATACATACAGAGAGAGACTTTTTCGAGATCAAAGAGCACCAGAATACTTAGAGAGAAGAAGCAGAGAGAGAGCAAAGAGAGCATTTCTTCCAACGCCAAGGAATCTTCTGGAGCCAAGGCTGCATACCGATCGTCCAAGGAGTAAGGCAGAGATGCCGTCGCTTTCCCGAGCCTCTATCGTCACCCCCCAGAATCTAAAAGAAACAATTGTACTTAGACTGTTGTACCTAGGTTTTCGTCCCTAGGCTTTCTTTATGCAAACGAGTTTGTAACGTGAAGTAAAAGTCCAGTCCTCCGATAATTGTTCTGCTCTTTTATATTTTATGGCAAACAGTGAGAACTTCTGTCTTCTATAGAATGACCGGCCCATCAGGTATGGCCCTGTTGGATTTCGAATTCTACGAATCAAATAATCATGGTAGAAGGAGATCCAAGGCAGAACTCGTCCCATGTGATCAAAATGCTATACCAATGGCGGACCGGAGGCCCGCATTGACAATAACGTGCGTAACCGATGGAAAGCTATACAAGACCATCCCAAACTCTCTGAAGCCTCATATGACGGAACCCCTTCATCCCTTGAGCACCCACTCGCACTACTCAAGGTCGGGGGTACGTCATCAGCGACTCTCTGATCGAGGCATACTCGGACCTCATCCATAAAAACTTGAAGGAAGAATGTCTTCTCCATATCTCTTCGACTGCACACAGCGATCCTGTATATACGAAGGACGTAGGGGCATGAAGACTTCATCTGCACCCTGCGAGCGTTGGACGAGAGAAGAATCTGAGATGCAGTTGTTGTCTAAATCAAGACCCAATTATACTCAGATTATCATCAACTGCTGCTGTTGTCAAGCAGATTCATCACCGCCAAAGAGGAGGTCCATCTTTCAAAGGCTACGACCAAAAACTTGTGAGGAAGAAGAAGGGCTCCGTGTTGCTTCATGCAATGTTGCTCGGGACTCTCCGTCCCAGAAGAAGCCATCCAAGAAACCCCTTTCCTCTGTTGGCAAGTCCAAAAACTGGCTTGGGGGTAGTAAGAAGCCTGTGCCCAAGGAAGGCGTGTTCCAACACACGCACTCCAAGGACGGATCATCGTCGTAAGAAGACGGTTCATTGACCGCTGAACCTGCTGGGCGAAGCCAGCCTTTACGGTGCATAACAACCCTTCGTTTCAGCATGACGAAGGGACGTATGACACAGACACTTCTGCAAGCACAAGAAATTAGAAGACCGGGGTTAGGAATAATGTCGAGTCAGAGGACAGTCGCAACTTGCCACTCTTCCCACAAGACGATGAACACCAACACTCCGAACCAGAAAGCGAAAGATCTACCACCCTTCTACTTACACGCACATAGCATCCATGCACATGGTGGCTGATGATAACGAAGAATCAAGCGGAAGTGCTGATCTGCACAAACGTATTGAGGCCCTCAAAGAAAGTCTTAACGTGTTGAACATATCCATGCAGACTTTAGCCTCTGCCGTTCTGGAGATCAAGGACAGATTGGTTACACCTGCAGCTCCGACAGTTCGTGATGGGCCTAGTAACTTGCCCGTTATAAACCAAGTCGCACAATTGTCAGCCACTCCGTCGACCATCAATCCAGCAGTATCCAACGAAATACAACAAGCACTCGAGGAGTTATATGCTCGCCATGATGCCAAAGAAAAGTGAGCCACACTCCGAAAGATGGCATCCAACAGCCTTATCCTGCTGAGTAGGACAATATGGTTTATCCTCCTGAATATAAACCAGAGACTATCACCCCTTATGATACTAAAGAGTCATTCCAACGATACTTGAGGTACTTTGTGTTAGTCCAATGATTACATCGTGTTTTTGAATATGGCTAATCAGTTAAGTTTAACATAATGATGTCACTAATATTCATATACTCACTATCATGTTGCTACTTAAACTTAGTATTGTCCTAATTGTCCTATATCATATTGCCATGCTTGTATCGTACTGTAACATATTTTTTCTTGCCTAACATGTATTTGTAGACATGCAGTAAGCATGATCAAGCATGATTAAACCAGGACAAAGACAATAAAGAATTAATGATGGACCAAAGACGATGTCATATAAAAAGATTTTTCTGAACCGCCTAGCGACCTATCCCGGGCCTCGCATCCGGGGACATTGGCAATAAAGAATTAATGATGGACCAAAGACGGTGTATATAAATTATTTTGATCATTCCAAATGTATTACCCTTATTGTGAACTCTATGCTTAAGCATGTATTTTTAGTGTTAGTGACTTAAGATTTAATGAGCACATTTATCCTGTTAATGACCTACCTCATTAATCTTAATTAGTTATATAGCTAGCTTGCTTAGTTGTGATGTATTGTTAAGCCACATAATTTTTGTTCACTTTCACTCATCTAGCTATCATCTTGAATTTAAATCTATATGTGATATGCTAGTTTACAAAAACAAGATTTATGAATTTTCTTGATGAGATTTGTATTCTATTTTAGATACATATGTTTGGTCTCTAAAATTAGTTTGACAAATTTTTTATTTAATCATGTTTCCATTGAGGTTTGTGATTCATCGCTTTAACTTCCTTCTATACTAGTCATTGTGAAGCTTCTCTTAAATTTCTCTCATCTTTGAGTCATAATTTTATCGTATTATCATATTACATCTCTTTAGATTAAATCTATAATAATTTAAATGAGATTGACTTTTTCTCTCCATATTTTTCATCGATTTGTAAGATTTTATTATAAATATGGATTTCAAAATTTCTTTTGATGAGATTCGTTGGATCATGTTTACTTTTATTGATAAATGATCCTAACGGTTGAGTAGTCCTATATTATCTAATTATGTGGTTGTCAAGTTAATTTATTACTCTACTTTGACTACTCATTGATTATCACATATGCTCTTGGCTATTTTAACTTCATTGCTTTCTCTTTTAGTATTAGTAATGTTGGATTATTACCCATTGATGGGTACATATGTGGTAAAACATACATAGTCCATACAAAGCAATAAATTGGTTGATCATTTCTTAATTAGATAATCATGGACATGATATTTGAGTTTTATTTTTTTTGTATTCTTGGGCTATATTTTGACTTTCATCATGATTGATTTAATTTACTTTCTTCCTTTTCATGATGATAATTTTTCTCAAAAGGTAACATACATTGATGTATCATATTTAAATATGAGATTCTTCTATATAGGTAAGTGTATGTCATCTTTTGATTACATGTGCTAAAATGGAATATTCTTTTAATTTATCATCTTTAGTAGCTATTAAGTAGATATCTCTTCTTGACTAAAGATGACTTTATTCATTTTATGATATTTTTATAGCCTTATATGCACTGAGCAAGGGGGAGAAATCAATAGTTGATTTACCCCTAGATCTTGAAGTTATCATTTTTACTATAAGTGCTTTGGAACTAGATACGCATATTTTAAGGAAGAGCAAATAAATTGGTTCAATTCATTTATACCCTTTAATATGTTGTATACCTAGTTTATCATTGACCCTTATTTTTATCATTATTTTAGTGATTGAGATTATGATACTGTTATTTTGTGAAAGGTATATGAGAGTATATACAATTGTTTTCATCATATTATCTCTCTCTTTTATATGAGTCATCTCGTTAATATTTACTTTCGTATCTTATCTTGATGACTATTGTGCTTTCTTTGATTTGGATTTTATTTTATGCTTAATTGATTTGGCTTTCCTTGTTGAGGACTTACCCGAACTCATGATTTTATCCATATTGGTAATAGTTTAAGGGGGAGCATTCAAGTCGACTGGATTTCTCTTTCTCACACTTTTTTCTCATTTACCTTCATGTTTATCTAAAGGGTATTCATATAGCATGATAAGGTAATTAAATTCAAATACATGAATTTTGGATAAGCAAATAGCTTTGCAAATAATGAGATCATTTTATATCAATTGCTCTATTTTACATTGATCGCTCCTTTATTTTGTTCTACTATTTATCTGTGGACAGTTGTGACTATCATAGTTTCATTGATCAATGTTTCAAGTTTATATATTTTAATTGATATCAAGTTTTTATATTTCAAATATCTCAATTGGTATCTTTTATCTACAATTATCTAATCCCCATGATTTTTGACTGAAATCCTTAATTTCATTATTCTCTTCCAAAACTAGAGCAGTATTTCATATTATACTATGTTTTTGGATATTTTTCTTGGATTTCATGTTGGTACTCTCTATTGATTATTTTTAAATTCTTTTAGTTTTACCAACTATTTGTGTTTTGACAAGCTATTTTCTATTTGGCCCTCTACATTTGGTATGTAGTTTCTATACTTGTCTTTTCACACTTCTCCTATTGTTCTTCATTTAGTATATTTTGATCATGATTGTCTATGCCTTTCTCATTTACTTATGCTTGAGTTCATTTTATCTCTTATTACGGAAGAGCTAATTTTTTGATCATGTCAAAGGGGGAGAAATAAGTTTAACTTAGCACACAATCTTCTAGTAATATGTGTTTATTAGTGATACATGCATCTATCGTATCTATCTTAAACTTAACCGATTTGCCATAATCAAAAAGGGGGTGATTGTTAGCCCAATAATTATATCGTGTTTTTGAATATGGCTAATCAGTTAAGTTTAAAATAATGATCTCACTAATATTCATATACTCACTATCATGTTGCTACTTAAACTTAGCATTGTCCAAATTGTCATATATCACATTGACATGCTTGTATCATACTGTAACATATTTTTTCTCGCCTAACATGTATTTGTAGACATACGGTAAGCATGATCAAACCAGAACAGAGGCAATGAAGAATTAATGATGGACCAAAGACGGTGTCATACAAAAAGATTTCTCTGAACCGCCTAGCGACCTATCTAGTTAAAATTTCTTTGAACCGTCTAGTGACCTATCCGGCCCCCCAAAGGTATTCAGATTTCTAGATCTATTTATCTTTGGACGACTACTATCAAGGAAAAATACGTCTTCAGGTCTGCTCAAATATCAGATGAAAGATGTCGTCAAAGGGCTCTTGTTTTTCCTATTTGTTCCAAGTCTGTAATCTTCAATTTATTGAGCCTAGAAGAATGTGTACGTTGAGTCGCGCTGTGTTATCTCAACCCCTAGACATATCTCTCAAAGCTCTACCATACAAACAGACCAATTCCTGAACCAAGCCCAAGCTCCACCAAGTCAAACAAAGCCCAAAGGCCATTCTGCCACCTAGGAGACAGAGTTTGGGCCAAACTCTGCCCCTACACAGAGTTTGGGTCGAATTCTGTCTTCTGATTTTTTGTACCCTGATTTTTTGGGCCTGCTTGGTATAAGTTGTCCAACGTTCGAAAATTTGAATTCTTGGGACAAAATTTGGGTCAAATACTTCCTCCCCAGAGTAGTATAAATAGAGCTTGAATTCTCTCATTTCAAATCATCTCTCACCTTCAAATATTCAAGCTTTCTAAGCTCTACTACTCCAAGCCTCATTCTTTAATATCTCCTAAGCCACAACTCTCGTTAGCCCAAGGTGCTCAGTGCGATATCAGCTAGAAGTTGTGTACAAGAGTGAAAGAAAAGTCACTTGGACAATTCCAAGTTTTGCCACCTGCGAATTTGTAAGAAGTTGGCGTGCTCTTCGGAGTAAAGGCACGTGGTTGTACACTATTTCACAAATAGTGGATTTCAATCCTGAGCTAGAGTTCTCAGGCCTGGACTAGTCCTCCACGAGGAAATCCAAGTTATATTGCTGTGTTTGCGTATGCTCTTCTGATCTTTATTTACTTCCGTATTTCTCTCTGATTTATTTACTATCTTGATAGTTGTTTTGTGGAGGTGATATAGAGTTAATTTTTATTTGGTAATTATCGACACAAACTCTATTAACCCCCTCTAGAGTTGCCTACACACTATTTTACTTTGCCTCAGTAACAGGACACCTAGCAAAGGACGACGCCCTTCTCACCAGCATCATCGTTGGAGCACTACAGGGGGTGCCCTATGAATGGTTCTGCAGTTTTCCTAACAACTGCATTAAATCATTTGAAGACCTGAAGAACATGATCCGGGAACAGTTCTACAAAGGAGGGTTGGAGATGAATATGTCTACTCTCATGGACGTCGTTCAGAAAGAAAAGGAGCCCGTACAAGCGTACATTGAACGGTACCGCCAGGATACCCTAAGGCTACCTCTAGGCATCCCCGAGCCCATGCTTATGGATTCATGCCACAAGAATATGCTCCCTGCCATAAAACTGTGGCACAGTGCTCCCTGCACCGAGTGGACGCCCTTCATTACTGAAGCAGACATAGCTCAGAAGAAGGTACATGACGTACAACTCTTAGGTCTGAACTTCTCCCCTATTGAAGATAAAGGAAAGCGAGTAATAGACGGTAAATGCAAGGAAGCTAGGGCCGTCAATATTGCAAAGGGTCCAGCGCTCGTGAGCTCCAAGTCGGCCGAAGCACAGAAGCCGAAGGAAACCTACTCCTTCAATGATGAAGACATGCTCAAATTATTCGAGATGCTGATCAAGGGCGGCAGGCTGCAGCTTCCACCTCCCAAGCGTCCTGACGAAGTAGAAAAGGTAGATAATCCTAAGTACTGCCATTACCATCAGTACATCCACCACTTAACACGCGACTGCTACGTGTTGAAAAGACAGATTCAACGTCTTATCGACGCCAAAGTTATCTCCTTCGATTACGAGGAAAAGACTGTGACGACTGACATGGTCACGATATAATTCGGGAGCTTCACGATAGCCGAGACTCTAGACGACATCGTCCCTACCCCAAAGGCAATGATGGAAGTCGTCAATCTTCCGCCCGCCAGGGACAATGCTCAGGGCCTCATCCCCTTTACAATACCACAAGGTGAAGTGATGTAGGTTCATCCAGATCTCACTCCTAACATGATTGTGCCAGCAGCACGCCCGACTAAAGGGAGGAAGGTCAGGACATGTCGCATGGTCTCCTCTTCGGTAGAAGACACCAGGGTGACCACTCGTTTGGCTCTGTAGTGAGAGAAAAACCAGGCTCCTGAAGAAGAAATGCCCCCACCGATGTCCCATTCTACTCTCGATAAAGCCCAAGCCAGAGCTTCTCAACCTCCTACTGCAGATAAGTAGAAACAGATGGAGGTATGCTTCGATAAGCCTCTATGAAAGGACTCGGCAGTAGGCCAGATCAAGCCCTACAACTTCGATATACTGGCACAGCTGGCCAACATGCTGTCTCAGTTATCACACTTCGAGATTCTCTGGCTCTACAAAGCAACTCGGGACGCCCTCAACGAGGAGCTGCAGAATACAGAGGCTTACCTCGCACAGGTGAAGCAGTCCAAGGATGACCCTGCGGCATGTCCATATTGCCATAGCGTGGTCGAGGTGATTCCTAACATCACCTTTACGCGGCATGATATGCTGCTAAAGAACAACCGGCACAACTGAATCCTGTATTACACAGGATACGTGGGTGCCATCAAGGTCGATCGCATTCACATTGACCCAGTCTCATCGCTCAGCATCATCTCCCGAAGTCTGCTCCAAACTCTAGGGATCCCGATGTACCGTCTCACAGCATCGAACACCACCATCAGCGGCTTCAACACGGGAAAGAGTGGCCTCTGGGCAAGATATGATTGAAGTGCCAAATAGGTGATCTTCATACTGAGGTTGCCTATTACATCATCAATGCGGACGTAAACTGCAACATGTTGCTTGGATGGCCATGGATCCATGAGTACAAGATCGTCTCCTCCACCCTTCACCAGTACATGAAGTACGTGGCCAGTGACGCGACCTTCAAGATGGAGTTTGCTGACATCGACCTGTTTCGAGGTCTCGAAGCATACTGTAAGGATGTCGATCTGTATAAACCACTCCCCTGGGACGACGAGTCCAATGATGCTGACGAAGAAGCAGAAGCTGTAGCCGTCACGAAAGGACCCATAAGGGTTCGACTGAAAGGGATGCCACCTAAGACTCCAGCCCCCTTGTCATCAAACTCCGGGCAAGGCTCCAGCATGGCCGCCTCCGACGGCATCAAGCCAGAAGCCACTACAAATAAATCTATCTCGAAAGGCCCCGACACCCGCTTCAAAGCCGCTGGATTCTCTGGCTACGCCTCCCGCGGTGATCAAGATGAAGCAAAAATCTCCTACAGCTCCTTATGCAGCAGTGCTTGTCCACGAAGAATTATAAGAAGACATCTGTGCCAATACCGAGGCATAGTCTTTAGATGATGTAATCCCTTGGGATAAAATTTTGGAGCATCTACACCCTACTGTGGCCTCCTGTCCATTTGAAGCATGAGGAATGGATATCGTTGGGCCAATCAGCCCGTCGTCCTCCAAAGGACATCAATTTATCCTTGCCATCACGGACTACTTCTCCAAGTCGACGAAAGCAGGATCATTGGCAGAAGTTAAAGCCTCGAACGTGATCAGCTTCATCAAGCACCACATCATCTACCGGTTCAGGGTCCCCAGAAGAATTATCCATGATAATGGCCCCCAGTTCATGAGCCATGCCTGCCAGCGGTTCAGTGACAAGAAACGAATAAAGAACGTGGCACCAATGGCCTATAACCCGACGGCTAATGGGTTGGCCGAAGCATTCAACAAAACTATCGTCAAACTGCTCAAAAAAGTCGTGTCCTCTAATAAATGCGACTGGAACGAAAAGTTAGGCGAATGCCTATGAACATACCGTATGACCATGCGGACACCAACGGGCAATACACTGTTTGTCCTGGTATATGAAAGTGAAGCGGAGCTCCCCTTGGAGATTCAAATCCCGTCCTTACGGGTAGCTATCACCAATCAGCTGACTGACGAAGATAACCAGCGCATACGGTTACAAGAGTTGAAAGCGTTGGATGAAAAACGCTTGCTAGCACAATAAAGAATCAAGCTTTACCAAGCTCATATTTATGGGGCTTTCAACAAAAGAGTCCGAAAAAGATCATACTAAGTAGGCGACCTCATATTAGCAGTGCGAAGGTCGATGGTGATGATTCACAGATGGTTGGGAAGTTCGTGCACAAGTGGGAAGGACCGTTCATCATAGAAATGGTATACTCCAATGGTGCTTACCGACTAGCCAAACCCAGTAGTGACTTTCTAATGATGCCCATCAAAGACAATTTTCTAAAGAAGTATTACGCTTGAAGATGAAACCGGCATAGGCTCTCGCATCCCCTAAGAGTGCCTATGGGTTCTGGTAAGGGAATTCCTTTCTTCTATATCTTCCCTCCAGTAGATGAATCACTTCACATCCATATTACCTCTGGATTGCTCCTCTACACCCAGACGATGCAGTTACCACATCTATACTACCTCTGAGTAGTCATTCTCTCAGTATTGATCCTATGATTATTATGTATATCTAGAAAACAGTTCACGTTCATACTACCTCTGAATTTTTGTTATACATTCCAGCGAAGGTTAGGCCTACTATGTTCATATTACCTCTAGTTAGTCATGTCTTCTATAATGACCCCTCCTTATGTTGAAGAAAAAAGTGAGGGAATAGAAGAGTTTTTATACAGAAACATGTGACTATAAAGACCTATTACAGACTCTTCATAGTTACATACACAGAGACAAGAATCTCAAAATCACCAAGCACTTACGCTCATGCCACATGTTCATGCTTCTGTTCAAAGTACCCCGAGCTTGACCCAAGTTCGGGACACTTTGATGGGGGTCTTGTAGAAGAATAAAAAATTTCAGCTGATAACATTCCTCCACCACAGTACAGATGATACAAAAGCGCAGACTGAGTATTAAAAAGACAATAGAAGATACGAAAGGAAGCTCTGTTATTATTATGCCTACAAAGATCTAGTACAGATTCATCAAGGCTATACATAGGACTAGTCCTACTTCTTTTACAAAGGATCGATCATAGGTTCAACAGACCCTAGAGGAGTCTATAATAGACTTAGTCTTCATCAAAGTGCAGGCGTATTTTTTCTTGGTAGGCAAACTAGAAGATTAATCTCCATCAAGGCGCATTCTGACTTTCTTGTACGCGCAACCCTCCATCAGGGGGTGGGTGGGGGTGGGTGCTATCGGGGAGGGGGGGGGTCGGGGAGGGGGGTCGGGGGGTACGTGGGGGAGGGGGGGTCGTGGAGGGGGTGCAGTCGAGGAGGGGGGTCAGGGAGGGGGTGGTGGGGTGGGGGAGGTGGGGGGTGGGTACGGTCGGGGAGGGGGGGACGGGGGAGGGGGTGCTGTCGGGGAGGGGGTGGTGGGGTGGGGGGTGGGGGAGGGGGTCAGGTAGGGGACACACGGCACACACACACACACACACACACACACACACACAACATATATATATATATATTTTTTTTTTTTCACACATATATATATATATATATATATATATATATATATATATATATATTTATATATATATATATATATATATATATATATGTATATATATTCGGCACACACGGCACCACACACACACACACACACACACATATATATATATATATATATATATATATATATATATATATATATATATATATTTATATATATAAAAATATATAAATATATATATATATATATATATATATATATATATATATATTTATATATATAAAAATATATAAAAATATATATATATATATATATATATATATATATATATATATATATATATATATATATCCGATACTGTCCGATACTGATACAGTTTGGCATGTCCCAGTATCGGTATCGGACTATTCTTATGAGTATCGAAATCGGTATAAATATATATATATATATATATATATATATATATATATATATATATATATATATATATATTCGGCACACACACACACATATATAAACATTCGGCACACACGGCACACACACACATATATATATATATCCGATACTGTCCGATACTGATACAGTTTGGCATGTCCCGGTATCGGTATCGGACTATTCTTATGAGTATCGAAATCGGTATCGGTATCGGACTATTCCTATGAGTATCGGTATCGGGCTATTCCTATGAGTATCGATATCGGACTATCCCTATGAGTATCGGCATCAGAGCTTAACCCTAACCCTAACCCTAATCCTATATGAGTATCGGTATCGGGCTATATGTAATATTTATATTGGAATTCTATTTCTAAATTGGAAGGTAGTTAACTAGCTAGGAATTAGTCAAGAATAATTATAATTAATTCAGGATTATTAATTCTTGATCAAGATCATCAATCAAGGTCAAGAGTTGACAACCAAGATTAATGTACAATTAATCAAGATGATATAGAACGTAGTGTAGCAACGTATAAGTAGTGTACAGTTTGGCACGTCCCGCTTCGATACTGAACGATACCCGATACTGACCGATACCGGTCCGATACTTTCCGATACCGATACAATTTGGCATGTCCCGGTATCGGTATCGGACTATTCTTATGAGTATCGAAATCGATATCGGTATCGGACTATTCCTATGAGTATCGGTATCGGGCTATTCCTATGAGTATCGATATCGGACTATCCCTATGAGCATCGGCATCGGAGCCTAACCCTAACCCTGATCCTATATGAGTATCGGTATCGGGCTATATGTAATATTTATATTAGAATTCCAATTCTAAATTGGAAGGTAGTTAACTAGCTAGGAATTAGCCAAGAATAATTATAATTAATTCAGGATTATTAATTCTTGATCAAGATCATCAATCAAGGTCAAGAGTTGACAACTAAGATTAAAGTACAATTAATCAAGATGATATAGAACGTAGTGTAGCAACGTATAAGTAGTGTACAGTTTGGCATGTCCCACTCCGATACTGATCGATACCCGATACTGACAAATAACGGTCCGATATTGTCCGATACCGATACAGTTTGGCATGTCCCGGTATCGGTATCGGACTATTCTTATGAGTATCGAAATCGGTATTGGTATCGGACTATTCCTATGAGTATCGGTATCGGGCCATTCCTATGAGTTTCGATATCGGACTATCCCTATGAGTATCGGCATCGGAGCCTAACCCTAACCCTAACCCTAATCCTATATGAGTATCGGTATCGGGCTATTCTTATGTTTAGTTTGACTTACGATACAGATTTTCACATCGAAATCGAGGATGAATCGTTACTTTGTTGATCGTACATGGATGTACAAATGGCAACACGAGAGCAGAATTGGTGTGAGTGACAATTTTTAGGCAGGTATGGAAGTATTTCTTAAGTATGCCATGAGCAAAGCTCAGTACATGGACGGTAACAAAATCAATTGTCCATGTGTTAATTGTCATAATAGACGTTACGAAGAAGTGGTGACTGTGAGAGATCATTTGACCCGTAAGGGTTTCGTACGTGATTACGGCCTATGGTCATCGTAAGATAAATTACATTCGGAAAGACAGGCTGCGAAAGCTGCTACTTATGCTTTTGATGATAATTCTGCAATGGATGTCCTCGAAGACGACGGATGCTCTGTTGATTATGGAGATGTACAGAACCTTATACGAGATATGGTGTATGATGCGGCAGGGCCTAATTTTGATCCGGAGGATCCTAATTCCGAGGAGAAGAAGTTCTATGATATATTTCAGGACGCAGATACTCCTCTATATCCTGGTTGTGAGACTTATTCCGTACTGTCAGTGACGATGCGGTTGCTGTCAGATACTCCTTCGGATGGAGAGGCGTGGAAATATTTTTAATTTGTGTCATCCAGATTTTGCTGCAGAGCCTAGAAACGTACGCCTTGCGCTATGTTCTGATGGCCTCGCCCCTTTCGGACAGTCGGGATCTCAATACTCATGCTGGCCGGTCATTCTTACCCCTTACAATCTGCCACCATGGATGTGTATGAAGACTCCTTATATGTTCTTGACAGCTATCATACCCGGTCCCAAAAATCCGACGAAGAACATCGATATATATTTACAGTCGTTGGTGGATGAGCTGAAACAGCTATGGGAGATCGGCGTCACGACGTATGATATTTCCCGGAAACAGAACTTTCAGATGAGAGCTTCACTCATGTGGACAATCAATAATTTTCTAGCATACGATATGCTATCGGGATGGAGTACGCACGACAACATGTCTTGTCCGATATGCATAGAAAATAGTAAGGCATTCCGCCTTAGGCATGGAGGAAAAACTTCTTTCTTTGACTGTCACCGTCAATTTCTGCCCATGAGCCATCATTGACGAAAGAACAAGGACGCGTTCAGATCTAAAAAACAAAAAAAATTTGATCCTCCTGCCAGATTTTTGGGATACGATATTTGGGAAGTTGTAAAGGAATTGTCCACCGCAATGGAAGATCCATCAAACAATCGTGTCGAGGGGTTCGGACAAAGCCATAACTGGACCAAACGGAGTATTTTCTGGGACTTGCCTTATTAGAAAGATAATCTTAAGGCATAATCTTGATGTCATGCATATCGAAAAGAATGTGTTCGATAATATCTTCAATACCGTCATGGATATTAAAGGAAAGACGAAGGACAATCCAAAAGCAAGACAAGACATGACCGAGATATGCAAACGTCATAATCTAAACTTGATAGAAAAGGGAGCTGGTGGACAATTAAGTAAGCCTATAGCGCCATATACATTGAGCAAGGAAGATAGATTATTAATCTGCAAATGGATATCTACTTTAAGATTTTTCGACGGCTATGTGTCGAATTTGTCTAGATGCATTGATCTCAATAAATGCAAGCTAACATGAATGAAGAGTCACGACTGCCACGCGTTTATGAAAGATTACTGTCCATTGCTTTGCGAGAGTTATTGCCTTCTGTTGTATGGGTTCCATTGGCCGAGCTGTCTACATTCTTCAGGGATATCTGTTCAACTAAGCTGACGGTGCAACATATGGTACAACTTGAGGAGAAGATCGTCTTAACAATTTGTAAGTTAGAGAAAATATTTCCACCGGCCTTTTTTGACAGCATTGAGCATCTACCGATTCATCTACCATACGAAGCCCGTGTCGGTGCATCTGTTCATTATCGATGGATGTACCCCTTTGAAAGGTAAATAAAAATCGATATAATGTAAGTGGAATTTTATAATTCATTATTAATTCTCAAGATAATTTGTCTTTCTAGGTACCTATACCATCTAAAGAAGAAAGTTGGCAACAATGCTCATATAGAGGCTTCGATATACGAAGCATATCTTACCGAGGAGGTGTCAAACTTCTGTTCCATTTATTTCAATACTCATGTCGAGACAAATCGAAATAGACCTCAAAGGAATGACAAAGACGTTGAGGATGGAGGTATATTCATTTTAAGGGGCAAGCCTATTGGGGCTAGTAAGAAATGGTGGTTGACTGACAATGAGTATGATGCCGCACACCGATATGTCTTGTTAAATTGTGACATACAAGAAGTGAGAGATTTGGAGAAGTAAGTGACTACACCTCGTTATAATCTCTTATGTTGTGAAGTAAGTGACTACACTTATTTGTATTCTCTCTAACAGTGTATTTAGAGATGAAGTCAAAATAAGGACACCCAAAGAGAGGTTGATTGTACCTTTCCGACCTGGTTTCGAAAATACGTAAGTAACTAAGATAATATGTTATACGGCTACCATTAAAATATATGCAAGTAAAATATTTAAATTATCATTATTTGTTTACAGGTTTTATTGCCTGAAATAACACTCACAAATGAGAGCATTCATTATTTGGCATTGGGACCGAAGAAGCATGCGAAGACTTGGCCAGGCTATGTCGTTAATGGATTCAAGTTTAAGGCAACTCAACATGCTATAAATGCCGAATTTGTCGATGACAACTTCAGTACTAAGGATTCTGGTGTTTGCATAAGAGGCACCATCTATGACGACGAGCCGGACTTTGACTATTATGGGGTACTTTGGGATATTGTAGATTTACAATATAGTGCCCCATATGATATACATATTTTGATGTTCAAATGTGAGTGGTTCGATACGACACCAAATATCGGTTGGAGAATCGATAAACAATTTGGATTCGTCGATATAAATCATCGCAGAAGGTATAGAGGGTCCAACACGTTTGCGATAGCAAGTCAGGCTGTTCAAGTCTACTATACAAGCTACCCAAGGCATCATAGAGATCGATTTGACTGGTGGGCAGTATGCAAGATTAAATCTAGAAATACATTTAACATTGGAGACCCAGCATACCAAGAGGACAAGATCGAAAAGCTCCAATACTTGGGACAACAGTCGGATACCATGGATGTTGAATTAGAGGTTGATATACCTCCTGTTGAGAAAAATAAAGGAGAGGAAGAGGTTGATATACAAGACTTAGATGTCAACCATGGGAGAAAGAGGCATCTTGTCCCAAGTATTGAGACTGAAGAAGAAGAAGAAGAAGAAGAAGAAGAAGATGAAGAAGAAGAAGAAGAAGAAGAAGAGGAAGAAGAAGAACTTAATGAGGATGAGGAAGAGGATACAGATGAAGTCGACGATGAGGATGAGGATGATGATGAGAATGAAGACGAGGTCGAGGACAAGGATGAGGACGATGACGATGATTAAATATCGGTATATTTTAGTTCATATTTTTGTCGAGGCCGAGGACGAGGACGAGGACGATTCAGTTTAAATTAAACTTATGTATTCTTATTTCAGTTCATGTTTTTGTCATTCGATCATCATCCTTATGTTGTATGATTTTCTTTCTGCAGATAGCACTCCTAGCCCTACTCGTCTGGCCGGCACTCGTCGTCCTGCTGCTGATATATATATTTTAGTTTAGTTTTATATTCATTTATACTTCTATATTATTAATTATGTTTATGTGTTCTATTTATAGGGCATGGTTGTGAGCACTCGTACTGCTAGTGCTGGCCGTGGTCGTGGTCATGGTGGTGGTGGTCGTGGGCTTGGGCGTGGTATTAGCGGTCGTAGTTGCCATACGTCTTCCCCAGATGTGACCTCCGATCCTGACCTGGAGAGCCCGGGCACAGACTCTTTCCGCCGTCAATCTATCTCGGTGCAACTGTCATCTTCGTCGAGGCCTGCGACTCCATCCGCTAGCGGATCCGTTCCGCCACCGGATGCACCAGCGGATGCATCAGCAGATGCAGCAGCGGACCCAGCAGTTACTGTACGGTGGGCCCCGGAGTACCCCCGAATTCAGTTTCATCCTGTTATCGGGGAGTACATGCGCGGACCCTCGGATTCTCCGACGCCACCAGAGAAGCCGATAGGCGAGTTCCGACGAGAGATATGGCCCGCGGGTGAATCATAAGTAAATTTATTAAATTTGTTTCGTTCATTCAAGTCAATAATCCAGTCGTTGCTTCTTTATATATTTTTGCAGTGGCATATTGCACGGATTCTAGGGCGCATTATCCGGGATAACTACCATGGCCGCTACCTTAATTTTTCTGAGGTGCCTCAGGACAGGCAGTACGTCTGGCTCGACGAGATGAGGGTATATATCTTTTGGTTAATTATTAATTGTTCTTTAATTAATTAATTTTTTTAATTATGTGATATTTGAATTTATATGTCAAAGGACGTTCTGGTGGGCCCTCCTTCGCGAGGAGGCGATCCGCAGGACCTACAAAGCCGTCGCCGGAAAGAAGATACGGGATGCGGTATACGACCTTCGTATGGCGCATACGAAAAGGACTGGATCCGGGCGGAGTACTATGAGGAGATGTTGGAGAAGATGGATACTCTTCAATACAAGGAGAAATCAGAGAAAGCCAAGGCGAATAGAAAGGTCGCGGGTCTGCATATGGGGGGATCAAGGCCCCAGGCATTGACGCGTACAGATTTGGTGAGATACTGCAAATTCATTCCACTATTTAATTCAGTACTATTAATATACGAAGTTAATTAAATTCTACGTATGCAGGCCCAACGGAAAGTGAAGGAGGGGAGAGAGGGGAGGCGGTCACCGCTCACGAAGTATTCGTGCATACGCACAAGAGGCGGAAGGTCGGGAGCTTCGTCGACACGAGGGCCCAGGAGACTGATGTAAGTACTTACGTTTATGAGATTTATGTTAGAAATATAATTATTGTTAACTTAATTAGGTAAACTTAGGATTCAGACTATAACTTTGAAAAACATAGGATTTAGATTATAACTTAGAAAAACTTATAGTATAAACACATTCATTGTATAGGCTGCGTATCGTGAGGCACTCCGTCGGATTGAGCCCCCTGCCGAGGATGTCGGCGAAATGATGCACACCCAGACGCCCTCTTCTATGGACGCTCGCTACGACGATGTGTTCATAGAATCCGCTGGCGTCTTTAGAAAAGGGCGCCAATACGACTTAGGTTCCATGGCGGAGTCGTTGCAGGCGTCGACTTTGAGATATCCACCGCCTCCGCCTACTCCCGCGCCCCCCGCAGGCGATGTGAGGACGCAGCTTGCGACTCTCGCCACGGCGGTGTCGAATTTACGGGTGATAGTGCTGGGGCACTATCCGCATCCTTCTTCTGCTCCCGATTCGTCTGCTCCTGGTCCGTCTGCTCCTGGTCTGTCTACTGCTGCTGCTGGTGCTTCGGATCGACCTGGTCCTTTTTCCACCGGACGGCTTTTATTTGACCGCTCTTCCGAGGCCCGCCAGCTACCGGATGCTGCTATCGTGGTGCTCCTTAACATGATGTCATCAGAGCAGCTATGCTTGCTTCTAGACCATGTCTTGTCCCAAGTGCCGACAAACATGGTGGAGCATTATATAAGCAGAGCGGAAGCGGCGGAGAGAGCACGAGAAGATCCACCTCCTCCTTCTCAGTGATTTTGCTTATGCTTTTGGACTATTACAGTTTTGGATATGTGTATATTTTAGATATTTTGTTTATATGTGTGCATGTTGGGATATTGTGTTGGATGTTGTGTTGGATATTTTGTTGCTTATTGTGTTGGATATTTTTTATGTATGTTGGGATATATTAGATGTTTGGAGATATTGTGTTGGCAATATGGATATTTGTTGGATATGTTGGATGTCGGATATGTTATATTTGTGTATGGTGGATGGTGGATGTTGGATATGTTATATTTGTGTATGGTGGATGTTGGATATGCTGTACGTACAGGGAATAGTCTGTTTCCTGCAATTTTTTTCTCAAAAATATTACAGTTAGCGACAGACTCGCGATAAGATAGCGATGGATAATCCTTAACTATCTGTATGAATTACAGTTTAGCGACGGATTACCGACGGATAACCCGTCGGCCTGGTTCTGGAAAAACACTGAGCGACGGAATGGCGACGGATTTCCCGCCACTCAGGTTCTGAAAATATGGAAGATATACAGAGACATGGCGACGGATTATCCGTCGCTAGACCGTCGCTAATCCGACGAGGTAGCGACGGATTACCGACGCACTATCCGTCGGCCTGGTTCTGGAATTCAGGCATAGCGACGGAATGGCGACGGATTAGCGACGGATGTTACGTATCAGAAACTCTCCGATACTCTTTTACCGATATATTTATGACAGTTTAGCGATGGATATTTCTCTCACTAAACACTGTTATATTTAAATTTTAAACTGTCGAAGTTGACGGGAAACCGTCGGCTAGTCGTCGCTAACTGGCCAACGGTAATCCGTCGCTAAGTAGTCGCTAAGCGACGGACTAGCGACGAATTTATTTTAGCGACGAGGTTATTTTCGACGAATTTTTTCAACCAGTATCCGTCGGTAATCCGTCGGTAATGTTAATTAGCAACGGATAGGGCCGTCGCTAAATCGATGTATTTTAGTAGTGTTCTAGCATACATTAGTGTGAATCATCTATGTTCTGTACATATGGTGTAGTATATGTTCTTATCGAATCTAGTATCTGAAGGATATAACAGAATCAAGATGAACCCACATAATGTAATACTAAGACATTATCTACTACTAAAAGATATAGTGATAGTTTGTCGTATCATCATTGCCGAGGGATGAGGGTCGGAGGACAGTCAACTTTATCTACGGCTACATAGTTTATGCCTCGTCAGTCGAATGGCTACATGGACTATATGTCCCGATCACCATGTTACAAATTAATCAACCAACAAAACTACTTGTTACAAATATCGGCACTATCGGTGCTTTCGAATCGGAGTATCATATTTTTTCGTATCGAAAAACAAATAATTATTACTAAATTATCAGATTTTTCGGCACTATCGGTGCCCCTGACCAAGCCCCCTTCCCCATACACCACCTCTAATCCTAACCCTAACCCTCCTGTCCCCACAGCCACACCCCCTCCTCACCCCTACCCCTAAACCGAACCCTAACCCTTCCCTCCCTCCTGCTCCCCTCCTCCAGCCGCCCCCACCCCCCCTCCTCCCCTCCCCCAGCCGCCTTTACCCCCACTGCTCCCCTCCCCTAGCCGCTCCTACCCCCCCTGCACCCCTCCCCCAACCGCCCCCACCCCCACTGCTCCTCTCCCCCAGCTGCCTCCACCCCCATGCTCCCCTCCCCCAGCCGCCCTCACCCACACTGCTCCCCTCCCCCTGCCGCCCTCACCCCCCTGCCCCTTTCCCCACACCCACACATACCCACCCCTAACCCGAACCCTAACCCTAGCTCCCCTCCCCCAGCCGCCCTCACCCCCTACCCTACCCCCCCAACCACCCCCCACTCACCCCCCAACCCCCCGTATCCCCCCTGCCCCTCCAACCAACAATAACCAAAATAGAGAGAGAGAGCGAGAGAGAGAAAGGGAGGGGGAGAGTCACGTACCGGAAAGGGAGGAGAATCGCCGGAGCGAGTGAGAGTCGCCGGAGAGAGTGAGAGCGTCGGAGAGAGTGAGAGCGCCGGAGGGGGGTAGGTGAGAGTGGGAGACTAAAATGGGGGAAAATGAATCGTTGGGGGGGAATTTAATTAGAATTTAGCGACGTTCATCTAAACATCGCCAAATTAGTCGCTAGTAGCAACGTCATAGCGACGTTTTGCGACGATTAGCTCATGTAATCAATATACGTCGTTGTCACGTCACCAGTTTCATCGCTAGTAGCGACAATTAGCGACGTTTCAATTAAACGTTGCTAATGTGCACAATTTAGCGACGTTACTCGAACGTCGCTAAATTTACGTCGCCAATTGAGCAGATTTTAGTAGTGAACATGCATAATACTGTACAAGTTGGTAAGGTATACTTTTCTGTCTCCTGCAACTTTACAAATAGTTGTTCTACTCTAAGATCTTCCTTTACTTCTTCACGTACACCTGTCGTAATAAAGCTACTATTAATGACATGCTTACGTCATACCTTACACGGACTTACCATATATAGGCCCAATATTATATATATGACACTAATCATATTAACTAGTCAACTCAATCTAACATATATATATCATTAATTCTATTTAATAAAGTAATATTTTTATATACTAAAAATATTATAATTAATGACGAAAAAATATATTTAAATATTTTATAATAATAAGTAGTCTATTCTATCCATAGAAAAATAGGTACCAAGTTCTCATATTGTTCCGTCATTAATATACATTGACTTGATTCAAAGATTTGCTCCGGAAACAAGAATTCTTTAATATAGTTTAATACTGCAAAAGTAATATTAATTAAGTAAAAATATATTTTTCATATTAAATGTACAACAATTATTTTGGAGATATCTCATGAAATTCCGAAGCATATGGACACATAGAACTCATAAATTTTGGTATTTTGATATTAGGACAAAATATCCAAATTTTAATAAATAGTAAACAAACCAAAACGCTGTAAACGGATATGCGTTGGAAAACTTAGGAAGTCTAGTTTCTTACCAAAAAAATATAGAAGTCGAAGTGACCCAAAATTGGATGAAAATTAACTCGCAATAGAACTGGTCTATTTTGGACACATTTCCGTAGAACGTACGCCCCGGAACAACCATAAGAAACTGTGTGGGTGGCCAATTGGACATAAAAATAGATACAGAGATCTTTCCAATAGTTTTGGTTTTATTAAAATATGAGATCAGGAAGACATGAAACCCTAGATAAAAAATAATATACCTGCTGTGACGAATTCAGCACAAACGAGATCAACTCCGGGTGCCTTCCAAATGTCGTACTAACAAAATAAGGGGCTGAGGCTTCTCAGGAAGGTGCTGGGGTGTTAGAGGGGTATACTAGGGTTAAGATGAAGGTGGTCAGGAAGATGGATTTCTGGTGGTTGGAATAAAAAGTACGAAAATGAGAAAGTAGAATGTCACGCCCCATTCCGAAGATATATGGGACAGAGACACGTAGCAATAGCAAGTAGATAGATACTCGAGAATTTTTCCAATTTAATGGCATCTTCGAATACGTAATAAGCTATAACTAAATAATGATAGAATCACATGCATGCTAAAAATATCATTCACAGAAAAAGTAAACTAGTCTGAGTACGAATAAGTCATGTAATCAAAAATAAGTGATACATACCATAATGAATATATGAAGTAGGTAAAGACAAATCTACTACTCAAATGTCTCGAAATAAAGTACTGAAAGGAAATAAAGAAAGTAAGATAACTAGATACAGACTCAAGGTGAAAGACTGCATCTAAGATGGTACCATACACGATCAAATGAAATCAGCTGGAGAGATCTCCTCGTCGCCCAATGCCGCGTCTGGTCCTGGGCCGTACGTCTTCGAATACTCCTGCTCGTCTAAACTTAGAAGGAAACCGGGTCCTTAGGGGGACGCAACAAGATACATAATATACATGCCACTATGAAATAATGTAAGAAGATCATGGGGGTTCTAATGACTAAGTGTAAATGCAATGAGAACAACATTCGATGAATGGGGCTCTCCGAACCTGAGATCATATCGTAGTGGAGTTCGTCCGAACTGCCTATTGTCAACAACATATGCCAATAGCAACCCCTCCGTCTACTAACTGTCTTCCCCACCCACTGTATCTAGAACGGGTCGACTCCTCGACACGCACAATCCTTAGTGTAGGGTCCAATATGACGTAATGAAAGCATCTAACATGAACTACACCATCGCACGTCCCGATCGCACTAATAATCAGTCGAATGCGGGAGTATGTGTCATATATCTCTGTATCACATTATCGTGTCCAAGCATGTGTCAGGGTCCAAGAAGATATCAGTGTATCCGCTCTACAGTCTATGGGCAGTCTCTAATGGACTTGGCCAATAAGTAAAGACCAACGTATCTCGTTGGTTGCACCCAGAGTCATACTCAGACGCACAAATAATTTACAGTAAATAAGTAATAAGAGATGAAATGTAAATAAAAGAAATTACATAGTGGTAAGGTATATTTGTCTGATTTTGGATGCCGGAAAAAAGAGGCCGGTCCCATGCCCACGTCCGAAGAGCCCAAGGAACCTAGAGAAGGTTTTAGAAATTCGTTACTTATCTAAATCGGTTAATTAATTACTGGAGTTGTAAAATAAATAATTAAAGCATTTTCCAACGAATGAGTCTAGGTTCTTAATGAGCTACTTAAATATGAGTCTAGCAAGACTATAAAAAAGTGTCAGACCTGCACATTCCATCCTAAAGTATTCCAGCATTGTCATCATGCTTAATTTAAAAGCTTGTCTCTAAATCTAGAGCACACACGTATATATTGTTTCCTCCACAAATGAATCTACACCAATGTTTTAAAAACCGGACCGGAGATCGACTCGGTTAGAACACTGGGTTGGGTCAAACCGGTCCAACCAGTGGGTTCACCCAGGTTGAACCGATTATATAGACTTATAAGCTTACATTGACTATATTACATAGTACATAACTACAAACTAATCAAGAAGCAAATATATTAACTTTGATTGCATGTAAAGTCCAAAACAAAAGTCAAAATTAACCAAACTTGTATTGTCATGAGACATCCTTACTGAGTTACGGAATGTAAAAGCAAATTAACCTACTATCAAGTCTTAAAAATAAAAAGTACCAATAAAACCATAAGTCAAAATACAATTGACAAGTAGCTTAGAAACCGATATTTAAATCTAGAGAGAGATGATGGGAATCAAAATTGTTCCTCATGAGAACTTGTTCATCAAAGTCACTCCAATCCACATGAATGTTGTCAGCATCATCTGTATGAGAACATAGTTATGTTAAAATATAATAAAATCATGATCAATTATGCATTATTTTTTTAACTTAAAATTATCTTTTTTTATTACCTTCTCTCTCTTGTGTGCCACCACGATTGCGTTGAGCCTGACTTTCAAATATCGAAATTGAAACATCTGCAACTATGTTCTCCATTTCTTCCACATCAAGAGGTGAAGGTTCATCCTCCCCTATCCAATCCTCAGTTATGTCAAATGCATCAAAATCTATAGGATCAAAGCATAGTTTTTTTACCCTGCTCCTGTAAGTTAATAAGAAATTAAGAATTAATCTATTTATCTTGACGACACAAATTGAAAACTAAAACATAAAACAAAATGTATACCTCATCTTCAAACGGAGGTTGTAATGAACATATACCAAATCATTTAATCGTTGATGTTCTAGTCTATTCCTTTTCTTGGAATGTATGCGCTCAAATACATTCCAGTTCTGCTCACAACCTGAGGAGCTGCAAGTTTGGCTAAGAATTCGAATAGCTAATTTTTGAAGGTTTCGAGCAGAACCCCCAAAGTTCCTCCACCATTCATCTAATGACACCATAAAAGATAAACATATATAAACATAATTAAAAAAAATTTTATGAGGAATGAACATAAGACAGTTTTTGTATATCATAATAAAATATAAATTATGTACCTGGAGCCATTGTGTTACGTTGGTTAATTGCAAGCTTTCGTCCAAAGTCTTCTAGTGCCATTCTAAAAAGCTTTGTCTCTTTCATCAACTTGTCCTGTAATGAAACATTGTTTCCTGTCGCCTTTTCAATAGCATCCAAAATACTTAACTGGATTCTTGGGTCTTTGGAGCATAAATCGTGGTTATATTGAATAGCAGGATTTAACCAATAACCTATGACATGAAGGTTTTGCTTCAATTGATTATTCCAACGCCTGTCAATGATGTCCATGTAGGGCTCATAGTCTTTTTTTCTTTTGTTGAATACTTTCCAAACTGCATTTTTGGCCCTAAGAATACCCTCATATAAATAACCCATTGCAGGTCTTTCTTCTGAATCAACTAGCCTTAACACACGAACAAGAGGCTCAGTAACTCTAACTACCATTGAGCAAGATCTCCAAAACTCCATTTCCATTACAATCTGAAAAAATATCTTGCCCTTAGGATTTCTACTGTAAGAAGAGTCAGTAAAATCCTTACTTGTGACCAATCCGAGCAAGTGATGCTTATGAGAGAGAATACTTTGTAATGCAATGTAGTTTGTTGCAAAACGTGTTGTAGCAGGACGAATAATTTTAGTCCATCCAGGTTTTTTCTCAATAAAGACAAAACAAAAATATGATTGTATATAAATTTTGTTACCTGTGTTGCCCGAGCCACAGCATCTTTTATATGTTCAAGGGCTCCAATATCTTTTAACATCAAATTTATACTGTGGACAGCACATGGTGACCAATACATACTAGAAAATTCATCTTGAAGCATCTTTCCAGCAAGCACATAATTGGCAGCATTATCTGTTACCATTTGAACAACATTTTGCTCACCTACTAGTTCTACAATTTCTTTGAACAAACAATACAGGTTTACTGAAGTCTTCACCATATCAGAAGCATCAACTGATTTTATGAAAACTCTTCCCCTTGGACAATATACCAAAAAATTAATTAAATTGCGGTTACTTGTATCAAGCCATCCATCGACCATAATTGTGCAACCTGTCTCTGCCCAAACATTACGAAAACTGTCAACAAACAATTTCACTTTTCTTACACTGTTTCTTAGCAAATGAGTGCGAATGTCACTGTAAGTAGGTGCCTTATAGCCTGGACCAATTGCTGCCACTGCATCAAGCATAAGCTAAAAATAGTATGAATTTATAGCATTAAATGGAATGCAAGCATCATAAATCCAATTAGCAACAGCCACATCTGCTTGTCGCTTTGCTTCTTTGCTAGCAAGTGCACTCTTTATGGAAGGTTGGGAACCAGGAGTTGTTCGTGGAGCCAAATATTTGCCTATTCCGGTAGGATTTTTAGCATGTCCCTTCTGTACCCTTGTCCTCTTGTTACTCCCACTTCCATCTTGATCTTCCTCAATCTCCTGAATTTCAGCACCACCTTCAAATTGTTGCCTATTTGACTCATATATATCAATATCATCATGCTCTTGTTGTTTTCTTATAGGACATTCTTTCAATGACTCTTCCATTCTAAATCGAACATCTTGATTCACCTTTTTACATGGCTCAACCTGTCCTCTTTGTCCAGGAAGATGTTGTTTAAATCGATTAATTCCTCCACCTGAAATTTTTTTTCCGCAAAGCAAACAAACAAGTTTTTTTTTACTACTCACAGAATCTGTTTCTTCTCTGCAATATTCCCAGGCAATATCTGTTTTCCCTCTAGTTGTAGTAGTCGCCTCTACCGTTGAATTAGGAATCAGTTGTGAATCTGGTGAAGTCATTGAAACAGATTTCTAATACACTCTGAAAGTCATTGAAACAGATTTTCTAATACACTCTGAAAGTCTGAATGATGACTGCAAATATACCAAGAATAATCATTGAAATATATATACAAACTAAAACAGATCCTTGAAATATATATGAAGTTACAAACAAAAAAAGATGATTGATGAAACATTAAAAAATAGAAAGGTTAAGAAAATAATGAGAAGAAAAAAAGGAAGTCAATAATCAACTCTTCAAACTAATAAAATTGCAGTTTAAAATAAAGAGGAAACTAACCTGATTTACTTCAAGATTTTGATGGTAAAAAATTGATTTGATGAACTTTGAATGTGAGTTGCTGGTACTTGCTAGCCTACTATGTTTTGTGATCTGCTGCTAATGCTAGTACTATTGGTTGTGAGGACATCTTGCTACTACTTGCTAGCCTGACTTTTGATTCTTTTGAATCGGCTACTAGGTATTTGTTAGAGAAAAAAGCTAAAAGGAAATGAAAAAGGGAGATCAAAAGACAAAATTTTGAAAAAACATGTCACGACTCGATCCCAATTTCTTGGGTCGACTCGGATCATGCCCAGCCTGCACCGTTGTTGAGACGGCGGCAGTAAGCTGTATCCCATATGCAGGTACAATCAACAACATTTGAAACTATAATTGCCACAACATTTAATTAAACGATAATATAAACTTGTCCATTACAAAGCTTGTCCACAACTTTAACATAACATTTATTTTATTTAAAAGATAAACTAAAACTCCAACTAAGCAGAAGTGTCATCATCATCTCCATGGACCTCGTCTGGGAGCACAGCAGGGTACAGCTCCGGGTCATAGTAACTACTGATCAGTAGCTCTGAGTCATCAATAGAACCTATTGGGTGTGGGGGATCCAGTCAGGAAAGGAGCAAGTACAATTATGAAAATTAACAATTTGCATAATGAATAGAAACTTGCAATATTAAATAATTTTGAAACAATAATTTCCAACTATAAAACAATTGTGATTTGAGTAAGCAGTATCTATGACCGGTTTAGGATGATTCAATTGTATCCTATTGATACGGTCCGGCCTAAACCCGTTTGAAGAGGGGTAAGCTCGCACATTCATTAACTATTTGGCTTTGATCATAGATAACTACGCTACTCCGCATTATCCCGATGCAATGATTCAGTATATTACTCTAGGAGAGAGTACGTGTAACAGTTGTGTATTTAACATGCAAAATTTCTAATATTAATTAAACTGCAATTAACCACAACCGTACTTGCCTTGATTCAAACTGAGAGTCGATGGATGTTCCGAGTAGATGCTAGTTACGCCTTCGAAATCCTACAAATGGAGCATCTATACTTATCAATCTGTATCAAACCAACTAAGTGTGCTAGTTACAATCTCTATTTTCTTTCCTAATAAATTTTATCCTTTTTATTCTAATTAGAACACAATTATCGGATGGTTTACTATTTACAAGAAAACATCAATTTAATCCTTTCTTTTTGGAAAACTTACAATTTATCATTTAAATTGTTAAAACTTTGTATTTTATACATAAAGTTATTATTTATCTAATAAGTGAGAAAATCATGAATTTCCTAATATTTATGAGAATATATATATATATAGTTATTCTAACATTTACGTTACACTACCACAACCAGAAAAGAAAATAAAATAAATCCTAATTATTACATCTTTCACAGCATGGTTAAATAAGCAATTGGGCTTATGCCCTTACAACCCGATTTACATAAATTAAAATAAGACGAAAACAATGTTAGTCTCAAAATTAAATAATAATAAAATTACAATTCCTAATTGTAGCCTCCCTTCTCGAAATTTTCGAAATATTTTATTATTTATTTATTTGATTTAAATGGGATTTTAGAATTTTATAAATATTATTTAGTTATTACGGTAGAGGATTTTAACCATTATTGGTTATTAAATTTTGATATTATTATTGTTGTTATTTTATGGAGAGTGTTATTTAATACTATTATTTTTTTATATTAGTTTATTGACTAATAAAATATTATTTATGTATATATTTGTATGTATATATATGAATACACGTAATAGTGGATACGTGTGTATATATATATATATATGTATATTGAAAAATATGTAGGGATAGATTATGTAGATAAATATATATATAGTGGCATATTATATTGAAATATATGTAGCCATGTATATTATATAGAAATACATATATATTTGTATAAAAGACAAAAGAAAAGAATAAGAAACAGAAGTAGTAGCGGCCCACCCCATGCCCATGGAATAAAGACCCACCACAACAGCTTAGCCCTATCCAGAGAACCCCCTTGGAAAACAAGTCAATATACATACAAAACTATATTCGTAGATGAGAGGGAGATCGAGAGAGAAGTCGACCGAACCCCCACCTCTGTTTCGGTTCAGCCAAATTGAACTCCCCAGCAAACTGAACCCAGCCAAACGCCCGCGAGCCCATGGCCTCACAGACCTGGCCCAGGAAACCCAGGCTGGAGACCCGAGCTTTTGTGCTCACCGCAAATACGCGTATAAAACGCAAGAAGAGATCGGCAGAGAGTTCAATCGAATAACTCTAAAAACCCTAGCTTCCTGGTCCGCGCCACCCATCCTCCTCCCTGGGAGACTCTTCGCGCACCCCTTGGCGCAGTCGCAGGCCGCCGGCCGGCCAGGGTTCGCCGGCGGCAGGCTGCACGACCGCGTACGTGCGGATTGAAGGCTGCAGCAGCAAGGGTTGAACGCCCACTTCGCTGAGCGATTGCGCAGCGATCGATTGATCGTCTCGCAATTTTCCTCTTCGACTACGAAGCCAATATGTACGTCTCTAAATCCCTTTAATTGATTTAAATATATATGCCCTGGATTGCCCTAGAAACCGACTAAAAGATCGGCAAAAACCTGCCAAAGCAGAACGTTTATTCAGTCCCGAAATCCTGAATTGGAAGACGGATTGCGAACCGAGAAATAGGAATTTCAGAAAACTAATTGAAGACTAATTTAGAAAACATATAGGGCTAGAAAACCCTTCTTACAGAAATCAATTTTTATGACTGTGCACCGAGAAATCGGATCCCGAACTTTGACGAAAACCTATTTTCAAAACTAGAAAATCGCTCCACACGACGTCCGTCCCGCCATTCCGGGCGACGTGGTCGCGCACCAAAGACATCGAAAGCTGCGTAACAGCTTCGTGGTCTTGTGGGCTTTGACGGAATTCAAATTGGTCGCGTGTGCGCGACGAATTCGACGCGTATCCGTCGGAATCGCCCCGTATCCGTCCAATGCAAATTCAGTCATAACTTTGTGCACACTCATCAGATCGAGACGAAACTTACGCCAACAGGACCGTATCATTTTTCTGGTCCTGCATGCCAAGTTTGGTCCAATTATGAGACAGTTGAAATCGACGTCGTTTTGTGGGCCCCACGGTCCTGCTCAACGGGCAATTTTGTGCACGGCCCACCGGAATCTAACTCTGGACATACGGTGGGGTTCGTATCGGAAAACTAGATCCGTAGACATGTAGTTTGACGACTTTAGAGACCGTTGACTCTGGCACGCTTTTCGGTGCAAAGCGGGTCCAACGGCGGATACCGTTTTTGCCCAAAATTACCGTTTTGCCCCTGTGTCCAGAATTGGACTTAAGGACAGGCAATCCTAGCTAATTTGACTATTCTGAGAACGTTGGTACTATTTATTTCAGCATCCGGAGACTTCTACATGTGTTGACTGATTGTGGCTCATCTAGTGGTATATTGTTATTGGTTTCTCCAGCTAAGGACCTCAGGCAAGTGCACTTTCTGATTGCTTTCCGATTCATAGTAGTCTTTTTATTTCATGTCTATACATATATCTTACTGCTTGTTGACACGCTCGTCACACGGAGTAGTCGGGAGGGGAAATATCTTAGTATACATGTGGACTACCCAGAAATATCCTATGAGTCTATTCTTGAACGATAGCTGCTGCACACGACACGTGCAGTATGCCGGATGTTACCCCCTAGCCGTCCACATGGCGAAAGGATATTTCACACCACTTAGATAGATGTCTTTTATTAGCTTTTCCTTGTTTATTTCTCTATCGTGCTCTGACATCACTTTATCTTACAGCTTTCATTTCTCATATGCTATTTTCATGTCTTGATAATTCTATTGTGTTTTGCACTGCCGTCGGTTTGTGTGCTTGTTCCAATCCTGACTGGATAACCAATATTTTTTAGGTTTAGCCGCGATCATTCTTAGCATTGGGAGAATTTGGGTATGTTGAAGACAACCTAGAAATAGATAGCCAGTGTATCATTTCATTAATTGTAAAGCCTTATATTTCCTTTAATTTTAAAATGTTGTAAATGTTGTAATAAATTTAGAAATGTGAATGAGCAGCAAATATGATATTTTGAGCATCTATTTCTTGCGGGCTTGACAGCGTTCTACCGCCGACTCTGCGGCGTAGGCTGGCTTGGACACGTCTCGTATCCATAAAGCGGGTGCGGGTCGTGACAAGTTTTTGTGGTGGCCCATGCAGGTCCGTTTTCGCAAAAGATATGCGAACTCGTGATGGTACATTAGTCGTACTATTGCGAGCCTGCGCCCAGGAAATGCTCATTCACAATTAGGACTAAAATGATTTAGGAGAATGACTAGGACTAGGAGTCCCTTGTTTAAATTGACCGGTGGGGTAGTTAAAGTTATTAAATAGGCCATACAATTCGGAATTATTAAATTTAGATTGCTTGCTAGAACCCTGTAGGTACACTCTTACTTTGATATGACGATATGACCCCATGTGAATATACTATTCACTTGGTATGTTAGACTTGCCTAGAATTAAGGAGTTAATTTTGATTTTGATAAACTGTTTAATTTTTTTTTGCCCTATTAGTTATAAACATCACATGATAAGTTAGGATTGTCTATTTTTGAATTCTCTTTTACTATAAGGAATTAGTTTATAATTTCTGATTTTGTATTCCTGTATGAACCTCGAAGTAGATTGATTCAAAGTCTTTCCCTCGACTATTTGAAATATAAGAGGTAAATGTTAGGATGTTCTTATTTTCCTCGTCGTCAGTTAATTCCTCCTCGGTCAACCTTTTACTGTAAGGATTGAGACTTATAGGCAGATGATACACTATCTATCCTAGTCAATCAGATTAGACCCTTAGATATCCTAGAAGTCTTAGGAAAATAGTTGGAATAAACCTTACGACTGCAATGGCCAGCCAGCAGCGCACTGGCGAGGCACAACCAATAGAAATGAAATTATTTTGAGGATCATAGGTTATAGAACTTGCTAAAACTATGTTGTAGTTGACCAAGACTTTAGGGGTGGTAAGATTGTAGGAAGACTATATAAGCAAGAACACTAGGTAAGGTTTTGTTTTTTCTCCAAAACTCAAACGACTTATTCTACTTTCAAAAATCTCGCCTGTTTGTATTTTGACTCTCTTGACCAATGCTGCAATTACAGCCTAGTTTTGCAAGCTTACTCTTTTATCGAGCTTGATTCGAGACTTATGTTTATTGGGGACGCCCGCTAACATATTGTCTAATCAGAATCATTGTATTACGGTCTGATCAACCATGATGCATTTGGTTCGCTCTTCATCTAATTACTCTACGTGGATTGAGATATAGCTGTCTCTAGGATCTCATCCGCGACTGCTTTGACAACTCCTCTTGAATTATACATTTGCCCTTGAATCGCGTAATTGTGTTCAGTGACATCTCTTGAACTCTTTATTGTTTTCGTCTTTCACTGATTAGAAAGACGAAAACTCGTAATTGATAGATAGATATAGAGGGTCCCTATGACTGTGATAGTTGTATATGCAATTGTAGCTACCATCGGCCAGTCCTGTGACAAAAACCTTGCCACCATATCCTAGTCTCTAAGGTGGGTAGACCGCAAGCCTTCTAAAATTTTTAGGATAATCAGAATTACCAATTGATTAGAATAATATCCATTAGCATGACAATTAGTGCCCCATGGACTTCCACTTTCCATTTAGATTATTTTGTGCCTCGTCCGTGTCATTAATATTCGGAGCACGAGACCAGCTGTTACCTCCCAACAAATTTCATATGTAAGATTTAGACGAGTTTACCTTCACCTATGTATATCATGTCCCACTCAAACCCGTCCCCTTGTACTCTATTTTTATGGTATAACTTTCAGGAAAAAAAAAAAAAAAAAAGATTAGCCATAACTCTTACCGTAATACCGGTATATTTTTCCGACTCCCATTAGAGCCTCAACCTCGACTCAATTCCTTCGACCCAATATATGGTTGTGATCTATTCGGAGCCCACTATGCACATGCCACTAGTGTGCCATCCAATTGAGGTCTCATGTTCTCCTTAAACACAAAGCCACGGAAGGCGCATTTTGAGCTTTAGGGACCTAACTAATCAACCTGACTAGTAACTAGTTCAATCCCTTGGATAGTAACCTATTCTAAAATACCCTAATCTAGTAGGAATAGTTTTACCTGGGATCTTGTCCAGTCTATGTAGATGGAAACCCAATAATCATCCAACCAACGACTGATGGCCAAATAGAGAACCCATTAAGACCACAATCTTGATTTTTCAAATTTCGTTCCGTTATGGAACCTTGTTTGAATTAGAATTTCGAGAACGGAGTTTCCGTATTGCAAGGATTGCAAACCCCTCCAAGAAACGAGGAGTTCTTCAATTTAGCAAGTGATTGCACTATAGTAACCCATCTAGCAAGTCAGTCAATGGTTCACAAATTTTCTTTCTGTCTACATCATTTGGATACCCTCTATCGCCTTGGGAACTTCGTATCTGCTTTCGATTATTCCCCCTTACCTTCACGTCCTTCCTATTTCGGAGAGGGAATGGTCATGCTTACTAAAATTTATCAATATCTCTTAGCTATTTGTGTAAATTTGATTGCTTGCTAAATTTTGGGTTGCCGGATAAATAGGAGAGGATTATAGATGCCATATACAGTAGGTGTATTGATAGAAACTTTAGCAATTAGTTGGAATAGTATAAGTTTTAGCGACATGAGATTGAAGCAGTAGCGTGATCAAAGGTGGGTAGAAGTCCTCGATAAATTGTAGTTACGAAATGGCTAAGAGGAGGATATAAATAGATTTGAGAAATTAAAATCTGAGGATATTGCAGTAAGAGTGGATTTATTTTCTTATATTTTATGTTTACAGTTGAGGCATATAGATGAGTTAAAAATTTCGAGGACGAAATTATTTTTAAGGTGGGTAGATTTGTAGCCTCCCTTCCCGAAATTTTCGAAATATTTTATTATTTATTTATTTGATTTAAATGGGATTTTAGAATTTTATAAATATTATTTAGTTATTACGGTAGAGGATTTTAACCATTATTGGTTATTAAATTTTGATATTATTATTGTTGTTATTTTATGGAGAGTGTTATTTAATACTATTATTTTTTTATATTAGTTTATTGACTAATAAAATATTATTTATGTATATATTTGTATGTATATATATGAATACACGTAATAGTGGATACGTGTGTATATATATATATATGTATATTGAAAAATATGTAGGGATAGATTATGTAGATAAATATATATATAGTGGCATATTATATTGAAATATATGTAGCCATGTATATTATATAGAAATACATATATATTTGTATAAAAGACAAAAGAAAAGAATAAGAAACAGAAGTAGTAGCGGCCCACCCCATGCCCATGGAATAAAGACCCACCACAACAGCTTAGCCCTATCCAGAGAACCCCCTTGGAAAACAAGTCAATATACATACAAAACTATATTCGTAGATGAGAGGGAGATCGAGAGAGAAGTCGACCGAACCCCCACCTCTGTTTCGGTTCAGCCAAATTGAACTCCCCAGCAAACTGAACCCAGCCAAACGCCCGCGTGCCCATGGCCTCACAGACCTGGCCCAGGAAACCCAGGCTGGAGACCCGAGCTTTTGTGCTCACCGCAAATACGCGTATAAAACGCAAGAAGAGATCGACAGAGAGTTCAATCGAATAACTCTAAAAACCCTAGCTTCCTGGTCCGCGCCACCCATCCTCCTCCCTGGGAGACTCTTCGCGCACCCCTTGGCGCAGTCGCAGGCCGCCGGCCGGCCAGGGTTCGCCGGCGGCAGGCTGCACGACCGCGTACGCGCGGATTGAAGGCTGCAGCAGCAAGGGTTGAACGCCCACTTCGCTGAGCGATTGCGCAGCGATCGATTGATCGTCTCACGATTTTCCTCTTCGACTACGAAGCCAATATGTACGTCTCTAAATCCCTTTAATTGCTTTAAATATATATGCCCTGGATTGCCCTAGAAATCGACTAAAAGATCGGCAAAAACCTGCCGAAGCAGAACGTTTATTCAGTCCCGAAATCCTGAATTGGAAGACGGATTGCGAACCGAGAAATAGGAATTTCAGAAAACTAATTGAAGACTAATTTAGAAAACATATAGGGCTAGAAAACCCTTCTTACAGAAATCAATTTTTATGACTGTGCACCGAGAAATCGGATCCCGAACTTTGACGAAAACCTATTTTCAAAACTAGAAAATCGCTCCACACGACGTCCGTCCCGCCATTCCGGGCGACGTGGTCGCGCACCGAAGACATCGAAAGCTGCGTAACAGCTTCGTGGTCTTGTGGGCTTTGACGGAATTCAAATTGGTCGCGTGTGCGCGACGAATTCGACGCGTATCCGTCGAAATCGCCCCGTATCCGTCCAATGCAAATTCAGTCATAACTTTGTGCACACTCATCAGATCGAGACGAAACTTACGCCAACAGGACCGTATCATTTTTCTGGTCCTGCATGCCAAGTTTGGTCCAATTCTGAGACAGTTGAAATCGACGTCGTTTTGTGGGCCCCACGGTCCCGCTCAACGGGCAATTTTGTGCACGGCCCGCCGGAATCTAACTCTGGACATACGGTGGGGTTCGTATCGGAAAACTGGATCCGTAGACATGTAGTTTGATGACTTTAGAGACCGTTGACTCTGGCACGCTTTTCGGTGCAAAGCGGGTCCAACGGCGGATACCGTTTTTGCCCAAAATTACCGTTTTGCCCCTGTGTCCAGAATTGGACTTAAGGACAGGCAATCCTAGCTAATTTGACTATTCTGAGAACGTTGGTACTATTTATTTCAGCATCAGGAGACTTCTACATGTGTTGACTGATTGTGGCTCATCTAGTGGTATATTGTTATTGGTTTCTCCAGCTAAGGACCTCAGGCAAGTGCACTTTCTGATTGCTTTCCGATTCATAGTAGTCTTTTTATTTCATGTCTATACATATATCTTGCTGCTTGTTGACACGCTCGTCACACGGAGTAGTCGGGAGGGGAAATATCTTAGTATACATGTGGACTACCCAGAAATATCCTATGAGTCTATTCTTGAACGATAGCTGCTGCACACGACACGTGCAGTATGCCGGATTTTACCCCCTAGCCGTCCACATGGCGAAAGGATATTTCACACCACTTAGATAGATGTCTTTTATTAGCTTTTCCTTGTTTATTTCTCTATCGTGCTCTGACATCACTTTATCTTACAGCTTTCATTTCTCATATGCTATTTTCATGTCTTGATAATTCTATTGTGTTTTGCACTGCCGTCGGTTTGTGTGCTTGTTCCAATCCTGACTGGATAACCAATATTTTTCAGGTTTAGCCGCGATCATTCTTAGCATTGGGAGAATTTGGGTATGTTGAAGACAACCTAGAAATAGATAGCCAGTGTATCATTTCATTAATTGTAAAGCCTTATATTTCCTTTAATTTTAAAATGTTGTAAATGTTGTAATAAATTTAGAAATGTGAATGAGCAGCAAATATGATATTTTGAGCATCTATTTCTTGTGGGCTTGACAGCGTTCTACCGTCGACTCTGCGGCGTAGGCTGGCTTGGACACGTCTCGTATCCATAAAGCGGGTGCGGGTCGTGACACTAATTATAAAAGATTTATGAGTCTCAGACTCTGGTCCAGTCTTCACATTCAGCTACTTTGCCTCAACGTGCGGTCGAACCGGTGCGTTTGCATTTCGCTGGGGCCCAGTGACCGTTAAGGTCGTCGCCCAAAAATATTATTAGAATAATATTTATTCGAAAATTATTTTTTTAAAAATCATTTCTATTATTTTGCAAAATTTTCGGTAGCATATCCTCTGTTTTTGATCAACCCAAAAACTGGGAATGTACCGTAAACCTGCAAAATAACTCCAAAAACTCCAATTCATATATATACCACAGAATAGTATTTTCCAAAGCCTAAACCAGCATTGTCATATAACCAAAAATTCCAACAAAAATCAAAGAGCCAAAACCAAAATATATGAAATAAAATTTGAACTAATTATTCCCGAAAACTTCTCGGAAAACCCGAGAATACGAAAAATTCTCACAGCACACATTTCCCACAGAACTATTCTCAACTTTTAGCCAAAGTCCCAAAAATACTAACAGAACCATCAAAAACTAACAGAACTATTAGAACAAATCCGAACCCAAACATCAGAACCAAATTAAGAGTTAAAATTTTAATTTCCAGAACACTTCCGAGAAATTATCGGAAATCCGAGAGTTTTCCTAAGCACAGAAACTCCCCCGGAAATTCTCGGAAAGTCGAGAATTTTTACAGAACTTTGTTCTGTCATCCGAGAACAACGAAAACAGCAACAAAACCATATTTCCGAAGAGTTCGGAAAAGCCGAAATAGTAACGTAGTTATTACATTACCGAAAACTAAATTTCCCAGGAGAATTCAGTTGGACCAGTTCATCATAGACTAAAAGAAAATAATTGGGTCAGAAAGTACCGACAACGGAGTTCCGATTTGGATCTCGGAACGGGAACGGGTCAGAACCGAGAAATGGACGGGGCGTGCGGGCGGACGCCGACGGATCGGACGGCCACGGAGGGCGGCGCCGGGGTGGCGTCGGGGAGGTGCGCCGGGTAGGGGCGGCCCGGGATCGGCCCGGTGAGCTCCGGTAGGGGTGCTCGGCTCTCGGGTCGGCCACGGGTTGCCGAAAAAGTAGATCTAGGGATTTGGCTCAGAGATTTGGGGAAGAAGTGTGGGGATGGAGATGGAAAAGGAAGAGGGGGTTTATATAGGAAAATAAGGGATGGGGGTTACCCATGGGGAGGTGGACGGCCTCCTTGGCCATCAATTCCGGCCGGTGGAAGATGAACGGAGAAGTCGACCGTTGAGGGAGACAAGAGGCCAAGAGTCGGCCACGAGAGAACCGAAATTCCTTCGGTTACAACCCAAAAGAAAACAAGGAACCAACAGAACAATATTAATGAGTTCTCACTCATGATGGAGAGGTTTTAACCCATCTCTAACTTAGTATATTGGGTTGGGCTCACTTATTAAATATACTCCTTAACATACTACTGATGTCAAATGGTAATAGATACAAAACATCAATTTGGATCAATACTTAAAGTGTTGTAGTAGGAATATTTTATAAGCTATTGGGCTTCTTCAAATGGGCCAAATTAGAACTAAATTTGAATAAAAATAATATTTTGTATGTTGAGAATTATAAAAATAAATACTTTGTATTTCAATTTAAATCCGGTCTGGTTGTCATGCAAAAATCCATGTTGATTATTTTTGAAAATAATTTTACACTTAAATTGATTAATTAATAACTTAATAAAAAAAATAAAAATTTTAGTATTAAAATTTAAGTACAACTTTAATTAATTTTTTTTTTTACGGGTTTCACAACCTTCCCTAATTTAGAAAATTTTGTCCTCGAAATTTAAAGAGTTAGGTTGAGAAATTACCTCAGGTCTCGAACAAGTACGGGTATTTCTCCCGCATCTCATCCTCTCGCTCCCAGGTAGACTCGCCTGGGGAATCATGCCTCCATATCACCAGGACAATGGGAGTCACTGAGGTTCTGGTCTTCTTTTCGCCTCGGTCCAAGATCGCTACTGGCTTCTCTGGTATAGTGAGGCTCGGTCCGATCTCCAATTCTGAATGATCCAAGACGTGGTTCTTATCAGGTACATACTCTCTGAGCTGTGAAACATGGAAGACGTTGTGCACGCCTTCTAGATTAGCTGGTAGAGCTAACCTATACGCCACTTCTCCAATCCGGCTCAGAACTTCGAACGGACCAATGTACCTGGGACTCAGCTTCCCAGCTCTGCCAAATCTGATTGTCCCTCTAGTAGGAGAAATCTTCACGAAGACCTTATCTCCTTCTTCAAACGCCAATGGTCAACGACCGCTGTCTGCCCAGTGCTTCTGTCTGTCTTGAGCAATCCTGAGCTTGTCTCTAATTATCTTCATCTTCTCTGCTGCGTCAGTCACCATCTCTGGACCCAGCAGTACTCTTTCACCAACGTCGTCCTATGCCAATGGTGTACGGCAACGACGTCCATAAAGAGCTTCGAATGGGGTCATACCAATACTGGCTTGGTAGCTGTTATTGTAAGAAAACTCTACCAAGTGCAGATGGTCTTCCCACGATCCTCCAAACTCCAAAACACAAGCTCTCAACATATCTTCAAGTGTCTGAATAGTCCTCTCAGATTGCCCATCAGTCTGGGGATGATAAGCTGTGCTGAACTTCAACTGGGTTCCCAAGCTGTCATGCAAACTCTTCCAAAAATGTGATGTAAAACGAGTGTCTCGATCAGAAACAATGCTTACCGGTACGCCATAAATCCGGTAGATGTGCCGCATGTACAATGCTGCCAACTTCTCAGTGGATAAACCAACTTTGAAGGGGATAAAGTGAGCTGACTTGGTTAGTCGGTCCACTATTACCCAGATGGCATCCTTCCCTCCTTGGAAACGAGGCAGTCCTGATACGAAATCCATCATGATGTGCTCCCACTTCCACTCTGGAATGTCCAGTGGTTGTAGAAGTCCTGCAGGTCTTTGTCTACTAGCCTTCACTTGTTGACAGATCAAGCATCTAGCAACATACCTGGTGACATCTTTCTTCATTCCACTCCACCAGACAATAGTGCGCATATCCCGATACATCTTATTGGCTCCAGGATGTATGGAATATTGAGACTGATGCGCTTCCTTCATCAACTCGGTCCTCAGTTCGCCAGACGGTACACAAAGCCTCGTACCATTCTTCAGAGCTCCATCACTGGCGATTGAGAAACCCTCCAGTGTTCCTACTAACACTTGATCTCTCAGTTTGCAAAGTGCCTCGTCATGAAACTGCGTCTCCTTGATCTTGTCCATCAAGTTCGAGCTCACTTGCAACTTCATCAACACAGAATCAGAATCCAGTGCCTTCCGTCCAGGCAGTACAATCTCCAGTTCAAGCTTCTCGATGTCCTCCAGCAGGTGCCTCTCCTTGGTTAAGAACATCGCCACTGGGTATCGACTAAGTGCATCAGCGACCACATTAGCCTTACCCGGGTGGTATTGCAAGTCGATGTCGAAGTTCTTCATTAACTCCAGCCATCGCCTTTGCCTCATGTTCAACTCCTTCTGGGTGAAGACATACTTCAGACTTTTGTGATCTGTGTATATCTCCACTCTCTCTCCATACAAATAGTGCTTCCATAGCTTCAATGCAAAGATAACTGCCGCCAACTCCAGGTCATGTGTGGGATAATTCTTCTCATGGTTCCGTAATTGCCTAGATGCGTAAGCAATCACTTTCCCATTCTGTTGAAGAACACATCCCAGTCCTTTTCCAGAGGCATTACTGTAGATTATGAAACCACCGGATCCTGCGGGTAGCGCAAGGACTGGTGCAGTGGTAAGCCTCTTCTTCAGCTCGTCAAATACAGCCTGATAATCTTCCGTCCAGATGAACTCTTCATTCTTCCGAGTCAGCTTCGTCATTGGTTCGACAATTCTAGCAAAATCCTTCGCAAACTTCCGGTAGTAGCCAGCCAAGCCCAGAAAACTTCTGATTTTAGCAACTGAGCTTGGGGTAGACCACTTCTCTACAGCAGCTATCTTCTTAGGATCCACCGAAATTCCTTCTCCTGTGACAACATGGCCAAAAAAATCTACCTTGTCTAGAAAGAATTCACATTTTGATAGCTTACCATATAACTTCTCTTTCCTTAACGTTTCCAGAACCTTTCTGAGGTGCTCCTCATGCTCCTCTTCAGTCTTTGAATAGATCAAAATGTCATCAATGAAGACAACAACAAATTGATCTAAGTATTCATGGAAAACCTTGTTCATAAGGTTCATGAATACAGCCGGAGCATTTGTCAGTCCAAACGGCATGACCAAGAATTCAAACTGCCCATACTTGGTGTTGAACGCCGTCTTGGGAATATCTTCCTTCCTGACCTTGATCTGATGATAGCCAGATCTGAGATCAATCTTGGAAAACATCTTGGCTCCACTGAGTTGGTCAAACAGGTCATCGATCCGGGGTAAAGGATACTTGTTCTTAATTGTGATATTGTTCAGTGCCCGGTAGTCGATGCACATCCTCACAATTTCGTCCTTCTTAGGAACAAATAAGACAGGCGCTCCCCAGGGTGAAGCTCCATCTCGAATGAATCCCAGAGCCTTCAGTTCATTTATCTGATCCTTCATCTCCTTGGCCTCCTTCGGGTTGACTCTGTAGCATCCTTTAGAAATAGGGGAAGAACCGGGGACTAGGTCAATGGTGAACTCCAAGTCTCGGTCTGGGGGTAACCCGAGAAGACTATCAGGAAAAACATCCATAAATTTCGCTATGATAGGGTACGGAGGTCTGGACTCTTCAGTGATAGAGGTATAGGTAACACATTCCATCTCCTCCGGAGTTCGAGAGATTTCAAACTCCGGTTCTCCAGGTGGACTGAAGACTACACATCCTCGATGACAGTCTATCAGCGCATGCTGCTTACTTAACCAGTCCATCCCTAGGACTACATCATAGTTAGGTAAGGGCATGACAAGCAAAGGTGCTATAAAGTTATGGCCAGCTATAGTGATAGGGCATTCACAAATTTCAGTGATAGGTAGGGGTCCTCCTCTAGTCATAACTCTACAGATCTTCTTGCTAAAGCCAGTAACTATATGGTGTGCAGATATAAACTTTGTTGCTATAAAACTGTATGTTGCACCAGAGTCGAATAAAGCTAATGCAGGATGAGAATGTACATAGATGTAACCTGATATGACATCCGTATTAGGTTTCTGCTCCGGCTCTGGTTCCTCTGCAGTTAGGGCAAAAGCTCGCCCCGTCTTCTGTTGATACTGCCCAAATTGCTGCTGCTGAGTGGGCAGAGGTCCTTTCTGCTGATTTCCTCCAGCTCTGTTGGCCGCTGTGGGGCAATCCTTCACTTGGTGGGTGGTAGACCCACAGATCAGACATTGTCCAAGCCTCTTCCGACAGATGTTCACCTGATGACCCGGTCTCTTGCAATAGCTACAGACAGGGATCTGCTTCTGGGGTGTTACATCATTATTCCTTGCTTGCTGGTGATGCTGGGGCTTGTTGTTGTTGTTGTTGTTGTTGTTGGGCTTCTTCTGATTACCCTGGAAGTTGCTAGTTCCAGGATAATCTCTCTTCGAACGGGCAGGTTGGCTCTTCTCTCTGTCTTGTGCTCGTTCCAGGATCTTCTCATAAGTCTTAGCACCGCCTGAGATCACATAAGTGCAGATTTCTTCTCTTAGTCCAAATCTGAACCTTTCAGCACGATCGTCAGGATCAGCCACCAGGTTCTTGGCAAATCGGCTGAGCTGGCCAAATTCAGCAGCATATTCTCCCACAGTCATGTTGCCCTGCTTCAGGTTCTGGAATTGTCGCTCCATCTCCCGCAACTCTGAAGTTGGGAAGAACTTCCTCTGGAATAACCTCTTGAAGGTGTCCCAATCAACTTGCCTATCCTGGAGTCGGGGTTCATTCCGATACCAGGTGCTTGCTACATTCTGCAGTTGGAGTCCTACTGCTTCAGCCTTGAGGTCTTCTGGAAGTCGAGCGACGCTCAGGAGACGCTCCATATTGTCGAGCCATTCGTCAGCATAGACGATTCCCTCGATTCCCTTGAAAGGTCGAGGGTTCTGCTTCTTAAAGCTCTCAATATCGCCCACCTTGGCAGGCCTTGGTTCCTGTTGAGCTGCTTCTCCTCTTTCCAGTGCAGCCATAGCCACGCTATGAGCATTCTCCATGCCTTCTCTCATAATGGCCGTCTGCTCGCGATGAGCTTCAGCTTGAGTTCTCTGGGCTTCTAGCACTCCTCTCAGCAGACCTATGAGGTCAGTGGGGTCTACAGGCACCGGTGGGGCAGCTGGAGTGGGCGTAACCACAGGGGGTTGCATCTCCGTCTGGGAAGATGATGGATCTACCATTGAAGCGACAAACAACCCACGAGGTGCATTCAATGGTGTAAAACCCGAACTTAGTTGAGGCGGTGGGGTTTGATCAGGCGTTGACATCCCATCGCCAGCAGGGTTGGTATTGTCAGTGGCCATTCTCTGGAAGGTTTAGGATATAAACATAAGCAAGGTAACCTATCTATAATCAAACAAAAATATTTAATTATAATATATTTCGGTCCTATGTTGTGGTAAATTAATGTTCTAAATGTTTCCTAGGTTTTCCTAAGTTGTTGATTGAAAAGACCTGCATGGGCCACCACTAAAAACATGTCACGACCCGATCCCAATTTCTTGGGTCGACTCGGATCATGCCCAGCCTGCACCGTTGTTGAGACGGCGGCAGTAAGCTGTATCCCATATGCAGGTACAATCAACAACATTTGAAACTATAATTGCCACAACATTTAATTAAACGATAATATAAACTTGTCCATTACAAAGCTTGTCCACAACTTTAACATAACATTTATTTTATTTAAAAGAGAAACTAAAACTCCAACTAAGCAGAAGTGTCATCATCATCTCCATGGACCTCGTCTGGGAGCACAGCAGGGTACAGCTCCGGGTCATAGTAACTACTGATCAGTAGCTCTGAGTCATCAATAGAACCTATTGGGTGTGGGGGATCCAGTCAGGAAAGGAGCAAGTATAATTATGAAAATTAATAATTTGCATAATGAATAGAAACTTGCAATATTAAATAATTTTGAAACAATGATTTCCAACTATAAAACAATTGTGATTTGAGTAAGCAGTATCTATGACCGGTTTAGGATGATTCAATTGTATCCTATTGATACGGTCCGGCCTAACCCCGTATGAAGAGGGATAAGCTCGCACATTCATTAACTATTTGGCTTTGATCATAGATAACTACGCTACTCCCCATTATCCCGATGCAATGATTCAGTATATTACTCTAGGAGAGAGTACGTGTAACAGTTGTGTATTTAACATGCAAAATTTCTAATATTAATTAAACTGCAATTAACCACAACCGTACTTGCCTTGATTTAAACTGAGAGTCGATGGATGTTCCGAGTAGATGCTAGTTACGCTTTCGAAATCCTACAAATGGAGCATCTATACTTATCAATCTGTATCAAACCAACTAAGTGTGCTAGTTACAATCTCTATTTTCTTTCCTAATAAATTTTATCCTTTTTATTCTAATTAGAACACAATTATCGGATGGTTTACTATTTACAAGAAAACATCAATTTAATCCTTTCTTTTTGGAAAACTTACAATTTATCATTTAAATTGTTAAAACTTTGTATTTTATACATAAAGTTATTATTTATCTAATAAGTGAGAAAATCATGAATTTCCTAATATTTATGAGAATATATATATATAGTTATTCTAACATTTACGTTACACTACCACAACCAGAAAAGAAAATAAAATAAATCCTAATTATTACATCTTTCACAGCATGGTTAAATAAGCAATTGGGCTTATGCCCTTACAACCCGATTTACATAAATTAAAATAAGACAAAAATAATGTTAGTCTCAAAATTAAATAATAATAAAATTACAATTCCTAATTATAAAAGATTTGTGAGTCTCAGACTCTGGTCCAGTCTTCACATTCAGCTACTCTGCCTCAACGTCCGGTCGAACCGGTGCGTTTGCATTTCGCTGGGGCCCAGTGACCGTTAAGGTCGTCGCCCAAAAATATTATTAGAATAATATTTATTCAAAAATCATTTTTTTAAAAATCATTTCTTTTATTTTGCAAAATTTTCGGCAGCATATCCTCTGTTTTTGATCAACCCAAAAACTGGGAATGTACCGTAAACCTGCAAAATAACTCCAAAAACTCCAATTCATATATATACCACAGAATAGTATTTTCCAAAGCCTAAACAAGCATTGTCATATAACCAGAAATTCCAACAAAAATCAAAGAGCCAAAACCAAAATATATGAAATAAATTTTGAACTAATTATTCCCGAAAACTTCTCGGAAAACCCGAGAATACGAAAAATTCTCACAGCACACATTTCCCACAGAACTATTCTCAACTTTTAGCCAAAGTTCAAAAAATACTAACAGAACCATCAAAAACTAACAGAACTATTAGAACCAATCCGAACCCAAACATCAGAACCAAATTAAGAGTTAAAATTTCAATTTCCAGAACACTTCCGAGAAATTATCGGAAATCCGAGAGTTTTCCTAAGCACAGAAACTCCCCCGAAAATTCTCGGAAAGTCGAGAATTTTTACAGAACTTTGTTCTGTCATCCGAGAACAACGAAAACAGCAACAAAACCATATTTCCGAAGAGTTCGAAAAAGCCGAAATAGTAACGTAGTTATTACATTACCGAAAACTAAATTTCCCAGGAGAATTCAGTTGGACCAGTTCATCATAGACTAAAAGAAAATAATTGGGTCAGAAAGTACCGACAACGGAGTTCCGATTTGGATCTCGGAACGGGAACGGGTCAGAACCGAGAAACGGACGTGGCGTGCGGGCGGACGCCGGCGGATCGGACGGCCACGGAGGTCGGCGCCGGGGTGGCGTCGGGGAGGTGCGTCGGGTAGGGGCGGCCCGGGATCGGCTCGGTGAGCTCCGGTAGGGGTGCTCGGCTCTCGGGTCGGCCACGGGTTCGCCGAAAAAGTAGATCTAGGGATTTGGCTCAGAGATTTGGGGAAGAAGTGTGGGGATGGAGATGGAAAAGGAAGAGGGGGTTTATATAGGAAAATAAGGGATGGGGGTTACCTATGGGGAGGTGGACGGCCTCCTTGGCCATCAATTCCGGCCGGTGGAAGATGAACGGAGAAGTCGACCGTTGAGGGAGACAAGCGGCCAAGAGTCAGCCACGAGAGAACCGAAATTCCTTCGGTTACAACCCAAAAGAAAACAAGGAACCAACAGAACAATATTAATGAGTTCTCACTCATGATGGAGAGGTTTTAACCTATCTCTAACTTAGTATATTGGGTTGGGCTCACTTATTAAATATACTCCTTAACATACTACTGATGTCAAATGGTAATAGATACAAAACGTCAATTTGGATCAATACTTAAAGTGTTGTAGTAGGAATATTTTATAAGCTATTGGGCTTCTTCTAATGGGCCAAATTAGAACTAAAGTTGAATAAAAATAATATTTTATATGTTGAGAATTATAAAAATAAATACTTTGTATTTTAATTTAAATCCGGTCTGGTTGTCATGCAAAAATCCATGTTGATTATTTTTGAAAATAATTTTACACTTAAATTGATTAATTAATAACTTAATAAAAAAAAAATTTAGTATTAAAATTTAAATACAACTTTAATTTTTTTTTTTTTATGGGTTTCACAAAAACTTTCAAATTAGAGTGACTTTTCATTTCTCTCTTAGTAAGTTGTGATGTTATCCTTGGAAATTGATTGTTTTAATCAGCTTTTAACAAACAAAAATTGGAAATGGAAAATACATGGTCGAACCGGTACAAAACCCAGCTGGGTTAGACGGTTCGATGGTCTAACCACCCGGGTCAAACGGTTTATACAAAAGAAGCCGGTTTTTGGAAAAATTCTGGGTCGATATTGAACCAGCCCGGTTAAACTACTGGTTCACGGGTTAACCGGTTCAACCGGCCGGTCCGGTTCGGTTTTTAAAACATTGATCTACACATACTTACATTTCGTTGGCCTTTTCCTCTCCTTGTTATTCACAACAGATAACAATTAGTTTCTCTATTCTACTCCACGCCCAACGCTAAACCCTCAGATATCCACACATATTTTCCAATCTTCTATTGATCATAGTCCAACTCCCTTATATATATATATATATTTTTTTTTCTCTTATATATATATATTTTTTTCCCTTATATATATATATATATATATATATATATATATATATTTTTATCCCTTATATATATATATATATTATATATATATATATATATATATATATATATATATATATATATATATATATATATATATATATTTTTGTTTTTTGTTTGAAGCAATGGGTACTTGTGGCGAACTCGCCTCCACTGGGGTTCGAAATCCCGACCACTTAGACCGCATGCATCTCTCTTAACCAATAAGCTATAGGTCATTTGCTATATATATATATATATATATATATATATATATATATATATATATATACTAGCATATGTGCACGTGCCTTGCACGTATTTTAATATTTCTTAATCAGTTTAGGAAGACTTTTTAGGAAGACCAAAAGGTAGTCTTCCTAATTACTAAGTTGTCCTTATTAAAATTAATGAACTATTTTTAAATAGTATAAGTATGTAAGGGTATTTTCGGTATTTGTAATGCCTGTGGTTCGTATTACGTATTTTGAAAATACGTGTACGTGTTTTTTTCTTGTATTATTCCTTGTTTAGCTCTCGGCTTGGTTTAACTCTCGGTTTGGGTTGGCTTGGTTCGGCCGGCCCAATGCTTGGTTCATCATGGGCCAAGGGTGGAACACCTTAGCCTATGCTTCTCCTTCATTTCCACCATAACCCCCCCTCTTTATTATCCCCACCAACCTTCTCTCTCCTCCATAATTCTCATTTACTTCTCCTTTCCCCACCATTACTCTTCTCCACCAACCAAGAACACCATAGGCAAGTACAACTTGCTTCCACAAGAGAACTCCATTTGATGGTTTTATTAGCTTCTCCTCATGATTCTAAACCACATTAGAACTTGTCATTTTCCATTTTGAGGCTTTAATTCTTGTAGATCTAGAGTTTTGCTATTTTCGGATTTTTGGTGTTTTGATCTATCAAACTTGCTTGTTTTCAAGTTTTGATGGTTCCATGTTGTGGAAAATTTTATTCTACCCAATTTTGACCTTTGGAAAGTTGGATTCGGACTTGTTTTGACCAAGATATGGACAATTGAAGCTTAGATTCAACTTTAGAGTTCTTGCTGCTCTTGCCATTTGGAGAAGACAGTGAACAGTGAGCTAGCTTTTTAGCTTACGCCACTGAGCTACGCGCGCTCTTTAGCGAGCGTACGCTAACTTGAGTACGCTGCTCTTTAGCGTGCGTACGCTAGCCTTGATACGCTGCCTGTTGGCAGCGTGTCTTTTGTGTACGCTAGCGTGAGCGTGCCCTAGACCCTTTCGTACGCTAGCTCAAGCGTACGCAGTCTTGAGCGTATGCTAGCTTGAGCGTACGCTGACCTGTAGCTTGAGCGTGCCCTTGTGTACGCTGACCCTTGCGTACGCTTCCCATTGGAAGTGTATGGACCCTTTGGTACGCTAGCTCGAGCGTACGCATGACTCGAGCGTACACTAGCTTGAGCGTACACGTGCCTTGGTACGCTAGCTTAAGCGAGCAGACGTACGCTGGCCTCAAGCGTACGCATGACTCGAGCGTACGCTGGCTTGAGCGTACGCTGGCCTAACCTGTCACCCTGGTTCAACTTGGCTAATGCCACTTGCTGGCTACAGTACCCCTTGCTCCCCTTGGACGCTTGTGACCCCATATATTTTTCCCTTGCATGATTTTGCACTCATTTTATATCCTTACACTTTTTGTCATGAATTAGACAACCATGAATTTAATTAATATATTTGGAATTGATAACTGAGCCTGACACGATAGTGACCCGTAGTGGTGCACTCTTGACATGAGTAACCTGACATGACCTGATAGTGGCCCGTCGTGGCGCACTCCTGACTAGTATACTTGACCTGATAACCTGACATGTTATATCTTGATAAGCTGTTACGACGGCTGCTTGACATGACATAACCTGTATAATGGTCGGACACCGTGGGCGATTGTGCTTGTATGAATAAACCAGCCGTGTCTTGCATCATGTCTAGGATGGGACTCCTGAGTACCACGGTCAGGAGTACCTACTAAAATGGAGTAAGGTTAACAACTAGATTAATACATTAGTTATGAAGAGATTTCCCAGCTACAGGCAATCCCGTTACCTGGGCGCGTTTGGGATCTATAGCCTACCGTCGAGTAGGGCACATTTCCAGCACACTGTCATGTGTTGCACTCTTCAAACTGCTTAAGGGTATATGTGTTTCCTGGACGATGTACCCACCTGAATTCAACCCTAATCTCTCGACCTGGGTAACCTGGATGGTCTGCAGGGCTTGTGGCTGTGGAATAATCTCACTGCATCTTGCTAGTAATTAGGCTTGTGACAACCCTAGTTAGTTAAAGTATCAAGCCATAATTCTTGCTTGGCCGTGAAATAATTGGATGGAGTCTAACCAGTCTAGTCTTGCCCTGATCCTGTTCCAGATTATTGAATGACCAGAATGCGTGTACTTATTTTACCGATAAATGGTAAGAATTCCAAGTTCCATTCAGACGAAGGGTTACAACCCCGGTCCTTATTTGGTTTACGGGTTGTAACCTGGCTATCTGAATAGTTCCATGGTTATCTCGTCGTATATCATCCTGATATGTTTTCTTTTATTCCAGTCCTTATTTTTATTTATATTTATATTCCTGTGCTGATTGCTGGTTTTAGTTCTTAAGTGAAGCCTCCTTTGTGGCACTTGCTCTTTCTGGGGTCTGACCCAGCTGGTTTTGTGTGGCCAGATTTCGGAGCAACTCCAGAGGATCTACCGACTTCCCAGCCAGATGGTGGCCACTAGACGGAACCCTGGCAATGAGTGGGTTATTTTTGGCTCTTCCGCTCTATTATAAAAATATTCTTTTGAGGCGTTTAGCCGACGAGCACCTGTTTAGCTCGATTGCACTTTACTTACTGTCTGTCTACGGGCTGTAACATGATTGACAAATCCTAAGGTTGATCATGTATGACTAAACTCTTGCAAGTCCTAACATTTTGTAACGACTAGCTTCATGATCAGCTGAATATGTAATATTTGGGACGCCTTATTATTGTATATTTAATGATAATACATCTTGTAACATCTATTTACTTGCTTATGATTGAGACAATAGGCTTGTTCTTGACCTTAAGAGACTGCTAGCTTGTATATAAACCCTCATGTATCCTAGACAACCGTGACTGTATAGCGAGATGGAATCCATTTCAATATACGTAGCTGGCTATGTCTGCCCCCGCTCTCCAGTATTCTGGTTCTGGGCGTGACATGGTTTAAGTGGTGGCCCATGCAGGTCTTGTAAATCAAGATATGTGAGGGTTTACCGAATAGATGTCTCAATCAGTATTCGTCCTTGATCTCTGCTCGTATCTTCTGAATCCCTAGATTCTTTTCCTGATCATATGCTTGTATCGTTGATCTGTCATGGTCCTTCCGTATTATTTCCTATGTCGTATTCTTTAGCGACATTGTTCGTGGTCCTACCGACCAGCAAGGCGGAGCACCTCCCGCGGACCAGCAGCAACCTGGAGATCAAGCCCAACATTCCGGAGTAGCCTCCAGAGTCGTGTCTTCTGGCGGAGAGCCACCAGTCCAGCCAGTTCAACCTGTAGAACATGATGACGGCACTTTGGTAGGACTCGTCAGGACCTTGATAGCTTCCCAAGACCGGCGTGGAGATGCCTTGCACCAGGCAGTGACGGATGCTTTGACCCGGGGTGGTCATCAGGGTAATAGCACGACCAACAGCTTCAAGCGCTTGAACCCTCCATTCTTCGACGGTAGTGAAGATGCTATCGTGGCAGATGCATGGCTTCAGGACACAGAGGTGATTCTAGAAGCAGCCAGGACCCCAGAGAACGAGAAGGTGGCCGTTGTGCGCCTGCAATTGTTGGATCTTGCCCGCAGCTGGTGGGCAGCGCAGGCCGTTGGATAGCAGTAACCATTGCTTGGGCAGTATTCAGAAAGAGATTCCAGACCAAGTATTTCGATGCCGTGGCTCGATATGATCTGCAGACCCGGTTCACTAATCTGAAGCAAGGAGGTAGGACGGTCGACGGATATGCGATCGAGTTTTCCAGACTTAGTCGGTTTGCTCCCACCTTGGTGGCAACCGAGAATGATAGAGCCCAGCGGTTCCAGCAGGGACTTCATCTGGAGATTCTATTAGCAGTTGAGCAGTTTGAGCATCAGACTTTTGATGCAGTCTTGAGAGCAGCTAGGAGGCATGAGTATACCTCCCAGAGGATCGTGGATAGGACCGGGGGTCGGAAGAGATCTCACGGCCAGATGAATCAGTCTTCAGCACCAGCCCCGGCAGCCAGGGCCTTGACTATTGGGGCTCCGAGGCGAGCAGCCTCAGTGACGTCGGTTCAGCATTCCACTCCGACGCACCCTCAGCAGCAGCAGAAGCAGAAGCAGTCTTCCGCAGTGAGATGTTCTCATTGTGAAAAGCTAGGCCATGTGGTGGCAGAGTGCCGTAGGGCGCAGGGATTGTGTCTGGCTTATGGAGCAGCAGACCATAGGGTTGGATCCTGCCCGAACAGGGGTGGTTCATCCTCGTCCAACCTTTCTAGTTCTTCGGTGAGAGGACCCGCACCGGTCCAGCAGCAGCAGCAGCAGTATCTATTGCCGAGGCCCTTGCCGCCTCAGTCCCAGGCATTTCAGCAACAGAGCTCCTAGAAGTATGCACAAGCCCAGGCCTTGAGTCAGAGTAGGCAGCGAGGGTTTCAGCAGAGGGGACCAGCACCCCGAGGGCACGGTCAGGCTATGGTGATGACCGTGGAGGAAGAGTTGGCACCAGGTGAGGTAGTGCCAGGTATTATTCTTGTCAACTCCTTTCCAACTTCAGCTTTATTTGATTCTGGTGCATCGTATTCTTTTATGTCTGCACGATTCGTGACACGGGTAGGATTGGAGCCCGAGTCATTATCAGTAAGGCTCAATATACTTACTGGTAGTGGACTTGTGGGAGTAGATAGAGTGTTTTTCTCGTGTCGGATCGTAGTTAGCGGTAGAGAGTTCCCCACTAGATTGATAGAGTTCCCGATGGCCGATTATGATATGGTCTTAGGGATGGATTGGTTGAGGAACCAGTATGCTAGAATAGACTGCCATATTGGTAGGGTTGTTTTTAGCATTCCAGGAGAGCCAGAGTTTTCTTTCTCTCGAGGCGAGGTTGAGCCTTCTCTTCCGATATTGCGGATGGCAGTAGCAGCAGTTCAGTTGCCCAAGATAGTAGATGAGTTCTCAGATATTTTTCCAGAAGAGCTTCCAGGTATGCCTCCGGAGCGGGAGATCGAGTTCACTATAGACTTGATTTCCGGGACAGCCCCAGTATCAGAGAGAGTCTACAGGATGGCGCCATCAGAGTTGGAGATCTTGTACAAGATGATTGAGGAACTTAGAACCAAGGGATTCATTCGTGCTAGTGGATCGCCTTGGAGAGCCCCGATGCTTCTTGTGAAAAAGAAGGATGGTACGTCTAGGTTATGTGTTGATTATCGTACCTTGAACTCAGTGACAATCAAGAACAGATACCCTCTTCCGAGGATAGATGACTTGTTTGATCAACTCAAGGGGGCATCAGTATTCTCGAAGATTGACTTGCGCTCAGGATATCACCAGATCAGAGTCAGAGAGCAGGACATCTCGAAGACAGCTTTTAGATCGAGATATGGGTATTGGGAGTTCCTTGTTATGCCTTTTGGAGCAACCAATGCGCCGGCAGTATTCATGGACCTCATGAATCGCATCTTCATGCCTTACTTAGATCAGTTTGTGATCGTATTCTTGGATGACATCCTGGTCTACAGCAAGAGTGAGACGGAGCATGAGCAGCATCTTCGTGTGGTTCTTCAGACTCTCAGGGAGCACCAGCTGTATGCCAAGTTCAGTAAATGCGAGTTCTGGCTCGATCGTATTTCGTACTTGGGTCATATCATCACCAGAGGAGGAGTAGAAGTGGATCCCCAGAAGATTGTAGCTATTGAGTCATGGCCAGTACCCAGCACCGTTGTAGAAGTTCGCAGTTTCCTTGGATTGGCTGGCTATTACCGGCGATTTGTTTCAGACTTTGCTCGAATTTCAGCACCGTTGACACAGTTGACCCGCAAGGATGTGCAGTTTGCTTGGACAGTAGAGTGTCAGAGTTCTTTTGAGCAATTGAAGCGAGGCCTGATAACAGCTCCTATTCTCACGCTTCCAGATGGGACCGGAGGATTCTCAGTCTACTGTGATGCTTCAGGCAGAGGTTTAGGATGTGTTCTGATACAGCATGGGAAGGTAATATCTTATGCGTCACGACAACTTCGTGATCATGAGAGGAATTACCCAACCCATGACTTGGAGTTGGCAGCAGTGGTATTTGCACTTAAGTTGTAGAGGCACTACTTGTATGGAGATAGGGTGGAGATTTTCATCGACCACAAGAGCCTGAAGTATGTTTTCACCCAGAAGGATCTTAACATGCGTCAGAGGAGATGGCTGGAGCTACTTGTGGATTATGATGTCAACCTGCAGTATCATCCTGGGAAGGCCAATGTTGTTGCAGATGCATTGAGTAGGAGAGCCGGAGCTTATTTCCTAACAGCGCAGCCAGAGTTGTTAGCCGATCTTCAGAAGATGGATATAGAAGTTGTTCTCCCTTCCAGTGTGGCCTTGATGGGCAGTATGCAAGTTCAGTCCACTATAGTCGAGAGGATCCGGATGGCGCAGTCGACAGATTCCAAGCTTCAGCGACTCAAAGCAGAGTGTGAGGTAGGACGAAGACCAGAGTTATGCATTCATGAGGATGGTACACTTCGACATGGTAATCGCCTTTGTGTACCCAGTGGAGATATCAGACAGGAAATTATGTCGGAAGCGCACAGTTCTCGGTATTCCATCCATCCCAGCAGTACGAAGATGTACCGTGATATCCGGCAGCATTTCTAGTGGAATGGTATGAAACGGAAGATAGCTCGGTTTGTCTCTCGGTGTTTGGTTTGCCAACAAGTTAAAGCCGAACATCAGAGACCGGCTGGACTTCTTCAGCCCTTACCGATTCCAGAATGGAAGTGGGAGCATGTGACCATGGATTTTGTGACTGGACTACCTAGATCCCCAGCTGGTAGAGATGCTATCTGGGTTATAGTTGACAGGCTCACGAAAGTGGCTCACTTTCTCCCATTCAGAGTTGGTCAGTCGACGGCTCAGTTAGCAGAGATGTACCTCAGGCAGATTGTCAGATTACACGGTGTGCCAGTCAGTATCACCTCGGACCGAGATTCAAGATTTACGTCGCACTTTTGGCATAGCTTACAAGAGAGTTTGGGAACTCATCTCCAGTTTAGTTCAGCGTATCACCCGCAGACAGATGGCCAGTCGGAGCGCACGATCCAGACTCTTGAAGACATGTTGCGGTCTTGCACACTTGACTTCGGTGGTTCATAGGAAGATCACTTACACCTGGTGGAATTCTCGTACAATAATAGTTTCCAGGCCAGTATCCAGATGGCACCGTTCGAGGCACTGTATGGTAGAAAGTGCAGATCCCCGCTAGCCTGGGATGATGTTGGAGAGAGACAAATGCTCGGTCCAGAAATGATTGCCCAGACAGTTGAAGTTGTCAGGCGAGTCAGAGATCATCTTCGAGTTATCCAAGATCACCAGCGCCATTGGGCCGATTCTCATCGGCGTTCTCTCGAGTTTTCGGTCGGCGATCATGTATTCCTGAGGATTTCGCCTAACCGTGGCGTCATTCATTTCGGCGTACGGGGCAAGCTTAGTCCTAGGTATATAGGACCGTTTGACATTCTGGAGCGAGTAGGAGATGTATCCTATCGTCTCGCTCTTTCGTCGTCGCTAAGCGAGGTGCATGACGTGTTCCATGTATCCCAATTACGACGGTATATCCCAGACCCGAGCCACATCCTAGATTATTCAGAATTGGTTGTTGGTACCAACCTTTCGTATGAGGAGAGGCCCGTGTCTATATTGGACCGGAGAGAGAAGACCCTCAAGAATAAGACTATCAAGTTAGTTCGAGTTGCTTGGGGTCATCACTCTTTGGGTGAGTCAACGTAGGAGCGTGAGGATGATATCCGATCGCGATATCCCGACTTGTTTGACTCGTGAGGTATGATGTCTTTCTTATGCCTCATGCCATCAATTCCTTGCTTGTATGATTGATTGATTGCCTAGTATAGTTGCCTGTGAATAGTGTAGCTTGTTCTTGTCCCTTTAGCCTCTTAATTAAATTTCGAGGACGGAATTCTTTTAAGGTGGGTAGAGTTGTAATGCCTGTGGTTCGTATTACATATTTTGGAAATACGTGTACGTGTTTTTTTCTTGTATTATTCCTTGTTTAGCTCTCGGCTTGGTTTAACTCTCGGTTTGGGTTGGCTTGGTTCGGTCGGCCCAATGCTTGGTTCATCATGGGCCAAGGGTGGAACAGCTTAGCCTATGCCTCTCCTTCATTTCCACCACAACCCCCCCTCTTTATTATCCCTACCAACCTTCTCTCTCCTCCATAATTCTTATTTACTTCTCCTTTCCCCACCATTACTCTTCTCCACCAACCAAGAACACCATAGGCAAGTGCAACTTGCTTCCACAAGAGAACTCCTTTTGTTGGTTTCATTAGCTTCTCCTCATGATTCTAAACCACATTAGAACTTGTCATTTTTCATTTTGAGGCTTTAATTCTTGTAGATCTAGAGTTTTGCTATTTTCAGATTTTTGGTGTTTTGATCTATCAAACTTGCTTGTTTTTAAGTTTTGATGGTTCTATGTTGTGGAAAATTTCATTCTACCCAATTTTGACCTTTGGAAAGTTGGATTCAGACTTGTTTTGACCAAGATATGGACAATTGAAGATTAGATTCAACTTTAGAGTTCTTGCTGTTCTTGCCATTTGGAGAAGAGAGTGAACAGTGAGCTAGCTTTTTAGCTTACGCCACTGAGCTGCACGCGCTCTTTAGCTAGCATACGCTAACTTGAGTACGCTGCTCTTTAGCGTGCATACGCTAGCCTTGATACGCTGCCTGTTGGCAGCGTGTCTTTTGCGTACGCTAGCGTGAGCGTGCCCTAGACCCTTTCGTACGCTAGCTCAAGCGTACGCTAGCTTGAGTGTACGCTGACCTGTAGCTTGAACATGCCCTTGTGTACGCTGACCCTTGCGTACGCTTCCCATTGGAAGTGTATGGACCCTTTGGTACGCTAGCTCGAGCGTACGCATGACTCGAGCGTACGCTCGCTTGAGCGTACGCGTGCCTTGGTACGCTAGCTTAAGCGAGCAGGCGTACGCTGGCCTCAAGCGTACGCATGACTCGAGCATACGCTAGCTTGAGCGTACGCTGGCCTAACCTGTCATCCTGGTTCAACTTGGCTAATGCCACTTGCTGGCCAAAGTACCCCTTGCTCCCCTTGGACGCTTGTGACCCCATATATTTTTCTCTTGTATGATTTTGCACTCATTTTATATCCTTACACTTTTTGTCATGAATTAGACAACCATGAATTTAATTAATATGTTTGGAATTGATAACTGAGCCTGACACGATAGTGACCCGTAGTGGTGCACTCTTGACATGAGTAACCTGACATGACCTGATAGTGGCCCGTCATGGCGCACTCCTGACTAGTATACTTGACCTGATAACCTGACATGTTATATCTTGATAAGCTGTTACGACAGCTGTTTGACATGACATGACCTGTATAATGGCCGGACACCGTGGGCGATTATGCTTGTATGAATAAACCAGCCCTGTCTTGCATCATGTCTAGGATGGGACTCCTGAGTACCACGGTCAGGAGTACCTACTAAAATAGACTAAGGTTAACAACTAGATTAATATATTAGTCACGAAGAGATTTTCTAGCTACATGCAATCTCGTTACCTGGACGCGCTTGGGATCTGTAGCCTGCCGTCGAGTAGGACACATTTCCAGCACACTGTCATGTGTTGCACTCTTCAAACTGCTTAAGGGTACATGCGTTTCCTGGACGATGTACCCACCTAAATTCAACCCTAATCTCTCGACCTGGGTAACCTGGATGGTCTGCAGGGCTTGTGGTTGTAGAATAATCTCACTGCATCTTGCTAGTAATTAGGCTTGTGACAACCCTAGTTAGTTAAAGTATCAAGCCGTAATTCTTGCTTGGCCGTGAAATGATTGGATGGAGTCTAACCAGTCTAGTCTTGCCCTGATCCTGTTCCAGATTATTGAATGACCAGAATGCGTGTACTTACTTTACCGATAAATTGTGAGAATTCCAAGTTCCGTTCAGACGAAGGGTTACAACCCCGGTCCTTGTTTGGTTTACGGATTGTAACCTGGCTATCTGAATAGTTCCATGGTTATCTCGTCGTATATCATCCTGATATATTTCCTTTTATTCCAGTCCTTATTTTTATTTTTATTTATATTCCTGTGCTGATTGCTGGTTTTAGTTCTTAAGTGAAGCCTCCTTTGTGGCACTTGCTCTTTCTGGGGTCTGACCCAGCTGGTTTTGTGTGGCCAGATTTCAGAGCAACTCCAGAGGATCTACCGACTTCCCATCCAGATGGTGGCCACTAGACGGAACCCTGGCAACGAGTGGGTTATTTTTGGCTCTCCCGCTCTATTGTAAAAATATTCTTTTGAGGTGTTTAGCCGACGAGCACCTGTTTAGCTCGATTGCACTTTACTTACTGTCTGCCTACGGGCTGTAACATGATTGACAAATCCTAGGGTTGATCATGTATGACTAAACTCTTGCTAGTCCTAACATTTTGTAACGACTAGCTTCATGATCAGCTGAATATGTAATATTTGAGACGCCTTATTATTGTATATTTAATGATCATACATCTTGTAACATCTATTTACTTGCTTGTGATTGAGACAATAGGCTTGTTCTTGACCTTAAGAGACTGTTGGCTTGTAGATAAACCCTCATCTATCCTAGACCGCCATGACCGTATAGCGAGATGGAATCCATTTCAATATACGTATCTGGCTATGTCTGCCCCCGCTCTCCAGTATTCTGGTTCTGGGGCGTGACAGTATTTAAAAGTTTCACCATCTAAGTTTTCCTATTATATAGTAGAATAGATATATATATATATACAAAAAAATATATACTGCAGTATATGTCGTGGTCCCTGCCCTCGCCAAGTACACACACATACTACATCTCGTAATACCTACTTCTTTTTCGAAAATTTGATACCATTGGTTAGGGCTCCTCCTCTTCTACCTATATGCTAGATATACCTGTAAAATCATAGCCATTCCCACTCTTTGTTTGAACCAACATGTGCCCCATGGTTCAAGTGTTCTTCTTAATTTTAAACTTGTACAAACACAACCTCAATGCAGCATGGTAATGAATCTATGCGCACATAAACACATCCGACTTTATGCTTAGAACCTGGCAGCAAAAGAACCCTATACTTATGAAAACATAAAACAAAAAAGAAAAACATTATATGCGCATGTTTGCACAGCATTCCCATGTATTTATGTGATCCCATTTTTTTATTCTTCCCTTTTGAAGACAGCCTACACTCTCTTCATTCACCCATGTAGTTTCCATGCGCAACTACTCATTTTGTAAATGGGTTATTCCCTCTTCATTTGTTCATTTCAACCCTTTATCTATTCTGCCATTACTCTACAGCATTTGTTCTCTTCCCTCCCAACCACCTAGAGCCAAGAGTTACACAATGAGTACTTGGCAGCTCCCGCTCCCTATAACCTAGCTAATTGCTTAACTACATACTGTACCACTGTCCATATATATATATATATATATATATATATATATATATTATATATATATGAAATTTATTACTATATCTAAGGAAAACTGGGATGGAGGAGATTAGAGAAATTTACTAGGGGAATGGAGCTTATCGGGGAGGACAAAGAATGTTTGATGTGTTAGTACCTGGGCGTAAAATCAGAAGTAAACTCTTGTGACACGATTGCAGCACTTCAAAGAAAGGTGCAAAGCAGAAATCCTAGAAGGACTCTGTAAACGAAAAATCTAAAAAGATTTTCCGTTCAAGGCAGCGTACGAATAGTCTAAAAAGACTTTCGTAAATTAAACAATAGTGAAAAAGCCTGCTGGGGTGTCAAGAACACCAGTGTTCAAAGCTAGATCTGCCCTCACGGTCAGCTTCCAGGAACCAACAAGTTCAAAAGAACTCTGGAACGCTCTGTTGATCTGCTCAAGGGCGGACTGCTCGAAAAGATAAGGAAGAAAAATTGGTGGCACAAAGAGCAACATGGAACGCTGGAACACGAATGGGTCGAGAAACTCTCTCTGCTCTCGTATTGAATTTTTCGTCTGAAAAAATCAAGTTTTTTTTTTTTCTTGAGAGAAGAGAGGCCCTATATATAGTGACCTGTTGTAACCGCTCAGATCCGTAATGTGCACGACGATATGATGTCAGATCCGAAATTCCTGGATCAGTTATCGCAGGTTACGAAACGGTCAGAATGTGGACAGTCATGATCTGTACGAAACAGTGCCACTGAACGAGTTACACATGCCCAGCGCAACCAGTACGCCCTGCGCACCTAGGGCAGCGCAACTAGCGCGCTCTGCGCAACCTGCGCGCCCTGCGCACTCAGCGTAACCTGGGCGCGCACCAGGGTCGCGCACCTGGGTGCTCAACTGGGCCGCGCAACTTGGTCGTACAACTGGCCGTGCAACTGGGCCGTATAACTGGTACGCGCACCTTGGTCGCGCATCTGGCAGCACAGCCGGCTGCGCAAGAGGCTTGCGCAACTTAAGAGCACTATGCGCCTAGCGACGATGCTGACGTGCTAAGTACAAAGTGTGCCAACAAAATGCTATATTACGTCTCATGAGCCCATTGTTTGCCATAAAAAATCATCAACAGGTTTTGTAGAACACTGGAATTGATTGCAAACTCGCTTGTACAAAGAAGGGCCTAGAAAGAAAGCCTAGGAAACAATCTAAGTACAATTGTTTAGTTTTGATTCTGGAGGGTGACGGTGGAGGCTCGAAAAAGTGCTATCAACTCTACCTTAATCCGTGGACTATCTGATGCAGTCTCTAGCTCATGAAGATATTGTTTTTTTTCTTGAAGGTTGCCCGCCTTGGATTGCCAACCATCCTGCAGGGGTGTGGCACCCTGCTATTTATAGTAATTTCGGGATGAAGAATATTTTGAGTTGCATAGATGACCACGTGGCAAATCCCCGGGCCACATAGCCGTAATCATGCCTCGAGACTCGGTCTATGACTGATAGCTGGGGATTTGTTAGGATTTGTTGTGATTTATCGTTGAGCAGTTGAGACCTGGTCAATTTGTCATGTGCATCAACTAATCTTCTGTGGGGAACCGCATGAAGGATGTCTCCTGGCCGAGCCGCAAGACCGAGATGCATGAAGGACGTCTCATGACCGAGCAGCATGAGGAATGTCTCATGACCGAGCTGTATGAGGAATGTCCCATGACCATGCCTCATGAGGAATGCCTTCTGACCGATCCGCATGAAGAACGTCTCATGACCGTGCCGCATAAGGAATGCCTTCTGACCGAGCCGCATGAAGGACGTCTCATGACCGAGCCGCATGAGGAATGTCTCATGACCGAGCCGCATGAGGAATGCCTTCTGACCTAGCCACATGAGGCCATCTCATGACTGAGCCGCATGAGAAATGTTTCATGACTAAGCCGTATGAAGGATACCTTTTGGATGGATTGGTATGGGGGCCCTAAGAGAAGGTGCTGTGCCGAATGTCACGATTTGAGAGAGTTTTGTTTGTCTCCCTCTTGACTGATCTCTTTGTTCGAAGAAGATTTGACGGTGGCCTCCTTCAGAAGTTGTGATGCGCTTGACTGAGACGATGCGCCTGATTGAAACATCTGAGTAATGCATCTAGTTGAGAGCAGGCCGTTACAACGTCTTCAATTGGCATCATATTTCCGAGATGATGTTGGAAAGGCGTAGTAGGTCACAGTCGCTAGAACACAGACTGCCTTGATAGTGGAGCCACTGTCTTATGGCAGCAGCAGTTGATGATGACTCGGGTGCAATGATGTCCCGCGAGGGACTCATTGCATGCCAATGGTGCCACCTTGCGTTTGTGAGTAATTACCTCATGCAGGTCGGTAGCAAGCTAATCTACCTTTGCACCGAATTTGTGGACTCGGTATCCCAAGCGCACAGGGGCTTAGGTATCATGTTTGCTCCCAGATCCGTGGCTAGTAAAAGCACTTGCTCTAGATCTTTAGAGGGAGACTTTGAAGACCCACACTGTCCGTTAGCCCTGGGGGACAGGACGCGGGTGGTTCTGTACAACTTTTCGTCAGGAGCCCGTGTAACAGTCAATGGGGCCCGCTGATAATCAGCAAGTTGGACAGTTGACTGGGCTTGTTGAGCCCGCACTGTCCTAGACTTCTTCGACTTAGTGCCTGAAGGTGCGTAGTAGGAAGAGTCCAAGTTGGAAGGAGGGAAGGGAAGTTGGTGCACTTTTCAAAGAAGGCAAAGGGGCTCTATTTATATAATGGAGTGAGCCCTTTCTTCTTTTCCTTTCCGATGTGGGACTAGAAGCAATATTTTCCATGCTTCTACAAGACCCCCTTCAAAGTTTTTAAATTACATATTTGGAATACTTTGAATAAGAAGCATGGAAAGTAGAGTTGTTTTTGGTGTGGCAACCCTACCAGAGGTATTATGGACGTGATAGGTTTGTGTACTTCCGCTGAAGATTATATGTGGACTTATCATCCTTGGTGTACCTTGGTTTTAGGTACGGATAATAAGTTGAGAGAGGGAACCATCATATTTACTTAGAGGTGGTGAGAACATGGTAAATATCGGGTTGATGGTAATGAGGACATGGTGGGAGTGGACTCAGATGAGGATACATAGAACAACTCAGAGGTAATATGGACGTGGAAGTTCTACGTAACGGGTAATGAATGCCACGGAACAACTGGGTTCCAGAAGCATATGATTGTGAAAAAGGGGTGCATGTACTAGAGGACCTAATACAACATTTTGGTCAACATAGGACATTTGTGGACCTATTATCCTTTTTGTGTACTGGCGGTGCGAGTACGGATAATAAGTGGAGAGAAAACCAACATATTTACTCAGAGGTAATGAGGACGTGCTAAATATGGGTCTAAAGTAGAGCCTTCCTACTCAGAGGTAATGAGGACGTGGTAGGAGTGGGCTCAGATGAGGATACATAGAACAACTTAGAGGTGCTATCAACGTGGAAGTTCTATGTATTGGGTGGTTTGTTTTGTGACGGACGGAAAAAACAACTCAGAGGTAATATGGACGTGGTTGTTTTTTTTATTGGAGAATTTTGTGGACCTATTGCCCTTTTGTGCATCTGGAAATACGAGCAAATAGATTCGAATGATATTTTATGGAACTACTACTCTTTAGTACACCGATGGTGCCAGTAATAGATTAGGATAACTTTCGTGGACCTATTACCCTTCTGCGCACTGGCGGTACGGATAATAGATTTAAAACTAAATCCAACAGAGGAAATATGGACGTGATGGGTTTGGGTACTTCCACCGGAGATTTTATGTGGACTTATTATCCTTGGCGTACCTTGGTTTTAGGTACAGATAATAAGTTGAAAGAGGGAACCAAAATATTTACTCAGAGGTGATATGGACGTGGTAAATATGAGGTTGATGGTAGAGCTTTCCTTCTCAGAGGTAATATAGACATGGTAAGAGTAAACTCAAATGAGGATACATCGAACAACTCAGAGGTAATATGGACGTAGAAGTTCTACGTAACGGGTAACGAATGCCACGGAACAACTGGGTTCCAGAAGCATATGATTGTGAAAAAGGGGTGCATATACTAGAGGACCTAATACATCATTTGTGGTCAACAGAGGACATTTGTGGACCTATTATCCTTTTTGTGTACTGGTAGTGCGTGTACGGATAATAGGTGGAGAGAAAACCAACATATTTACTTAGAGGTAATGAGGACGTGGTAAATATGGGTCACAGAACAACTCAGAGGTGCTATCAATATGGAAGTTCTATGTATTGGGTGGTTTGTTTGTGATGGATGGAAAAACAACTCAAAGGTAATATGGACATGGTTGTTTTTTTCCGTTGGAGAATTTTGTGGACCTATTACCCTTTTTGTGCACCGATGGTGCGAGTAATAGATTAGGATAAGTTTTGTGGACCTATCACCCTTCTGCGCACTGGTGGTGTGGGTAATAGATTAGGATAAGTTTTGTGGACCTATCACCCTTCTGCGCACGAGTGGTGCGGGTAATAGATTAGGATAAGTTTTATGGAACTATTACCCTTCTGCGCACTGGTGGTGCGGGTAATAGATTTCGAGGCAAAACTCTGGAGGAGAAAAGCATTTAATATGGAGGTTCCTAGCTAGTTATGACTAGGAGGTGAGATGAAGCAGTCAAAGAGTAAGTTCAGTGGTATCTGAGGGTACATAACTCAACAATCTGGGAGATTTGAGGTCAGAGTGTAAGTTCAGCGATACCAGAGGGTAAATAACTCAATAATCTGGGAGATAGTTGAAAGATGTCGTTTAGACATAACATTTCTTGAGGAACTTGCCGTTGACGGGCATCATGAGCAAGTCTCCATTTTGTTTTATGGGACGGTACGCGTCGCTGGAGAATACGGTCTCGATAATGTATGGACTCTCCCACTTGGGCTGGAATTTGTCGACGGTTTTGTGAATCATGACCATCCAATTCAAGAGGTTCGAGTAGATCCTCGTCTTCCTCTTCAATGTCAACCGATGCCATATTAACAGATAATGTCTGCCTGAATATATCTCCAATACTGTTATCAGAGTCGTATGTAGGTGATTCGAATGAGTGAGAATGCCAATCGTATTTCTTATCGGAGCTCTCGGGCGTTGTTGCTGGTGTAACATAACCGAGGCTGCATTTGGACTTGCCGTAGTAATCTCGAAGTTTCCCAGACGGGTTGACAGCTGCAGATGCAAACATCGACCGTTGTCGTAATTCAGACCTGGGGTAGCCTCCATGTCGTACTTAGCCTGAGGACTATACAGGTAGAGCGGTAGTGTCCCAGTATCGGGCTCAAGATCAAACTCTTGAGGCATGAAGGGTTGAGATCCTTCTTTTCGGCCAAAGATGCCTGAGACTAGGAAGTAGGCAACTTTAATGGGAGCAAGTCGGCTTGCGTTATGGACGGTTGTCACATCATCAGGAGAGGGACTATCCACCCGTGTAACCAAGTATTTGGCGAGTTCTTCGTCCTCCTTGGCCACTCCCTGCGAGCTTAGAGGCCGGGATGCTGTCTTGGGCAACTTGACCACCAAGGGTTCTGCTTGAGGTATTGATTTGCCTGGGAGTATTGGATCAACACTTGGCTGCTGGCTCATCTTGGAAAGACGAATGACCATCGGCTTGGCAAGGGATTTTGTGTCTTCTAGTCGTCTTGGAGCAGATTTTGGCAATCGGATTACCATCGGTGTTATCGAGGGCTTCGCATCTTTCTGTTGCCTTTGATTGGACTTTGGTAGCCGGATCACCATTGCTCCTATAACAGGTTCTGGCTTCTGACTGGATCTCGGAAGGTGGATGACCATTGGTTCCGACTGTACAGGTGTGACAGGTGAATCGAGTACCCCTTTATGTAATGTTGCGACAAGGGGTGCGGCCCTGCCTGGTTTGCGGGGTTGGAGACGGATTCTCAAGGGTTTTTCTGGCCCTGCGATGGCTTTCGGCTCGCCTGTTATATGTTTCCTGGATTCGTCATACAAACAAGCCTCCGACGAGTAATAAGATTCAACCCCTTTGAAGGGATCAATGTCGCCAAATTCAGTCTTCACGGAAAGTGCTTACTGACATACTTGAAACACTGGTGAAGGGTGGATGGCACGATCATATAGTCATGTATCCACGGACATCCCAGGAGGATATTGTAGGAGGTGTCTGCATCTATGACGTAGCAGGTAACTTCCGTCCTTAGGTCACCCATCTAGCACTTCAACTGGATCTTCCATAGGGGATAGCTTCTCCCTGAATTGAACCCGCTAATGGCAGTGTTGTTGCTGCTAGCCGGTGCCTAGGGATGCCAGGAAGTTGGAGCAGGCTTTTCGGGATGATGCTTATTGACGATCTCGGGTCGATATGCATCCTATCCACCTTGATGTCGCCTATATATCCACAAGGGGCGATCATATAAGTTGGTCTTAATCAACATATCCTGCGGAATAAATACGATGTTGGACATTGCATATGTGTTACCGCCGTCCTGTGGTTCTGCTGGCGAGTCCTCCCCTGGAGGCTTGACCTGAGGTAAGTAGGCATCAACATTCTGGAGTGCTTCGCTTAATGCGACACGAAGATCCTTGGAGAGTCTTAGGATCTCGTATAGCGACAACTTTGCTGGCGTATTAGCCAACTGTGCTAATATGTCGAAGTTGTAAGGCCTCTCCAGTCCTTGAGGTATATCATTGCAGAGTGGCCTATCGAAGCGGGTCTCCCTTGTCTTGGATTTATCCGCCAGTGGAGGCTGAGATGGCCTTGGAACATCAGAGGGAGGCAACATTGCTGGCTGAGGATCTTCGGCGGGATTATCCTGTACGGGCTGGACTTGTGCTCCAGACCGGGTAACAACATCTGCAGCTTCCTCAGCTTCAGCTGAAATTGTGTGGCAGGCTCTAGACTTTCTGCCCTTCTTCTTATTGGTAGGAGATGACACCCCCGGGGTAACTTCGGGCACCAAGTCTGGATGCACCCACATGATCTCTCCTTGCGAGGTAGTGAGAGGTACCATCCAGAAGTCTGGCTCCGGGCGGATAGAAGATTAGTAACCTCCATTGTTACCCAGAGGCAGGTATTACCCCATCTTGAGTGTTTGTTGGAGGGAAGTTGTCGAACTGAATAGATACCATGTTCGCCGCCACGGTAGCTTCTTCAAAGTCTATCGAGAGAGCTTTAGAGTCGATAAGACTCTGAATGTACCACTTTAATTAGAAGCAATCCTGGGTGGCATGATGGACGTAGTGGTAGAAGTGACAGTACTTCGGGTCCTCCATTTCTGTTGCTCGGGGCTCACGCCTTGGTGGAGGGAGCTGGATCCTACCCCTTGCAAGAGCATATCGAATATAGGTTTGGCATGACTATCTTTGAATGAGTAGTTGATCTTAGGCCACTGACCTTCCGTCTATTTTTGTTCGGGCTTCTGAGTCACATCAGTGACCATGGCCTATTTGCCCTTATTGTTCCGATTGGTGGTGGCACCACTGTTGTTGTTATCGGAGGTGGGACCAGGACGTCTGCCCTTATCTTCTCCGTCTGGGATGTGTAACCCTAGCTGACGAGCCTTCTTTAATTTTGTCTCCGCGTTGGTAGCACTTATGATGAAGGTCATCCAGTCTCTGAACTGATCGTCTCCTATCTAGAGGCTAATTGCAGGGAGCAGCTTCTTCTCGCAGATCTCAATCAAGGAGCTCTCGGGATTGCCCTGAGGCAATCTCATCGCGGTTTGGCGGAACCGCTCAACATAGTTCTTTATCGGCTCCCTCTCGTCCTGAATGACATCCATGAGAGATGACATTGTCACGTCATGCCCTACTTCGTAGAATCTTGCCAGGAATATGTGCTTGAAGCCGTCAAAGGAGTGAATGCAGTTGTCAGGAAGGTTGCAGTACCAATCGAACGCGATTCCCTCCAATGCTCTGATGAATAGTCGCGTGATGATGGCATCACTATGCGACAAGTGGTCGGTGGTGACTTCAAAGTAAGTCATGTACCGACTAGCAGAGGTCTTTCTATCATAAGAATCAATATGGAACGACTTGTACTGAGGTGGAAAAGGTACGTCCCTCCATGCAACGGGATATGGCTGCCATATTCTGAGATCCCGAGAGGAGTCTCGGGCATTGAACATCGCTCGGAGCTCCTAAACTTCGTTCCTTGCCTCCTTGGCTTCATCAGCGACTGAACGGTGCTACGGGATCATCACCCAAAGGAGGGGCGGTCGTGTTGGAATCCGCATTGACTGCGGGTCCCAAGCTTGTTTGTTCAGGCGTCCTTGCTGATTAAGCTAGCAAGGCGGCTTTGATCTCGTCCACCAACTTTACTAAGGACGGGAGCATGGCTTCGAGCACTTCTAGCCGTTATCGGTCGGAAGGCGCTTCATGATCTTCGTCAGTCATAAAGACTGTTCTCACATGGGTAGAGGTGGAAGGGATTGTGGCAGAGATACTCTCGGTGCCATACCCTTGTATAGAGAAATCGTCAGAAAATGTTGGAATGTCATCTTTGTCAGACTCGGAAGGGGTGATACCCCCTGTGCAGGAAGCCGCATCGTCTTGGCGAGGGTAGTGGCCTTCAGGGAGATCTGATTCTGTTACAGAGTTCTGGTGGATCTCTACCTCCTGCGTGTGCTCTTGGTACACTGGGTTTTCGCATATATTGAGGGGGCTGCTATCTCCAGCTTCATCTACTCTCAAGCAGGATAAAGATGTACCCCCATGTGACGGAAGCTTCTTCTTGGATCGATTGCCTAAATAGACACCCCCTGTGGTTGATAGGAATCCCCCAGATGAGGGTCTCCTTGCAGTACTGGCCGAGATGGCCAGGCTGGAAGAGCCTGTCTTCTTTTCTCCCTTGCCAGGAGGAACTTTTTGAGTTGAGTTACAGGAGGCGAAAGGAAACTCTTCGACCCCTGGAATTTGTACCTGTCGTACAGGTGCTGGGTGCTGCAGTCGCTGGAATAGTAACTGTCGATCTTCAGGCGCTGCTGATTTGTTACAACAGCAGTTGATGATGACTTGGGTGCAACGATGCCCCGAGAGGGACTCATTGCATGCTGATACTGCCGTCTTGTGCTTGTGAGTAATCATGTCACGTAAGTCGGTAGGAAGCTGCCCTGCCTTTGCACCAATCTTGCGAACTCGGGGATCCCAAGCGTACGAGTGCTTAGGCATCATGTTTGCTCCCTGATCTGTGGCTAGTAAAAGTACTTGCTCTGGATCTTTAGAGGGAGACTTTAAATACCCACCCTGTCCGTTAGCCCTGGGGGACTGGACGCGGGTGGTTCTGTATAACTTTCCATCAGGAGCCTGTGTAACAGATAATGGGGCCCACTGACAGTCAACAACTTGGACAGTTGACTGGACTGGATGAGCCCGTACTTCCCTAGACCTTTTTGACTTAGCGCCCGAAGGCACATAGTAAAAAGAGTCCAGACTGATATATCCCGCATCTTTAGTGGGCTGCATGGCGTCGGGCCTGCATGAGAGGCGGTCGAACAAGAAGCTTCTGACAAGGTCGCATGAAACGTCCTGTCTGTGGGCAGGATTGGTCGTCGCATGGACCATCTTCTTGCGGCTAGAGCTGGCTGCCGCATGGATCATCTTCCTGCGACGAGAGTTGGCTGCCACATGAGTTGTCTGCCTGCAGCCAGAGTTGGCTATTGCATGGGCAGAATGCCCATCTCCTCTATGCGGCTTCTTCTTTGTCCGCGTGGAGTTCCCTTGTGCCCCCAAAAACTCAACATCGTATTGTTTTCATCTGCTCATTTTGGGGACAGTGGGGTCCTCTACGGTCGGAAGCAAAGTTGCAGGAGAACTTTGGTCACTGTCTTGGGCTGCAGAAGGAGCTTTTTCGAGAACTTGATCGGGGGTAACAGTTTTGCGCACCGACGCCTTGCGAGTCCTCTTCGGGTTGGCTCGCTTCTGAGACGGGCTGGCGCTCCCTTCAGAGAGCAATTCTTCTAAGGCTTGTTGGTCGAAGCAGACCACAAGCATCTGCTGTGTAGAGCCGAGCTTGGACGCGTCAGATTGCGTTACCAACTTCTCATCGGAAGAGAAGGATGTCTCCAGCAGATTTGCTATCGTATTTGCCATAAAAAATCAACAACAGGTATTGTAGAATACTGGAATTGATTGTAAACTCGCTTATACAAAGAAGGGCTTAGAAAGAAAGCCTAGGAAATAATCTAAGTACAATTGTTTAGTTTTGATTCTGGAGGGTAACGGTGGAGGCTCGGGAAAGTGCTATCAATACTGCCTTACTTCGTAGACTATCTGATGCAGTCTCTGGCTCGTGAAGATATTTTTTTCTTGAAGGTTGCCCGCCTTGGATTGCTAACCATCCTGCAGGGGTGTGGCACCCTGCTATTTATAGTGATTTTGGGATGAAGGATATTTTGAATTGTATAGATGACCACGTGGCAAATCCCCGGGCCATATGGTTGTAATCATGCCTCGAGACTTGGTCTTTGACTGATAGCTGGGGATTTGTTAGGATTTATTGTGATTTGTCGTTGAGTAGGTGATACCTGGTCAATTTGTCACGTGCATCAACTAATCTTCTGTGGCGAACCGCATGAAGGATGTCTCCTGGCCGAGCTGCATGACCGAGCCGCATGAAGGACGTGTCATGACCGAGCCGCATGAGGAATATCTCATGACCGAGTTGTATGAGGAATGTCCTATGACCGTACCGCATGAGGAATGCGTTCTGACTGATCCGCATGAAGAACGTCTCATGACCGTACCGCATGTGGAATGCCTTCTGACCGAGCCGCATGAAGGATGTCTCATGACCGAGCCGCATGAGAAATGTCTCATGACCGAGCCGTATTAGGAATGCCTTCTGACTGAGCCACATGAGGCCATCTCATGACTGAGCCGCATGAGGAATGTTTCATGACTAAGCCGTATGAAGGATATCTTTTGGCTGGATGGGTATGGGGCCCTAGGAGAAGGTGTTGTGCCGAATGTCATGATTTGAGAGAGTTTTCTTTATCTCCCGCTTGACTGATCTCCTTGTTCGAAGAAGATTTGACGGTGGACTCCTTCAGAAGTTTGTGATGTGCTTGACTGAGACGATGCGCCTGATTGAAACATCTGAGTAATGCATCTAGTTGAGAGCAGGCTGTTACAATGTCTTCAACTGGCATCATGTTTTCGAGATGATGTTGGAAAGGCACAGTAGGTCGCAGTCGCTAGAACACAGACTGCCTTGATAGTGGCCACTGTATTGTGGCAGCAGCAGTTGATGATGACTCGGGTGCAACGACGTCCCGGGAGGGACTCATTGCATGCCAATGCTGCCACCTTGCATTTGTGAGTAATCACCTGACGCAGGTCGGTAGCAAGCTGATCTACCTTTGCACCGAACTTGTGGACTCGGGTATCCCGAGCGCACAGGTGCTTAGGCATCATGTTTGCTCCTTGATCCGTGGCTAGTAAAAGTACTTGCTCTGGATCTTTAGAGGGAGACTTTAAAGACCTACCCTGTCCGTTAGCCCTGGGGGACTGGACGTGGGTGGTTCCGTACAACTTTTCGTCAGGAGCCCGTGTAACAGTCAACGGGGCCCGTTGACAATCAGCAACTTGGACAGTTGACTGGGCTTGTTGATCCCGCACTGCCCTAGACTTCTTCGCTTAGCACCCGAAGGTGCGTAGTAGGAAGAGTCCAAGTTAGAAGGAGGGAAGGAAAGTTTGTGCACTTTTCAAAGGAGGCAAGGAGGCTCTATTTATAGAATAGAGTGAGCCATTTCCTCTTCTCCTTTCCGATGTGGGACTAAAAGCAATATTTTCCACGCTTCTACACCCATGAGCCCGAGTCCGAGTCCGAGTCCAAGTCCAAGTCAGAGTCCGAGTCGCTAAGCCCCTACGGGGCTCAGCTCCAATGGAAATTAATTTTCCAATAGCAAAAATCATGAATGCTTAACTTGGAGACTTATCCTTACCTCCTAGTAAAATAACCCACATAGTTCCCTCCATAGGGTCACCACCCCATGTGCATATCCCAATAACAAATACAAATATATATGTTTAGATAACACATGGTGCACTTTCCATTTGGGACTAAACTTTACTAGGCATGTTGAGAGCAAGCTCTCTTCATGTCAAGGAGCAAGAGCATCAGCATGATACGCCTAGATCCTGCACGGAGGAGAAAGTCAGCTTCGACGAGCTCATTACGAGTGGGGCTGCCCCTGACTCGCAGAGCTGAGGCGAACGTTGGATCGGGATGAGATCAACGAGTAGAGTGCTCGGCCTCCTCACCAATCAACCTCACCATAGTCAATTCGCCAATCGCTTAGAGATGCTTTACCAACTCTTAGAAGTTGAGGAGATGGTGGTAAATATACATAGAAGGAGAGAGGGGTGCTAACAAACGAGGCCAGATGGAAAGATAATGTTGTGGTCATGGTCGTGCAACACATGGCCTGTGCTCGCTGCAGTTGCAGGGCTCGCACAGGCGTTCTACTCGCGTACGGGGTGTGAACGGAGAAGAAGATGTACAGTAGAGGGAATGAATTGAATTAGCTGGTCGGGTTTGGTCATAATCCGACCCTTCCGACCCGGACCCGAAATTAATTTGTGGGCCTTAGGAATTTGGGCTTGGTAGGCTGGAAGGAAAGAAAAAATTGGACTGTAGTAATTTTGGGTTTTTTAGGGATGGGTTATACTATATATGTGTATACATGCACCCTAAACAATATACGTATATACACACAATCTAAATTATATATATACGTATATATATACCCAAAATTATATATATGTGAATATATATATATATATATATATATATATATATATATATATATATATATATATAAATGAAAATATATATATATATATTTATATATATAAATGAAAAGGAATGCGCTCCCCAGTCCAGCCCTTCCCTGCTCGCGTGGGCCTCCCCTCCGGCCCCGTCTAGGCCGGCAGTCACCTACCCAGTCTTCCTCCTTTCTCCCTTCTCGCATGGCGGCCCCCCTCCGGGTCCGGCCTTGCGACCCTCCTCCCGACCTCCTTTCCGTCCAAGGCCCACAGCCCCCGCCCACCGTTCCCCGACCGCCTTCTCCTTCGGCTCACCAGGTTCCTCCTCATTCCCTCGTCTCCTTCGTAACCTACGGTCTCCCCCAATCACACTCCCCTCGGCGGTCGTGGCTCGCCCCCAACTGGATCCATCCGCGCACTCGGCTTCTCCTATCGCCGCCCTAGCCGGGCCACAGTCGGCCCTGCTCCGGCACGACGGGCGGCACACCTCCATCGCCTCCTCCTCTCCGGGAGAGGCTGCTGCCTTTGGTTCGATCTCCTCTCCGCCATCCTCGGGCCAGGAGTTCGAGGGGAAGTTCCTACATTCGAATTCAAATTTTGAACTTTTTGCTCTTTCTTCTTGCGATGCCTCCTCGAGGGCGGAGGGCGCGCAGCCATGCGCCCCTCCGCCCGCAGGCACATATGATCGCCCTATCTCAGTGGACACATATGGAGGCCCTCCCCCCGTAGGTGCATATGCCATCCTCCTCTCTGTGGGCGCTTATGACGACCGCCATCTTGCCTGTGCGGGCACATATGGCCCTTCTTCTTAGGGCACATATGACCGCCTTTACTCCGTGGGCGCATATGGCGGCCACCCCTGCCTCGGCGGCGCATATGGCGACCCTCCCGCCTAGTCTCCCTCAGTGGACGTATATGGCGCCCCCCCATTTACGATCACATATAAAGCCCTGACCCTTGATGTTGCTTTCTGCGTCGAACCCCCCTTGGGCGCATATGGTCGTCCAGCCTCTTGGGGCGCTTTCGGCAGCGCTTCCCCTGTTGACGCATCCAGCCACGACTTCTTCGGGGGCACTTCCCCGCTGGCAGCCGATGCCCCTGCTTGTGTCTCCGCCAGCTGTCACCACCCCCCCACCTCCACCCACCTCATCCTTTCCCCCTCCTTGTCATTCCTCCTTCCTCTTCTTCGCTGTCTGTGGCGAGAGGCTCTTGTGCCCAGCCCGGACCCTCCCGTCCTCGCTACTGCCCATTATTGTTCGGTCCTCCCCCCAGCCGTGGTCGACCTCAGCGGCCGTGGAGCACCCTTTAGCGCCCCCTCTGTGGTTTCCTCCACCTCCCCCTCTGTTCGTTCTCTCTCTGACGACCTCATAACTCTCATCCCCAGCTTGGAGATGGCCCTCCGGCCGGCAGTAGCTCCGTCCCTCCCCTCCCCCTCTGCGCGGCCCAGGGTCCCCTTCCATTATCGAGTCCTCCGATGCCTTTCTTTGCCGACAAGCTTCGTCAGGACAGGTCTACCAAGCAGGGACTCATATTCCCTGACGTTCTCCTCCCCAATGTTGAGTATTTGCTGGCATCTCCCGTGCCTATTGTACCCTTCTTTGACCAGGAACTGACCTTCCTGGAAACCTCTTTTTCTCACTTCTTCGTTCTCAAATTCTCCTCAAGATGCCCTAAACTCTCCCGGGTTCAGGAGGTTATTGCCAGCTGGCGGCTCTCTGTAGAATATAGGGTGGCACCCCTTGACCCAAGGCACATACTGCTCTATCTCTCCTCCGATCTCGACCATAAGACCGTATGGTCCAAAGGCACCAGCAGGGTTGACTCCCACCAGATGAAGATAATCAAGTGGTCAATGAGATCTAAAACCAAGGAAGACTCAACGACGGTTGTAGCCTGGGGGACCCTTCCCAACCTACCCCTCATTTGTTTCGTTCCAGCAGCTCTTTGGCGTATAGCCTACTCATTTGGGACATACGTGGCAACCGCAGCAGAAACCAGCAACCTAACCAAAGCCCACTACGCCAAGATATGTGTGGAACTCGACCTCAACTCCGAGCCACCCAACCACATCCTCATTGAACTTGGCAACCAGACTCACACCCAGCAAATCGTCTACGACAATCATATTATTTTCTGCTCACGCTGCCATTTTCGGGGTCACCTCTCGAATTATTGTTTCCGTCTTCATCCAAAGCTCAACAAGAAACCAGTGCGAAAAGAATCCCACCCCAATAGGGGTGAGCAACAATCGCCTACCCAATCCCCCTTGCTTCCACTACCGAACTCACACACCAGATTCAATTCCAGCGAAGGCAAAACCCCAGAGGCGCCTCCATGGACAAAGCAGTGGTCCCCTACCTCCCACCAACTCTACCCCTCTCCAACCAGTTTAGCGCCCTCGTCTCGAAAGCGAACGACACTTCCCAAGAGAACGCTTCCCTTGCAAACTCTCTTTTGGACCGCGGGCCAGACCCTGAGGACTTTAGTGAACCCTCCCCCCCTCCGACGGCCACAGAGGAGACCTTCCAAGCTCTCCGACAAGCCATAGACCACCCTGCCGTCGTTCTTCCATCCCACATAGTTGCCGTCATAGATGCCCTTGCTATTCTAGGGCCAGAGCAGGCCCTTAGAGGAATACAGGTCCTCACTGCTGGATTCCCCTCCAGTCGAAAGGAGACCAGATTAGGTAACACTGACGACACCCTTCTCATCCCTCCTGAGGAACCCGTACTGGATTCTGCAGGAGAAATGGTCGAATCCTGCGAAGACACCCCCCTCAACCCTCCCAAGGATTCCATCAATGGCTCTTCTACCTCGAAGAGGGGGGAGACAACCACCATATCCAGGAAATCAGAAAAAAAGGAGCCACAGAGTCCCCGACCGTGCACACCAGGTCCACAGCCAAGCGGACAAACCAACCCCCCACCCACTCCATTAATGCTTAACATCCTCTCCTGGAATGTCCATGGTCTAGCGAACAAACCTACCAAGAGGAGAATAACCAGCCTTAATAAGACTCACAATATTGACATCTTGATTATCCTTGAACCCAAAATCCCCAACAAGAAATTCAAATCCATCCAGCTACTGTTAGGCTTTCCTACGGCTATTGCCGGCAGACACGACATTTGGATCCTCTTCTCTAAGGACGTCAAGATCGAAGTCATTCAGGAGTCCAGGCAGGCCCTCTCTTACTAAATGGAACACCCTTTGATCCCCAAGCGTGCTATCCTGTCCGCAGTCCATGGTAGCTGTGACATCGCTGATCGCAAACACCTCTAGAACGACCTCCTGGACGTCTACCTTCACCACATCAATCTCCTTTGGCTTTGCATTGGGAACTTTAACGCTATCACTTGCAGAGAAGAGAAGACTGGCAGACACCCTCCCCCTTATTCGGCCATACAAGACTTCAACAACTTCATCTTTAACTCCCACCACTTCCCTATTTCGTTTACAGCAATGCCTTCACCTGGTGCAACATGCAGGAAGGCGACCGCCGGTAATACTCCCGTCTCGACAAGGCCCTAACTAACGCCCACTGGCACGGAATGGGAACCACCACTATGCTTTCTCACCTCAACGCCACTGAATCCGACCATGCCCCCCTGCTAGTTGAAATTACTAGCATATCCGGCCGGTCCAAAAAGAGTTTCCACTTCCTGGACTTCTGGAGCGAGCACCCCCAATTCAAGGGCGTCGTCACAGAAGCTTAGAACCATACGGACGCCCCCGAACCCCTCACTCGGGTAGCCAACAAGCTCAAGGCTACTAGGAAAGCCCTTGCGGTCTAGAGCAAACAGGCATATGGGGACATTTTTTAGGCCATCCGTGCGACGGAGGATGATATTACTCGTGCCGAAGCAAGGTTCGTGACCGACAGATCACCAGCTGCCATAAACGCCCTTAACCTCACCAAAGCAATCCTCAAATTCCGACTGAAAGTTGAGACAGATTTTTGGAAGCAGAAAGTGAGGCTTAAATGGGATAGCGAGGGGGACAAAAACTCAAGCTACTTCCACGCTTCCGTTAATGGTCGCAGACAGAAACTCACCCTCCATCAAATAGTCGACGATACCGGGAACATCATCGACGATCAAAAGGGTATCCAAGTGGCAGTCGTAAAGTTCTACTTCCAGTTGTTCTCCAAAGAAATGGTTCTCAGAGAGAACACGTTCCTGGAAGAGATACCCCACCTTATTAGCGACACCGACAACATTCGTCTAGAACAACCTCCTACCGAACAAGAGGTGAAAGATGTCGTTTGGGCCCTTGACGAACACAGTGCGCCCGGACCTGATTGGTTTTCAGGGGTATTTTTTCGCACCTGCTGGGACAACATCAAGGTGGATATCCACAAAACGGTCTCTGCATTCTTCCAGGGAGCTACTTACCCCAGAGTCATCTCGAGCACCAATCTAATCCTCATCCCGAAGAAAGATAACCCGAAGACATTCCGTGATTTCTGTCCCATCAGTCTATGCACCTTTATCAACAAGACCATTTCCAAGATCATCGTCTCCCGCATGTCAGATCTTCTACCCAAGATCATCTCTGAGGAAAAGAGTAGCTTTATCCGGGGTAGAAATATCCAGGACAATATCATGTTAGCTCAAGAGTTAATCACCTGCATGAAATTCCCAGCAAGAGGGGGCAATATTGCTATCAAATTAGACATAGAGAAAGCTTATGACAGGCTGGATTGGCAATTCATGATCTGGGTTTCCAGAGATTTTGGATTTTCTGAAACCTGGACCAACATCGTATGGAGATCGATCAGCAACTGGAAATAAATCATAATCCTGATCCAATTGGGAATTTCTAGCTCCTATATAAGGAGAGGTACTCATCCATAAATTTTCTACGACAACCAAAAATATGTGCATCGTGTCTGTGCCCGTGTCCCCCTTTCCATCCATTATTCTCTTCTTTTACATATACATTACTTTTGTCCCATGTCCGACAACTCAGAACATCCTTTCCCGTCGTGTCAGACAAACCCGGACACGACACACCTATATCCCATAGCCCATCGAACACAAACCCCCGACACGAACTAAAATTTCCAAAACCTAAACCTAACTCGGCCATCCACCGGCTGCCCACCTCTTTCTCGCCTCGACTATCACCACAGCCACATATTCTCACCTTGCCCGGCCGACCCTGACCCTAACCCTCCGACCAGGCAACCACCGCCATCATAACCAGAACTACCCAACCATCCCGACTATCTCCACACAACCGCGGCCGCCACGACTTTACAGCAACACCCTCTCCACTCACCCGACCCCTGACTTCCATAACCCTTACCGCTCATCGATGTCTCCACCACCAACAGTGTACCCCACCATCGTCGCGGTGACCCCCAGCCAACGACGACGTGGCCAACCGCCACCGACAAAAGCCCCTCTCGTCTCCGCCACCATCACCTTCACCATGCCCATCCTAGCACCCGTGAGTCCCGGGCCAAACAACAACACCATAGCCAACAACTTCGCCTCCATGGTGGCGGCACAATACATGAAAAAAATAAATAACAAATAAATCACCGCAACTGCCATCTACCTATCCACCACCGCCCGACTCGAGCCGCACCGACCCGCACATACCCAGATCCGATCCTCCGTCTGAGAGACCCCTTCCTCAAGACAGCCTATCCCGACGCCCTCTCCGAACTCCGCCTGGATGCGGCAGCCCTGGCCTCCAGCCGTACCCCCGTCCCGCGTGACCGCCACCAAGCGCCTCCACGCTTTGCCGCGCTCGTCCGCTGACTTTTCCTCCGCCTTTTCCCTCGTTCCACCATGTCTCCCCAGCGGTGTTCTGACCAACCGCCACGAGCGGCCACGCCACCCACCTCGACGCCAGGCCCGACCCTCTCCGATGCGGTTTTCCGCGTCCGTACCACCGCTGTACCGCGCCGAAGCCTCCATCCCCTTCTCTTCCGCTTCCTTTCCTTTTTCCCTACTCTCCGCCCTCTCGATCTCTTTCTCACTCTTCTCCTTCTTCTGCGGTTCATTATATATATATTTCTTTCTTTCTTTCCATCTCTCTCCTCTCTTTGTGTCCTCTGTCTTCTTTAAGACGAGTGAAGCAGAGCTTTAGTTTTTTATTCATTTCTATTTTATTAATTTTTTTCTTTTGTGTTTCATTAAATCATTATAAAAAAATTTATTATTATTATTATTATTATGTTCCTCTTGATTTTGTTTTATTTGAAATTTTTTTTTGTGTTGTTGACTAAGTGGTTCTGTTAGTCCTCGTTTTGTATTATTATTTATTATTTTTGTAGTTTACTTCAGGATTGGGTTCTTTATTCTTTTACTATTGTTATAATTATTATATTTATTTATTATTATTACTATTATTAATACGGTACTGACCTTTTGCAAAAGAGAATGTATATCATACTGTTATATTTTATTATTCAATATTGGATTTTATCATAATTATTTGGTAATAAATATAGTATCGAGGTTAACCCTATATGTAAGTTCAAACGGGATTTCAAAAGAAATTATGAATATAATATTAGATTATTTTATAATATCTTAAATATGACTTCCTAGATTTTTAATATATTTACAATGATGAAAACCTAGCTTTCTATCTAAATATCCCATTCTAACAAACTTAAAGTTTTTGTAAAGCCATTTTTAAGTTTTATTTAATATTTATCTAAAAGTACATTTGACTAATACAAATGTAGTTTCCAAATTGTTTTTATGTATTTACGTAAAAATTTATTTTAATTTTTCTTTTTTCGTTTCTCAAGTATATCATTATAAATATTTCCTAAAATAGTATAAGTACTTCCTCCCCCAAATTCCTTCGATTATCACCATGTCCAATCCCATTATTCCGCTCCCTTACTAATTTTTTACTTACTTCATATCATCCTTCGCTAAGTTGACCGTTCTGGACCCAATGGAACTGTCTGTTCCACCACCCGAGGTCACCTTGTGTAGTTCTTGTACCAAAGTCGCAGTTCGTGGTACCTTGATCATTGCAGTACACCAGGCGTCCTACCAAGAAAGACACCTTGCCATTTGCTATTTATTTATTTTAGCTCATATTTCATACATTATTCATTATTTTTTTATGCAAAATAAACTGTGATACATGGCATAACCTGTTAGAACTTACTGTTCAGTTATATTTTCTGCTATATATTATTTTTCTTACATATTAAACCTAGATTAAAGGGACCACCTTGTGTGTTGCATTCATAGGCCTTGACACATTTATACCACGTTGTTGTCAGTTACATATAGGACTCGGACATGCGAGATTGGTTGGCCACCAGTACGTATAAGCCATGCGTTAGAAAATAACTGCTAATAGAATTGCATGCTAGCTAGAAGACTTAGCAGTTATGGGTTGGCATTGGACGGAGAGAACATGATTGGAAGTTGACTACCACCCTATCTATCGTACACTCGCTCGCTACTGAGGAATGATGGGTAGACTATATGCTATAGACTATATCGTGTCTTGGATCCATCCTGCTATCTTCGTCATTTCTTTTGTATATCATATACCTCTTCCTTTTATTTTGTTGGTAGTGGATGTGTCTCCATCCAACATATTGTATTAAGACAATTCATAGTTTATTATATGATATCTTTTATTCTTATATTTTGTGGATGAGATTAGTTAGTTGTGGTTGACTGCATTTTACAGCTTATGTATTCATACGAGGCCCATGTACTTCGTATGTATACAGCTGGCATGTCTATGTTCCTAGTCCTACGTGTTTTAGGACTGGGGCGTTACATATTTTTGTGGGGGCCCATGCAGGTCAAGATAAATTATTTGGTTACTTTACCGTACCAAGCAAGCCTGCGAATAGGATTAGAAGTCTAGGATCTCATCCACATACTTGACCTCTTTTCTCGATTCCATATTCGAACTACCGTTCGACTCATCAATTGCATCTTGCTTGATTCCTTCTATCACTATTCTTATCTTCCTTTAGTGCTTGCTAGAGGTTAGGAAGGTTACCCCTATTAGATAAACATTTTCCATTGCCCCAATACCATAAGTTTAACTCCTTTAAGTTGGGTAGAATGCCTTATAACCTAGCAATCCCTTTATCCTTGTGACCTATATTCACAAGTTTACTTAGATTCTAGAATTTAGAGGACCCTAACCCATCTAGTCAACCAAGAACTTGGACAAGAATACTATAGGACGACTTTATAGAGACCAACACAGGATATGACTTAAAGACTTAAGGAATTGAACTGATTCTACTTTATTTCAATCTTACTCTCACGTGCCTATATTTTTACTATCTAGACTAATGATGCTAATGTAGCCTAGTTTTTGTAAGCTCAATTCTTTATCAAGGTTGTTCATGACATATGTTATTGGAGGCATACACTAAAGTATTGTCTACTCAGAACCGGTACATGATGGTCTGATCAATCTAATGCACTTTGGTTCGCTTTTATCTATTATTTTACGTGGATGGAACATAATTAAACTTGGCCTTTCGAATCCTATCCACGACTGCCTTGACAATTTCTTGAAATTATTCGGTCGTCTTTGAGACACATATTCGTACTCGATACTATCGTCTTTGAACACTTTACTGCTTTCGCCATCACCTATTTTAAAAGGACGAAGGCGTTATACTAGAACTTTTACTAGCCTTCCTATCGATTATGACCATTATCACTCAATGTTGCTATATCTTCATCCTAAAACTACTCGACCTTCTAATCGCTTAATTTAGGAGTGAATCTAATTCGTTCTCTTAATCGTGCCCTCAACCTACTCTCAAGAAACCATAACATTAAGGTCTCTAATTTATTTTCTCTTATTACCATAATATTCTTTATTGCTAATTATCTTGTTTTAAGTTTAAACCTTACTCATTTTTCTTCTTGCGCTAACCCATGATTATCCTTGCCATTATTGAAATTGCGATTTCCAAATGCATGTTTTACATTGTGAATGATTGTTCCTCACCAATACCCCCTTGTGCCTTCTCACCCCCTACAAATTCTTAATTTCGAGGACACAATTCTTTTAAGTTGGGTAGGATGTAAAACCACTAAATTTCTAATATTTTTTTTATAAATTTGATACTAATTTTTTTATTTTGTATTGTACGTCGCGTAGTAGTATTGTACGTCGTGCGCGAAATTTTGTTTTTCGTAATTGCTCGACGAGTGCGAATATGTGCGAGCGTACATTTTTTTGAAAAACATTCTTTTCATTTTTATAATTTTAAAATAACATATATAATAATTATTTTAGCTATCGTACCAAAATTTCCAAGTTTATAATTTTATTTATGAAAAGCCTTTCATTTATAAAGTTATAATAATAAATAATATTCTTATAAAATGGTATACTAGAAAAGTATATTTATGTAAATATTATTTGTGCATACATATATATTTCGTAATTATTTATTAGTTTATTTTTAAATTTTTAAAATTATTATTATTAGTATTTTTAGAAAATATATTTTGAAATTAATGTGACAATTTAAATCTTGATTTAATTTTATGGATTTATTTAAATATTTAAATTAATATCTATATTTGAAAGTTGATTTATCTTAATTGATTTTAAACTAAAGGATAGAATTTATATTTAATTTGAGTTAGATTATCAAGATTTAAATTAAAATTTAATTTGAATTTAGATTTGATTTTATTGATTTAAATTTAATAATTGAATTATCTAATTGGGTTTAAATAAATCATAATCTTTATCCAACTTGGAATTCCCACCTCCTATATAAGGGGAGGTACTAATCCATAAATTTTCTACCACAACCAAAAATATGTGCATCGTGTCCGTGCCCGTGTCCCCCTTCTCATCTACTATTCTCTTCTTTTACATATATATTATTTTCGTTCCATGTCCGACAACACCGAACATCCTTTCCTGTCGTGTCAGACAAACCCAGACACGACGCACCCCTGTCCCATAGCCCATCGAACACAAAACCCCGACACGAACCAAAATTTCCAAACCCTAAACCTAACCCGGCCATCCCCCGGCTGACCACCTCTTCCTCGCCTCGACTATCACCACAGCCACCTATTCTCACCTCGCCCGGCCGACCCTGACCCTAACCCTCCGACGAGGCAACCACCGTCATCATAACCAGAACCACCCAACCATCCCGACTATCCCCACAAGACCGCGGCCACCACGACTTTACAGCAACACCCTCTCCACTCACCCGACCCCCTGACTTCCACAAACCCTTACATCTCATCGATGTCACCACCACCATCAGTATAACCCCACCACCGCCGCGGCGACCCCCGGCCAGCGACGACGTGGCCAGCCGCCCCCGACAAAACCCTCTCTCATCTCCGCCACCATCACCTTCACCACGCCCATCCCGGCACCCGTGAGTCCCGGGCCAAACAACACCACCATCGCCAGCAACTTTGCCACCACGGTGGCGGCACCATATAGGAAAAAAATAATAACAAATATATCACCGCCACCGCCACCTATCTATCCACCACCGCCCGACTCGAGCCGCGCCGACCCGAACATACCCAGATCCTATCCTCCGCCTGAGCGCCCCCTTCCTCTCGACAGCCTATCCCGTCGCCCTCTCCGAGCTCCGCCTGGGCGCGACAGCGCTTGCCTCCAGCCGCACCCCCGTCCCGCGCGACCGCCACCAAGTGCCTCCGCGCTTTGCCATGCTCGTCCACCGACTTTTCCTCCACCTTTCCCCTAGCTCCTCCACGTCTCCCCGGCGGTGATCCGACCAACCGCCACGAGCTGCCACGCCACCCGCCTCGACTCCGGGCCCAACCCTCTCCAATGTGGTTCCCCGCGTCCTCTCCACCGCCGCATCGCGCCGAAGCCTCCGCCCCTTCTCTTACGCTTCCTTTCCCTTTCCCTACTCTTCGCCCTCTCGATCTCTTTCTCACTCTTCTCCTTCTTCTGCGGTTCATTATAATTTTTTTCTTTCTTTCCATCTCTCTCCTCTCTCTGTGTCCTTTATCCTCTTTAAGAGGAGTGAAGCAGAGCTTTACTTTTTTTTATTCATTTCTATTTTATTTATTTTTTTGCTTTTGTGTTTCATTAAATCATTATCAAAATTTTTATTTTATTATTATTATTATTATTATATTATTATGTTCCTCTTGATTTTGTTTCATTTGAATTATTTTTTTTGTTGTGTTGTTGACTAAGTGGTTCTGTTAGTCCTTGTTTTGTATTATTATTTGTTATTTTTGTAGTTTGTTTCGGGATTGGGTTCTTTATTCTTTTACTATTGTTATAATTATTATATTTATTCATTATTATTATTACTATTATTAATACGACACTGACCTTTTATAAAAGAGAATGTATATCATATTGTTATATTTTATTATTCAATATTGTATTTTATCATAATTATTTGGTATTAAATATAGTATCGAGGTTAACCCTATATGTAAGTTCAAACGGGATTTCAAAAGAAATTATGAATATAATATTAGATTATTTTATAATATCTTAAATATGACTTCCTAGATTTCCAATATATTTACAATGATGAAAACCTAGCTTTCTATCTAAATATCCCATTCTGACAAACTTAATGTTTTTGTAATGCCATTTTTAAAGTTTTTTTTAATATTTATCTAAAAGTACATTTGACAAATACAAATGTAGTTTTCAAATTGTTTTCATGTATTTACGTAAAAGTTTATTTTTAGTTTTTCTTCTTCCGTTTCTCAAGTATATCATTATAAATATTTCCTAAAATAGTATAAGTACTTCCTCCCCCAAATTCCTTCGATTATCACCCTGTCCAATCCCATTATTCCGCTCCCTTACCAATTTTGTACTTACTTCATATCATCCCAAGCTATGTTGACCGTTCTGGACCCAATGGAACTGTCCGTGCCACCACCCGAGGTCACCTTGCATAGTTGTAGCACCGAAGTCACAGTTCATGGCACCTTGATTATTGTAGTACACCAGGCGTCCTACCAGGCAAGACACCTTGCTATTTGCTATTTATTTATTTTAGCTCATATTTTATGCATTATTCATTATTATTTTTATGCAAAATAAACTATGATACATGGCATAACCTGTTAGAACTTACTGTTCAGTTATATTTTCTGCTATGTATTATTTTTTTACACATTAAACCTAGATTTAAGGGACCACCTTGTGTGTTGCATTCATAAGCCTTGACACATTTATACCACGTTGTTGTGAGTCACATATAGGACTCGGACATACGAGATTGGCTGGCCACCAATACGTATAAGCCGTGCGTTAGGAAATAACTGCTAATAGAATTGCATGCTAGAAGACTTAGCAGTTATGGGCTGGCATTGGGCGGGTAGAACATGATTGGAAGTTGACTACCACCCTATCTATCGTAGACTCGCTCGCTACTGAGGAACGATAGGTAGACTATATGCTATAGACTCGCTCGATACTGAGGAATAGTATATGGTGTTGTGACTCGCTACTAAGGTACTATATTGGTATTATCTTGACTTGATCCGATAGTCATGCGACCATGAACTGTTCTTAAAACTGCATTCAGTTAGATTTGGTTAGGCGCCCTTATCCATTAGGTACGAGTACTTTTGGTTTGGGTACTTGTATCTGACCGTGGCTTGGAACAATAACTTATCACGTACTAGTTTGCCACATATTGTCCTTGTTTGGTTGTAGGTGTGGCTTACTACTTCGATAAGAAGGTATTGAACCTTGTTGGGGTCTGGATACCATACTGGATTCATAGCATGGAAAGATACGTCATCGTGAATTAGTTTACCATCTCCTGTCCTTGTTTGGTTGGAGGGTTGGTACGTTAGTTCAATGGTGTGTAATAGACCATGTTATAATTCAATTGACTTATTTATTTGAGCAATTTATATTCAGTTATATTGGCATGATATTATGTGTCTTGTTATGTTCCTCTGAAGACCTGGTTATCTCTCCAGGTGTGTGTTCATGTCTTCCACAGGTATTCTAGCCGAGGTCGTGATCTTCTCCATTTATTCGAAGATGACGTGTCTTGGATCCATCCTGCTAGCTTCGTCATTTCTTTTGTATATCATGTACCTCTTTCTTTTATTTTGTTGGTAGTGGATGTGTCTCCACCCAACATATTGTATCAAGATAATTCATAGTTGATTATATGATATCTTTTATTCTTATATTTTGTGGATGCGATTAGTTAGTTATGGTTTACTGTATTTTACAACTTATGTATTCATATGAGGCCCATGAACTTTGTATGTATACATTTGGCATGTCTATGTTCCTAGTCCTATGTATTCTGGGACTGGGGCGTTACAATAACATAATGGTATCAGAGCACGACTTTACGTCCTTGGTCTTCAGTCTTGAGTATCTAGTCTCGAATTGTTGACCTCGTATCGATGAGATAAGTTGTTTCATACGCTGAACCCATAAAATTTTCTGAAACTAACAAGAGTTGTCTTTTTCCCCAGGAGTTGTGGGACCCCACGCAGAGTGCGAGACGAGCACTTCCAGCGGCTCGAGTAGTTCCGAAGCCGAACCTTTCATCAACCCAACGGGGAGGATTCCTATCGAAGCCGAACCTTCCGACTGTTCTATGGAGTGGACGCTAGATATTCTCAAAATACAGCAGAGACAGACTGCAACATTCCAATAAGAAAACGAGAAGCTGCATCTACAGTCCGAAAGGCGAAAAGCCCAATTTGAAGCCCGGTTTGAAGCACAATTCAAGATGCAGCAAGGGCTACTTGATAAACTACAATAGTTGGTGCGAACGGTCGTGACCAACGGGAACTCTACAACCCGTACTATCGAACCTATGAACCGACCCTTTGAAGTCACACCCGGGGATCCTTCGTCTCTGTTTGCGTCGCCAGAGAATAATACCTTCGACTATACCAACTTCAAGAAGGCATTTTGTACTTCCTTCTCCGGCACCGATGACCCTTCCCTTGCGATCGAATGGTTAGATGAGATCGAAGAAAACTTTGAGCTTTTTGACATCGATGATGCAAAAAAAGTCGCTTGCAATCAACTTCAACTTTGGTTGAACGCACACATCTGGTGGGTGGTACAAAAACAAGATATTCATCGTGATGATTCCACCGTGCCGATCTCCTAGGATATGTTCCACAAGGCCATCAAAGTCGAGTACTTACCTGGAACGATCAGTAAGGCGAAGGAGAATGAGTTCATACAGCTGAAATAGGGAAACATGAATGTACATGAGTATGCTACAGAATTCAATAAGTTGGCTCGATTTGCAGGTGTCTACCTGCCAACGGCGGTAAGTCGAGCATGGAGATTCGAAGTGGGCCTGAGGCCTTCCATTTCTGCTCATATGATGGTGCTCGAGTATCAAACAATGGGTGAGTCACTCAATCATGCCATTCGTCTTGATCCTCAATAACCCCCGGTTGCTACATGTACTATTTATACCTACAATAACAAGCACCATGGCAACCCAGGAGGTAACAATACACATAAGCGTCCAAACCACGGCAACGGAGTCGACAACCAGGGAAGGAATCGAGTGTTCTGCAATTACTGCCATAATGAGGGGTACGAGACCAATGAATGTCGATCGAAGATTGGAGCACGCTTCGTGTGCGGCCAAACAAATCACGTCGCTAAGAACTTCCCGGAAGCTAGGTCGAACCAACGCCCCCGACAACACCAATAAAACCGATGCCAAGCACATCAGGCTCCACAGACCGCACAACAAAATGGCCAACACCGTCGTCCCAATGCCCAGGGCTGCGTCTATGCCATAACCCAGAATGAAGCATTCACATCTGACACAGTCGTGACATATATACTGCATTTCATAAACAAATATGCTCATGTACTGTTTCATTCAGGTGCTATGCATAGCTTTATATCGATGGATTTTGTCGCCGAACACAAATTCCCTATGACACCATTAGGCCTTAATCTTAGCATTAACATACCGTCGGGCACGTCACTACTTGCAAACTTAGTCATAGGTATTAAGGACTATGATATTATTTTGTATAGGTGGTGTATAGGTGGTCAAAAGGTCGGTCTTGATACGATAGTCATAGGTATTAAGGACTACAATATTATTCTGGGAATGGATTGGCTCGGTCTGTACAATATAACCATCGACCGTGCCGAAAAGACGATCACCTTTTGTACACCTGGAGTGCCTGAATTCTGCGATTTGTATGGTAAGGCATAGCTGACCTGCATGGTGATCTCGGTAATATCGGCTAGAAATATTATTAATTCCGGATGTGAAAGCTATTTAGCGTTCGTTCGAGACATAAGATAGGATGGTGCAAATGCGGATTAGACCGACATTATGGTAGAATTTCCAGACGTATTTTTGGACGAACTGTACGACATGCCACCTGATTGAGAAATTGAGTTCACCATTGACACATTCTCCGATACACGACCGATCTCTAAATCTTTATACAGAATGGCCCCCATTGAACTTAAGGAAATCAAAATACAGCTACAAAGAGTTGCTCGATAAGGGATTCATACGGCCTAATATCTCACCATGGGGAGCGCCCGTGTTGTTTATCAAGAAAAAGGATGGCTCAATGCGTCTTTGTATCGATTGCCGAGAGCTGAATAAGGCCACCGTCCGAAATAAATATCCACTGCCCCGCATAGACGACCTGTTCAATCAGTTACAGGGTGCATCGGTGTTTTCTAAAATTGATCTTAGCTCGGGTTACCATCAACTCAAGATTAAGTCGGACGATGTGTCAAAGTCATCTATCCGCACTTGATACGGCCATTATAAATTCCTAGAAATGTCGTTTGGCCTGACGAACACCCCAGCTGCTTTCATGGATTTAATGAATCGGGTGTTTCGATCCTTCCTTGACAAGTTCATAGTAGTCTTCATCGATGATATACTCGTCTAGTCGAAGGACAAGCGGCAACACGCTGTGTAAACCCCCTAATTTTTATAAATTTCTTATATTTTTATTTTAAATATTATTATGTTATTTCTTATCTAATGTTTAGTTAGTAATTAATTATATGATGAATATGGCTTACAAAGTACCACTGAAAAATAATTTATAAGTATATTGTGAGTTTTTGAATTTTTATGAATTTTTATATAATTTTTAGCTGCCTATTGATATATATATATATATATATATATATATATATACATATATATATATATATATATATATATATATATATATGTAAAGTATAAAAAAGTAAAAAAATGAATGCAGTACTGTTCCAACCGGAACAGTACTAATAATTTTCGAGCGGGAAGATGGGCTTCAATGGGATTGGAGATCCTAAGATTTGAATCAAAACTTGACGAATCTCTTCCAACTCTTCCCCGATCTTATCCCAACCTAATACTCCTTCTGAACAACCTAATCAAAAACCCAATCCCGCTGCAGATCGAATTTGATCTCGATAAAAAGTAGGTTTTTTTCTCATAGATATATATATACGAGCGGATGAAATTTCCTAGAAATTCTCTCGCGAAACCTCACCTCAACCAAAACTCCTGACCTAGAGCCTTGCCGACATCCCCACACACTTTTTCCTCCGCCTACATCCCGTTGACGGCTGTCGCACCGCCGGGAGAAAGCCCAAACCCGACAACAGAGTACAACTATGTTTCACCGAATTCAGGTACGTAACTTCTCGGATGTTTTTCTTTCCATATAATCAATCATTTCGTAATCCAAAAACTTCTATTAGAAGCGTATATATACCTCTTCGAAACCCTTTAAGGGTATTTAGCTATAACCCTTTACTTCGACCAAGAACTCAATGCGAAGTCGGCCAAAAAACTGTTCGAAAAACAGAGCAATGGGACAGTCCAAACCCCTACTTGGAAGGGAAATCCTGACCAAATCCCTTGGTATTTTCAAAAGCTAATTTGACACAGTTGTAGACAATCTGTGACACCCAGTTTTCCAAAAGAGGGTAATTTTGACATTTTTGGGGTATTTTAAATTTATTAGAATTTATGGGAATTTTTAGGATTTATTTTGGAATTGTTTGGACTAGGTTGACTTTGACTAGTTTTGACCCTTGTAGACCAACCTAGAAGCTAACCCTAGTTAGTATGGACTTGGTTAGGTTATGTGACTCTAGTCTAACCTAGCTTGACTTAAGATTAGTGGTAATTAGTTCATTAGAATTAAATTGAGGAATTAGAAATTTAATGGTTTGAGAAATGGCTTGTGATTTCACAAGTCATTTCATGACTTAACCTAATAGGACTAGCCACCTAGTGCAACCTAGCCCTAGTCTACACTTGGCCGGCCACCTTAGCTAAACCTAGGGATTCCCCCACTATAAAATCTCTCCTAAAATTTAGGGTTGCCTCTTTCTTAGGAAAAGCTCTAAGTTCAAGGAGGTTAGTTTCTATTGTATTTTAATTCCTAGAACTCCTTTCCTCTTCATTTTTCTTTCTAATTTATTCCATTAGGTCCTAATATGACTATTCTTGCTGTTGCTAAGGTCTCATCTCAGTGTGATGTGATTTGAGTGGTTTGGGACATCAAGACAAGAGCTATTAATTGGGGATTTTTCTTGAAAGTTCAACAATAGTTAACTTTCTCATTTCTCCATGGATTTTCGATTTCTCTTCATGGTTAGGAAGCCCTAGGAGTCCCCTAAGTGTCTGTATAGGTTTCGTGTCAAGTATCATAGGTTTCGTGTCCGTTCTGGACACGTATCTGTCCACTACATTAGGTTTTTGATTAAATGTCCCTAAGAGATTAATATTGCTGTTTTTAAATTCTATTTGAAGAGGATTGTAGATCTAGGGTTGTTCTTCATTTTTAATGAAGGGGCCATGGTGGTATTGTGTCTGTATCGGGTGCAAATCGGGTTGGACACTGCTGTGCACACACTGGCTTGAGTTCGGTTCAGTCCCCTGCTACACGAACTCGATTACTCACTGGACACGGCACGAGAACACATGATTTTTACTGGACATGTTGGGGCAGTGTCTGACACGACACTCCCCAAGTGGCATGACCTATGGTGTCGTGTCGGACACGTACGAGTGTGTGCACTGGGTTTTGACTGATTTGTTTCAGTAGGTTTTTGGCTTCTGACACGCTTGATTCAGTCACGACACAGGACGCGTCGACCCAAATCAGGGTGACACAAACCTAGGAGGACCCTAGGCGAACCACCCTGCAAAGGGACTCGACCCAATTCGTGTCGTGTCGTGCATACGACACGCGTGAACACGACACTGTGTACTGGGTTATATTGTATTGAATGTGTTTGGTTCTTGGTTAATTCGTGTTGGACACTTCGTGTCACACTGTGATGGGACACGAACTACATGTATGACACGTACACACATTGTACTTTATTTACCAACCAATATTAGTTCATTTTAGTTAACTTTTGTACATGATTTCTTCAATACCCAAATTTGAACTGATACGAGCATGTCCAGTTATTTTCCAGTTTTGAAATAGGGACTTTGCCATCAATTTTAATCCATTTAAGGCTATTAATTTGTAGGTTTAAGTCCCTAAATCTAATCTCCTATATGTATACTAACTGTGGTCGGGTTTTGGATTGATTTGGATGTGTTGGGAGTTCAAAAACCTGGGTCTCCATTTAAGGGACTGTTATGTGATTTTTAATGTGATATATGTGTAGTATAGACTGTTTAAATTAATGTTCAAACCTGGGGATAGTTGGGGACTGTGATATATTATTTTGTGTGAAATTTGAGATTTTCTTCTGTAGGTTTAAACCTGAGTTTAATGTAAAGTTTCACATTGTTTTGAGATGGAAACCTGAGAATAGTTTTAAACCATATTGTTAGATTGTAAACTGAAATCCATTCTTTTCCTTCACTGTCTTAGATACACACACACCCACATTTGCTCACTGTTTCCAGGTTTTAACACAATATGCTTTGTCCACTGATTTTTCTATTTCCCTATTGCACACCACACTGTCCTTTCCCTGTTTTTTAGTGACACTCACACCCTAAACTCTCTACACACACATGTTCCCTCACTAATTTACTTGTTACACTTCATTTACTGTCACACACTATTTTGCACTCATAACCTGTCTCACACACACACAAATGTTACTTACACACACACACACATTGCTTTCATTTGATACACACATCACTCACACACTCACATGCTCTCTCTCTCTCTCTCACTATTTATGTATGTAATATATACATGTAATAGATATTATATGTATATATGTCAATCTTGTAGTGTAGCTATATACATTAATGTATATATAGTATTTTGAGCCTAGGTATATATATGATATGTATATAAAAATATGATGTTGCTTATGATGTGTGGTTGTTTGTTTGGCTTGTATAGCCTTGGAATGATGTGTGTTGTCTAGTATAGGCTTGTTAGATGCCTAGAATGACTTGTTAGTTGCCTAGAATGACTTGTTAGAGCCTAGAATGACTTGTTAGAGCCTAGAATGACTATTAGACCTAGTTAGTTGAGTTTAGACTATTCTGACCATAGTTGACCTAGTTTGACTAGTACAGTTGACCAGAGTTGACCAAGGGTTGACTTTAGCCTAGTTTGACCTAGATTCATGTAGAATGCATAGTAGGACTTCATTTTACCATTTTGGACTTGTTGTGACTTGTGCTGTTCTGATTAGGAGCCAGATACCACTCCTCGGACAGTACTTTTATATTGGACACTCAGATACCAGGCGAGTACATTCTCTGATCATTTCATATCCTGCTTAAAATTATTTCCTGTATTAAATTACTTTACTTATGCTGTCACGATATATCACAGATTTGTACTATACGGATCTCTTCATGCAATGTTATCCCCCTCGGGAGCATCGGGTATATTATGTCATGTGCGTTTCACTTTCATCATGTACTCCTGTACTTTTACCATACATGTACACTCTTGTGAACCATGCACCCTCATGTTCACAGAGCCTTCATGTATACTATCATGTGCATCCTTTCAAGGGCCCCATGTGATATCATGTACAATAACATAACCTGCTTAGATCCTTGTGTATTAATTGGGGAACGGGGGAGTGCTAGTAGTCATGTGAACAATTCTATAGTAGTGTAGATCATGTACAACTCTTTAGTGTAGATCATGTACAAATCTGTCCCGTTCACATGTGCTATCCTGTACTCTGACTCACTAGCCACTGTTAGTTCCTTACTTATAGTAGATATTTCTGTTACAGTTCTCTCTCTCTGTTTATATACTGTATTCTTCAGCACCTGTATCTTACTTTACTGTATGATTATATTTTCTAACCAGCTATGAACTGTTGAGATGTACTGTACTTGCTCCTGTCCTGACTGGACCTGTTGAAAATATTATAGAGGACGAGGAGGAGGCCTGCCTGGATACTTACTACGGAGCAGCCTTAGATGACACCTGCGAGCTGGACCCTCAGGAGGACCCAGCTCTGGCTGAGGATATTACCCCATTGCCTAGACTAGATTAGTTAGGCTTATCTTACTTTATGTAGTCTTGAGACATGTTTTAGCTAGACTTTATCCTGAGTTCTGAGTTGTATATTTTCTTCCTTTCTGTATCTGAGACCATGTACTTCTGGATATTGCTGGGATTATCTTAGACTACTTTTTATCTATTTGTTTCCTTGAGTTCTATTTCATATCGTGCTATCTCTTCCTTAGTTGTGATTGAGTTTATATTGTTAGATGTATGTTGACCTAGGACAGCGTTCTACCGCCGACACTGCGGCGTAGGCTGGACGTACCCACGTCTCGTGCCCTTACTCTAGGGTGCGGGTCGTGACACAATCTATAAGTGAGTAAAACCTAATTTATAGATTGTGATTTCATGAAACGCAAAGTTATTCAATGTTAAAATTAGAGAAAAACTGTTTTCAAAAAGCATTAAATTTAGAGAACTTTTCCCGATATGGTGTGTGCCCCAGGCGACGTGGTCGAAACCCGTAAGCATCAAAAGGCGCGTATAAATATTATCGACGTGTGGGAACTGATGGAACTCGATTTCGTTGCGTGTGCGTGGCAAAATCAGTGTGTATCAGTTAAGATACCCCCGTATCGATCCTTTACAAACTCGGACATAACTTCGTGTATGGTCGTCGGTTCAAGACGAAACATGCACCAATAGGACCGTATCAAAATTGTGGTCCTGTGTCTCAAGTTTGGTCCGATTCTGAAAAGATCGACCAGAATGCCTATTTGGCGGGCCCGCGACCCGATCTAACGAACAAAATTGTGTACGGCCTGCAGAAATCAAACTTTGGACATACGGTTGGGTTTGTCTCCTCAAATTGAACCCGTAGATATGTAGTTTGACGACTTTAGAGACCATAGACATTGGCATGTATTGGTGTAAAACAGGTCCAACGACGGACATCGTTTTGACCCAAAATTATGATTTTGCCCATGTTCCAAAATTTGACTTTTGGACAAGCGTTTTATAGATATATCTTTTAGATCGGGAACGTTCTTGATGTTTGTTTCAGCACCCGAAGTCGTTCATGGATTTTGAGATTTATTACCGACGTGATTGATTGTTTGGAGTTGTCATTCCCACACCACCAGGCAAGATATCTTGCCACCATACTCTGTAATTTACTTTTACTTTATTTCAATTTTTTATATTCAGTTTTATTTATATACTGCATGGATTATATCACTGTACGTCCAAGTCACACTTGGGTACGGGCGACTATATCAGTCATTTTAAATTATTTTATTTTATTCTTACATTGGCTTAGTCCTAGTGACCACCCATTGATGATGAGGTATTGGTATATCTCATACAGACTTGACACATGATTACAACATGTTATGAGTCATATGTAGGACACGTACTCGCGTAGTCGGCTGGCCACCAATAAGTATGAGGCGTACGACGATTAGAAGTAACTACCAATAGAATTGAAAGATAGTAGACTTGGCAGTTACTAGAGGTTCCTATGGGACATGGATGTGTCCCTACTAGGCATTGGATGGGAAGGACAGTTTCTTAACGTATGGGCCACATATGCACTTTCCTATTCCTGATCCTACTGGCCTCTGACATTCGGTGAATATTATGCTTTGAGGTCCCTGGTATCCTGGTGGGACCATACCGAGTTTTCTTTAGCCAGAGTGACCATACGTTGAAGGTTTGTTATTAACTGCATTTTTACTGTAGAACTTGTAGGCACCCTATTGCATGCATCCCTTTATTTTCTATTATATATCATAGTTTATATGGCATGTTCTTCCTGTATCTTGTTACGTCCCTCTGCGGAGCTGGTAATCTCTCCAGGTGTGTACTTTCATGTGTATTCGCAAGTGCTCTAGTCCAGGGCCATGATCTACTCTATTTCTTCGAGGATGATTGCTCTTGGTTCACCTTTGCATCGCTCGACAATTCCTTTCATCATAATGTATTCCTTCTATTTAAATTGGTTGGTAGTGGATTTGCCTCCGCCCAACGAATTGTACAAAATAATAATTCATGAGTTGATTTATATCATTATTCTTTTGATTTTGTGGATGAGATTTAGTTACCATGGTTTATTGCATTTTACAACATATATATACATACGAGGATTCCATATATTGGAGTATGCTCGTATCTATGCAGCTGGCATGTCTACGTACTTAGTCCTTAGTATTTTAGGACTGGGACATTACATGTTTTTGTAGTGTCCCATGCAGGTCGAGTTTGGTACTTCGGTTACGTTACCGTACTGATGTTAGCCTGCATATAGGATTAGAATCTAGGTATCTCATCCACACACTTGATCTCCTCCTTTGATTCCAATTTTGAACAGTCGTACGACTACCTTGATTTCTTTCTGCTTGATTCCTTTCCACTGTAAATATTATATTTTACCCTTAGTGCTTGATAGAGAGGTTAATATCTACCATCTCACGTTACCGATCACATCATGCCTTATTATTATCAAAGGTCAAGGTATAAAGTCGCGACTTAAATATTCCTAACCTTATTATTCCTGAAACCATGTCCTAGTTTCTAGTGAATAGATTGTAAGCCTTCGCCATTAAGGGATTCACTAAGACTACGATCGAATAAAGTAAATTGGTTCTCACTAGGATGATAAATTAGTGACTCATGAACTCCCACTTTCTATTTAGATCTTTTGGTATCCCTTACCGTGACTCTGATATTCGGAGCGTAATACTAGCTGTTACCTTCCAAAAAATTTCATATGCAAGATCTAGACGATTCCACCTTCAGGTAGACATATCATGTCCCACTAAAACACGTCTCATTGTACTCTATTTTTATGATACGACTTTCAGATTAAAAAGGACTAGCGATAACCCTTACCATAACACTGATGTGCTTTTCGACTGCAATTAGAGATCCAACCTTGACTCAAATATTTTGGCCCAATATATGGTTGTGATCTAATCGAAGCCTTCTATACTGCCACTAGTGTGCCACTCAATAGATGTCCCTTGTGCTACTTAAACACAAAAGTCCTGGAAGGCACATCTTTATGACTTACAACATCTTTATGACTTACAGAACGTATTCTGCCAACCCGACGGGAAATTAGACCAACCACTTGAATTGGAACCTATTCTACATTACCCTAACCTAATATGGATGATTTAAATTGATTCCACGAGATTTTGTCCAGCCACTATAGATTAAAATCTAAGGTTCATGCAATCAAAGATTGAAATCCAATTAGGGAACCTATTGAGACTCAGTTAAACCCATCATAGCCCATCGACATATTTGGACTCTAAAACCAAACTTGATGAAATAGGTCCTCACCCCTATTATGTAGGCCCTACCTCTTGGCTCACTAATTCTCCTTCCATAGATTTCGTAATTGTATCTCTTTGTAGCCTATGTTATGAGATGAATGAAATCCCATGTTACTAACTTGTTTTCGGTCATGCTTGACCAAGACCTCTCCTACTACCTTGATGAAACATAGTCAATATATGAGCAATATTAAATAAGTAATACCTAGGCTTCTTATAGAGTCCGTGACTATGATCATAAGAACCTCATACCCTCATATATTTCCTTAGAACATGATATTCTTAGAAATCCGATTACTATGCTTTCCACGATTAACCAACTTCTATAAGTTGGGTAGCACCATGAACTTAGTGTACTCTATCTATTAGAATAGGATGCCCTTCGTAAACTGTTCTTCCATCTATTAGAAATTGTGATACAATCTTTATATTACACTTTATATCCCTTTTCTCGAGCATTAGACAACCGCGGTAAAAGATCGCAACTTTGATTCTTCAAACTCCGTACTGGTCAATAAATCATGTCTTAGTTTCATTCCTAAGAGTGAAATTTTATAAAATGTTTTGGCAAGCCTCTCTAAGCATTAGCAGATGATTGGGATATATTGGTTCCAAATGCGCTAATAAAATAGTAGCTCATAACATCCACTTCTATCTATATCATTTGATAACCTCTACCGTGACTTTGATATTTGGAGCACAGCACTAGCCTTTTCTTTCCCACAAATTCTACCCCCATGAACTAGACCAACCAAGCAACGCACATGACATACATGTCCCACACAAATACACCTTCCTGTGCTCTATTTCAACTACACCGCAGTTATGACTTATTTTTTTCCTTAGAAGAAGCCATAAATGCCTATTTTTGTTCCATTTGATTTTAATCCTGCAAATATCTACCTGTTCCCTTGACTGAACTGGATACCCATGATCCATACTGAATGCATCACACCTATGAGGTAGCCACTCCACCCAAGCAAGCACATGCATTCGAAATGATACCAAACCCCAACCCGCGTACCATAGTCGATACGACTTTAGGGTTGCAAACACGTACCTACTTATATTTTATAGGAAGATTTTCTGCACTTTTTATAGACACTCATCTCTTGGCCCATAAATTTTTCTTTCCCAAAATTCTTCGATCTTATCTCTTAGTTACCCATGTTAGATGAAGGTTTAAATTCCTTTGAACCGCACGTCCGAGTTATAATTGAACAATAGATACCTGCCATCTTGGTGAAAGTATGGCCGACAGGAACGATGATAGAATGTAACAGTCCGCCTATAGAAGTATTGTCCAAGAACGTCATGACAAAATCTAGGCTCACTTATAATCAAAAACTGCGGATGAAAGTGTCCAATATTCTAGTGCATCATCCTAGAAATTACCTTCTCAGAAGTTTGTAACGACAATTTTTCATGGGCAGCCAACTTTTATAAGTTGGGTAGAGTGTTGAATAAAGATACCCCTATTCTTGTAGAATATGTCGACAATATGGGTTTTGTGTTAATCACCTCCTCTATCATTTCAGAAACTGAGCTAGGAATTGACATACTTACTCTCCCTTCGTATTTAAAGCCATCAATATTCGTTCTAATTTCGAGGACAAAATTTTTATAAGTTGGGTAGGATGTATACCCCCTAATTTTTCTAAAATTTTATATTTTTATTTTAAATATTATTATGGTATTTCTTATCTAGTATTTAGTTAGTAATTAACTATATGATGAATATGGCTTGTAAAGTACCACTGAAAAATACTTTATAAGTATATTATGAGTTTTTGAATTTTTATGAATTTTTATATAATTTTTAGGTGCCTATACATATATATATATATATATATATATATATATATATATATATATATATATATAAGATGGGGAAGAGGTAGCCGCGTGCTCTCCGACCGTCGGAGGACCCTCCCCTGCTCGCCGCGGCCCTTCCACACCCCTCCGTGGCAGGGTGGTTAGTTTGGCCGATCGGTCCCCTCGGCATAGCCGCGCTTCCAGGTTTCTTCGTCCCCCTCGGAGGCCTTTCCCTTTCCCTCCCCCCTGCCCCCCCGGTCGGACGGGGTCTGTCTGGCCGAACGTCTTCCAGTTGAGTGGTTTCTCCCCTCCCTTTCTCCTCTTCCCTTTCCACCATCGGCGCCGCCGCTATCCCGGAAGTCGTCACCACCGAGCGCGGCACCGGCCGCTAGGTCCTCCTTCGCCAGTCGCCCCCACAGGGGTTCCCTCGGCCTTCCTCGACCTTCCGTCGAGGTTGAGCCCCACTCCGTCAGATGCACCTCCCTTCCTGGCCCCTACTCCTCATCTCGCCGCTCCGCTTCAGTGGTCGGCACCTCCTCCCACGAAGGCGCCCCCTTCGCCTCCGCTCGCCGCTCCTCTTCAGTAGCTGGCGTCTCCTCCTCCTGCGAAGGCGCCCCCTCTCCGGCGGCCACATTTCTCTCCCTTCAGTGGCCGACGTCCTCGCGCCTTCCGACTCCCAGCGGCCCTGGAGCGGCCCCCGTCCCCATCCCGAAGGCCCCTCCGACGTTCTCTCTGGTGTCGGAGGCCCCACCCTTGTGGGCTATGGTGGCCGCGCTGCAGCCATCGTGCTCAATCTCCCCCTCTCCGATCCCCGTGCAGTGGTCCTCGGAGAGGTCGGCCTCCCTGGCGTCCTCCCCGGCGTCGGTCACCCCGTCGTCGGCGGTCTCCCACCACCCCCCACCCGCGAGTTGCGTGCCCCCCTTGGTGTGCTCGGCTTCCCCCTCTCCGTCGTTGGCGCCTGCGGCGAGCGCTGGCCTCCGGTGCTCCGTCCGTCGCCCCCGTCCCCTCCCTCCCTTTCCCCGATTAGCCGCCTCGTCCGGCTCATCCGACGGCCGCAGGCGTTTCGTTTCCCTCGGCTCCCCTTCCTTCCCTTCCCCCCCGCTCTCCCTCGTCGGGTCAGCACCCCCTCCGGACTGGACTCCTCCACCGGCGCCCATCTCGGCCTCCCCCACCTGAGCCGTCGTCCCCTTCACCGCTTCCCCCTCCCCTTCGTCTCCCCCATCCCCCCTTTGTCCCCTCTTCGTCCGCGCTTCTCCGGGCCGGCCTCCTCGAGCCGTGCGCCCCCCTCGGGATGAGCGCCCCCTTGCCTCGTGCAGTGTGCCTGCTTCGGGCTGCGAGCCCACACCCTCCCCCCTCGGGCAGCGTACCCGACCCTCCCTCCCCCCCACGTTTGTTCAAATTTTTGAATTTTTGAAAGCTTCAAAATTTTGATTTTCGAAATTTCATATAGTTTCAAAACTCTGTTGTATTTCAAAATTTTGGGTTTCTGAAATTTTGAAACTAAGTTTTTCTACCTTCGCTCAACAGGGCCCTTTTGTGGTTTTCGGCCCTGTACCGGTCTGTAATGCTCTTCTTGAGCTCACTTTGCATTGTCAATAAAATGTTTGGTTATATATATATATATATATTTTTTTTTGGTTATATATATATATATATATATATATATATATATATTTGGTTATATATATATATATAAAATATATATATATAAAATATATATATATATAAAATATATATATATATATATATATATATATATATATATATATATATATATATATATATATATATACATAAAGTAAAGTGAAGAAAAAGAAAAAAAAGAATGCAGTACTGTTCCAACCGGAAGTCTACTAAAAATTTTCCGAGCGGGAAGATGGGCTTCAAAGGGATTGGAGATCCTAAGATTTGAATCGAAACTTGACGAATCTCTTCCAAATCTTCCCCGATCTTATCCCAACCTAATACTCCTTCTGTACAACCTAATCACAAACCCAATCCCGCTGTGGATCGAATTTGATTTCGATCAAAAATATGTTTTTTTCTTATAGGTATATATATACGAGCGAATGTGATTTCCTAGAAATTCTCTTGCAAAATCTCACCTCAACCCGAACTCCTGACCCAGAGCCTTTCCAACATCCCAGCGCACTTGTTCCTCCACCTGCATCCCGTTGACGGCCACCGTACCGCCGGGAGGAAGCCCAAACCCGACAACAAACAGAGTACAACTCTGTTTCACCGAATTCAGGTAGCCAACTTCTTGGACGTTTTTTTTCTTCATATAATCAATCTTTTCGTAATCCAAAAACTGCTATTAGAAGCGTATATATACCTCTTCGAAACCCTTCGAAGGAATTTAGTTGTAACCCTTTACTTAGACCAAGAACTCGATGCGAAGTCGACAAAAAACTACTCGAAAAATGGAGCAATGGGACAGTCCAAACACCTACTTGGAAGGGGAATCCTAACCAAAACCCTTGGTATTTTTGAAATCTAATTTGACACAGCTGTAGACAACCTATATTTAAGTAAAACCTAATTTGTAGATTGTGATTTTATGAAGTATACGCAAAGTTATTCAATGTTAAAATTTGAGAAAAACTGTTTTCAAAAAGCACTAAATTTAGAGAACTTTTTCCGATACAGCGTGCGTCCCGACAAACCGGGTGATGTGGTCGCAACCCATAAGCATCTAAATGCACGTATGGATGTTGTCGACGTGTGGGAACAGAAGGAACTCGATTTCATTGCATGTGCGCGTCGAAATCAGTACGTATCCGTCAAGATACCCCGTATCGACCCTTTGTAAACTCGGCCATAACTTCGTGTACAGTCGTCGGTTCGAGACAAAACTTACACTAATTGGACTGTATCAAAATTTTGGTCCTGTGTGTCAAGTTTTGTCCGATTCTGAGAAGGTCGATCGAAACACCTATTTGGCGGGCCCGTAACCCGATCTAATGGGCAAAATTGTGCACGGCCTACTGGAATCCAACTTTGGACAAATGGTTGGGTATTTCTCCTTAAATCGGACCTATAGATATATTGTTTGACGGCTTTAGAGACCATAGATATTGGCACACGTTTCGGTTCAAAATGGGTCCAACGGCGGACATCGTTTTGACCCAAAATTATGATTTTGCCCATGTTCTAGAATTTGACTTTTGGACAAGAGTTTTCTAGATATATCTTCTACACCAGAAATGTTCTTGATGTTTATTTCAGCATCCGGAGCTTTTCATGGATTTTAAAATTTATTGCTGATGTGATTGATTGTTTGGAGTTGTCATTCCTGTACCACTAGGCAAGATACCTTGCCACCATACTTTGTGATTTACTTTTTACTTTATTTCAATTTTTTATATTCAGTTTTATTTATATATTGCATGGATTATTTTACTGTGCGTCCAAGTCACACTTGGGTGCGAGCGACTGTATCGGTCGTTTTAAATTGTTTTATTTTATTCTTGCATTGGCTTAGTCCTAGTAACCACCCATTGATGATGAGGTATTGGTATATCTTATATGGCCTTGACACATGATTACAGCGTGTTGTGAGTCACATGTAGGACACGTACTCGCGTAGACGACTGGCCACCGATACGTATGAGGCGTACGACGATTAGGAGTAACTGCCAATAGAATTGTATGATAATAGACTTGGCAGTTACTTGAGGTTCCTATGGGACATGGATGTGACCCAACTAGGCATTAGATGGGAAGGACAGTGCTTTAACCTATGGCCCACGTATGCACTTTCCTATTCATGATCCTACTGGCCTCTGACATTCGGTAAATGTTATGCTTTGAGGTCCCTGGTATCCTGGTGGGACCATACAGAGTTTTCTGTAGCCAGAGTGCCCATGCGTTGAAGGTTTGTTTTTAACTGTAGTTTTACTGTAGAACTGGTAGGAACCCTATTGCTTGCATCCCTTTATTTTCTATTATATATCACAGTTTATATGGCATGTTCTTCCTGTATCTTGTTATGTCCCTCTGAGGACCTGGTGATCTCTCCAAGTGTGTGCTTTCATGTGTATTTACAGGTGCTTTAGCCCGGGCCATGATCTACTATATTTCTTCAAGGATGATTGGTCTTGGTTCGCCTTTGCTTCGCTCGACAATTCCTTTCACCATAATGTATTCCTTCTCTTTAAATTGGTTGGTAGTGGATTTGTCTCCACCCAATGTCTTGTACAAAATAATAATTCATGAGTTAATTTATATCATTATTCTTTTGATTTTATGGATGAGATTTAGTTACCATGGTTTACTATATTTTATAGCTTATGTATACATACGAGGATTCAACATATTGGAGTATACTCGTATTTATGCAACTGGCATATCTACGTACTTAGTCCTAAGTATTTTGGGACTGGGGCGTTATACGCTTAGCATCTGCGGACCATACTTTAGATCCTTCAAGAAAATTAGTTGTATGCGAAGCGAAGCAAGTGTGAATTTTGGTTGAACAACATCGCATTCCTCGGACACATCATTTCATTCGAAGGTATTGCAGTCGACCCAAAAAAATTTGAAGCCGTGGTCGATTGGAAACGGCCAGCATCAGTCAGCGAGATTCGAAGCTTCCTTGGCTTAGCAGGATACTTCCGATGTTTGTGAAAGATTTTGCGAACATCGCGTCACCTCTGACTCGCCTCACCCAGAAAGGAGTCGCTTTTGAATGGTTAGACGACTGTGAAGCTTCCTTCCATAAGTTAAAGCAATGGCTCATCTCGGCCCCGATACTCGCACTTCCAGAAGGAACTAAGGGATTTCAAATCTTCAGCGATGCGTCCGGCCAAGGTTTGGGATGTGTTCTAATGCAACGAAAGAAGGTGATATCTTTTGCTTCCCGACAGCTAAAGCCGCACGAGAAGAAATATCCCACCCATGACCTGGAGTTAGCAGCGATTGTGTATACATTAAAATTGTGGCATTACCATCTTTATGGTGTGGCGTGCATGATCTATACGGATCATAAGAGCCTCAAGTATCTATTCACACAAAAGGAGCTGAACTTGTGGCAAAGGCATTGGCTTGAGTGATCAAAGATTACAATTTGACTATTGACTATACGCCGGCAAGGGAAATGTTATGGCAGACACTCTGAGTCGGAAGTATATTTCTGTGCTATCCATCGACCGCTGATTGCTACGTAACCTAGAAGAGATTGGCATCGATCTCCGGGTTCGATTCAGGGATGTACAGTTGGCACAGTTGTAACTGAAGCCGAGCTTTCGAGAAAAGATCAAGACCGCTCAGAAGAATGATCCGTACCTGAAGAAAGTACGAGAGCTAATTTTAACGGGTAGTACGATCGACTTTGCGGAAGATAAAACCAGCGTACTTTGATTGAAGGATAGGCTGTGCGTTCCGGATGATTCGAAACTTAGAAAGAAAATATTGACGATGGCATACTTGTTTGCAAAAGCAAAAGTTTGATTTCTACAAACTAAGAAAGAAAGAAAGTACAAGAGTACAATATTTTTTGGGGAAGTACAACTATAGGAATTTATCATAAGACGATCACTTTAACCCTTGGACGATGTGATCTTGAAGACACAAGCCTTTGGAGAATGATACAACACTTTAGTAGAATATTATGCTCATTAGTGATGCTTTGGAACTGATTTGAAACTTTAATTCTAGAGTTCTGAAATAACTATTTTTCTGAGTTACGCGCACTCTGAGTTATGCGCCTCTTGTGCAGTTGCGCGAGTGGTTACTTTAACTGTTGGTGGCACATGGCATCTTGTCGGTGAGATGCGCATGGTCGTGGGCAGTGTAGTAGACACATTCTTCGAAATTAGTGGCATACGTGCCACATCATCTAGCTTCTGGACAAAAATTGATCAAGTGGTGCCAACTAGCCAGGTTGCACTAGCACAACTTGATAACTGGCGCCTCTGACACTGTCTTCTGTGTTGTAGAAATTTCTCGCACCCTTTGATAGCTTGTGCGATCTAGCTGTCAACACTTAATGCTGACAAAATTTTCTCGACCGCCGCATTGGTCGGGATTTAAAGAGATATTCTTCGACTGCTGTGCTGTCAGTAACGATGGTCGCTACCATTACAACTTCTCGAGAAAACATGCCACGTGGGGACCCGCACACTTTGATATGGGCGCAACTTGGGTCTTGCGCAAGTCAGTGACTAGGTATCACTTGATGCTGGCACCTTCTTGTGAGTGGCGCGCATTTATTTTTGAGCTTCTACAAGCCCCCCTTCAAAGTTTTCAAAATTTTGAAAGATTTGAAAATTTGAAATATTTTGAATTAGAAACGATCAACACAAGTTGCGCTTGTCAATAATGTAACTGACCCCGATTTCTGAGCGCAAGTTGGAGAACGGTTCAGAAATTTCTTTGGGTTATAAATATCTGTTAGGAGAGAGAAAAATATACTTTCATTAAAAAATTTATTTTCTCTTTACTCTCTCGTCGTCTTCTTTTCGAACTCCTCTGACAATCAAATGGCACCAAGGAAGTCTGTCACCGACAAGGGCAAGGCCCCCGCCGAACCTTCGTCGTGCACATCACCGCTGAGGGCACCTAGATACGCACCACCGTCGTCGAGAGCTGAAAAAGCCAACCCACCTCTCGAAGGTGATCTTCGGAGAACAAATCGACTATCTTGTAAGCGCCAATAAACAATAACCCATCATACCAGAGTCGACCATCGCTTTTTCGAGCTCTGGTTGATTTGCACACTCTGTAACGTGTGCCTCCTCTTTTTAGAGTACAGGCACACACGTTATTACTTGCGTCTCCTCTTTTTAGAGTGCTGGCTATATCAAAACACACTGTTCATTTTTACGATCTGTGTTGTGCAAGTTTTGAATTTGCGCCTTCTGAGCTTACGCGATCACGCACTTCGGACCTGCGCACTTCGAATTTGTACTAGGCGCAGTTTGACAACTTGTGCAATATAGAACTTGAATTCATACTGTCTTGAGTTCTAACTTGAGCTCATGTTGTCTTGAATTCACTAAGCGAACTCTGTAGACTCGTGTAACATAAAACTGTACGCAACCTAGGATATTTTTTAGAGGTTTGTGCAACCTATGACTACACGCACCATGCTTTAAATTTAGAGTCTGTTGCGAGTTTCGGAGTATCGAGAAGACTTGTGTCATATATCGCATCCTCAATACGATCTTCCCGAATCCAGAAAGGCCATGTTTGCTGCTAAAAAAAATACCACTTTATTGTGCCTGATGAACGGCAAGTATTTAGAAAGCTTGGACAATATCGTACACAAGAAACTGACTTTCTTGTATGGAGACGCAATCAAGAAGACGTCCCAACCAAAGACGAAGAAAGATGACATGATTTACCAATGTGGGGACAGAATTATGTTCCTCACAGAAATATCGAGGCACATGTCCCTGTCTCGACATGCATTCTCTAGTTACCCGCGACGGATGGCATGTGATATGACCCTAATTCAATAAGCCAGAGTTAGAAAAATATGATACAGGTTGGGTCCTCAGAACAAGGATTTATTATGTAGTACCATAGAGAAATACAGTTCTTATCTGAGAGGTTTGAAGCCAAGCTGTGTGCCTTCCGAAGATTCATTGCTACTACTTCCCGTCAGAGTGCCCATATTTGTGAACATATTTACGAAGGCTGAGGGAAGGTATCTAGACCAGACCATGCGTTTAACAAGCTTAGTGAACCCTGATATGAAGTGCTGGAACTGCATTGTTGTTTGGGTTTTGGATCAGATAAAGGTATGGCTTCCACCCATTTCGAGAAGTAATCGGTTATAGCTAGTATAAACAGATGTCCTCTAGATGACGGTGGATTGATAGGACCAATGACATCCATGTCCCAAGCTTCAAAGGGCCATGATGCGGCAGTCGGGTGAAGGAACTTCGACGGTTGATGGATGAAATCTGCATGGATTTGATAGGCTCGATATTTTCTTGCATATTCAATGGCATCTGATACCATAGTGGGCCAATAGTAACCCATACGTCGGTTACGATCCCGTAACTTAGGATCGGACTGATGTACACCACATACACCATCGTGAGCTTTACGTAGTATTTGTTTTGCTTCATCTTTTGCAAGACGGCGCAAGAGTAGACCATCAAATGTTCGTCGATAGAGGGTCTTGGATGTGTGATTATAATAAAACCGGAGTAATCGTCTACGGATTGTTGTAGCTTCCTTAGGATCTTCAGGTAAGATGTCATGTACCATGAAGTCAATGAAAGGAGCCCTCCAGTCTTCGCTAATGACGTTGATTTCAGTTAAATTGCTGGACTCAATATTTGAGTTATTCTCGATGTAAAATAACTATCTGTTAGTGATAATAATCATCTGTTGCCTTCTCACTGGGATTGCTAATAAGGCTGCCAGATTAGCCAATGCATCAGCCTTCATATTGCATGTCTGGCGTACATATTCAATGAAGAAGCCCTTGAACGATGTAGCCATTCTAACTTTCGCTTCATGATACGGGACGAGATTCTGGTGCCGAACTTCATACGTGCCTCTAACCTGATTGATGATCAGTTTAGAGTCTCCATATACTTCAAAAGATTCAATATCTAATTTTTTATCCAATTGGAGACCAATGAGCAGAGTATTGTATTCAGCCACATTGTTGGAACACGACTTGTCTAAAGAATAAGCTCTTTGAATCGCTAATCCTTCTGGCGATACGAGGACGATTCCAACTCCAGCGATAATGGCATATTTTGGTCTGATTCTGGAAGCACTATCAAAGAATAGATGCCAGACAAGAATTTCTTTTGTAATCATGTTAGATTTAAAAGTTTTATTCGAAATCTCGTCATAGAGTTTAGACGTCTCCGAAATTGGATGAGCCACGAGGATGTCAGCTAAGGCTTGACCCTTAACAGACTTTTGTGGGACATAGACCATATCATATTGTTCTAACAATATGGCCCACGTAGCAAGTCTGGAATTGAGTGTACTAGGCTTCTTCATCAAGACCCAGAGAGGGTTAACTCTAGAGATAACATGAATAGTCTGGCCTGTGATATAATGTCTGGTTTTCTGAACATCAAACATCAAATCTAGACACTCTTTTTTCCATCGGGCTGTATCGATGTTCAGCCCCAATCATTGTGCGGCTGAGATAATAGATAGCTTGCTCATGACCTGCTTTGTTCTTCTGAGTTAGTACGGCACCCAGTGAATGATCCATTGCTCGAACATACATCAGGAAGGGTATTCCTGAGACTGGAGGCACTAAAACTGGAGGGTTCACCAAGTACCGCTTTATGTTTTCAAATGCTTGCTGGCATTCTTCAGTCCAAATAAAAACACACATTTCTTCATGAGTTGAGTGAATGGTCTACAGCGTCTGTTTGCTATAAAAAATCAAAGACATGTATTACAGGAATACTGAAATAGATTGCAAACTCGCTTGTACAAAGAAAAAGCCTAGAAAGAAATCCTAGGAAACAATCTATGTACAATTGTTTAGTTTTGATTCTGGGAGGTGACAGTAGAGGCTCGGGAAAGTGCTATCAACTCTGCCTTACTCCGTGGACTATCTGACGCAGTCTTTAACTCTCGAAGAAATTGTATTTTTGAAGGTTGCCAACCTTTTGCAGGGGTGTGGCACCCTGCTATTTATAATGGTATGCATTTTGAGCCGCATAACACATGAAGACCCGCTCTTTGGCCGCCATCTGTCAATTTGTTGGGATTCTGTTGCAGTAAATCTGGGCAATTAGAACTTGGTCAGCATGTGTAGCTCCCCTTCCCGAAAATTTTTGAAATATTTTTTTATTTTATTTATTTGATTTAAATAGTGATTTCAGAATTCTATAAATAATTATTTAGCTAATTATTATGGTAGATGATTTTAGTCATGGTTGAGTTTTGAAGTGCCAGACGACTAGGAATTATGGCACGGATAGTGCAGTGGCGTGCTTTGACTAGTATTTAGCCATGGTAGGGGAAGGCCGAGCCATAGTGATGTCCTAACTAAGAAAACTAGGCCAAGTTGTGACTTAACCCCCACCGATGAATTATTTATTTACTAGTTAGATATATTGATTTTAGATGACCCGATAGTACCAACTTAGCCCGAACTGGGCCCGAACCGAATCCAAGCCTTTGTAGGTATGTAGTGAGACCAAAGACGACCATGTAGGCACATTTTATGTGTGCACCAATATTTTTTAAATTATTTTAGGTATTGATGTGCAGTTTTTAACTATTTGAATATTTATACAAAAATTGGTATTCTTATTATTAAATATTGTTTTACAATATTTATACAATTTTTTATACCCGGATAAGGGTGAGTAGTATGGATTCACCAAACAACCATTTAATTATTTAATTATTATTTTATTATTTTGTGGTGATTAAATAAATATATTTATCACTATTAGAAAATACTATTATTGGTTGCCCTTTTTGTTGTCAAATTATTTGATACCTTGCTTTCCTACATATTATAACATGCAATTCAAAGGCACATTTAGTTTTTGGTAAATATCTAATTCTATAGAGGTATCCCTGCCATAGTAAAACCTGTGCCTGATTTATGAAGATAAACTCCTACCTCTTGTTTATTTTATTATTTACTTATTTTGTGTTTGTTAATTTGACCTCTATGTGTTATAATTGAAACCAATACTTCATGTTTAGTTTTTAATACTAACGATGCACAGTTAACACTTTATTACTATCAGAAGCCAACCCGAGCCCTTAAGTGTATATAGCAGCCTAACCCAGCCGAGAAAGCCCAACATTTCTCCAACCTAGCCAAACCAAAGCCAGGCCCACAGCAAGTAATCCCAGCCTATAAACTGAGTAGCTGAACCCAGTTAATCCCTCGACCCAAGTTAGACAGGGTGTATATGTTCGGGAGACCGAGAGAAAGACGAGAGAAGGAACAACGAGCAAACCCTAGTACCGCGTCAACCTTCTCCCCACGTGCGTGCACCATGGGCGACCTTCCCTGGCACCAGCACCGCTGCAGGCCACCACCGGACGGACGTCGCGCGCACCCGAGAAGACAGCATCGCGCAAAAATAGAACAGTTTTGGTGGTGTGAACGGCTGACTTCGCGCCTCGCGTTCGCGACGTACGCTCGACCAATTGGGGAACCGTTTCTTCCAGTACGCTCGCTACATAACCCTCTTCACATCTATTCTTTTAGTTTGTAAGTAGATGTCTTTGATAGTTCGAAAAATCCACTCAAAGTCGATAAAAATCCCGTCCCGAGACAGGACATGAATCAGTCCAAACTTCCAAGTTGGGAGGCGAATTGCTGTCAATCCATTAACTTATTCAGAAATCTAGTTAAATAAATTTTTAGACAACATATAGGGCTTTAGAATCTACTTCGTTGTTTTGAATTTCATTAATCGTAGGCAGAGAAATTCGTTCCTAAAAATCGAGAAAAACCTATTTTAAAAACTAGAAAATCCTTCGATACGACGTGCGTCCCGCCAATCCGGACGACGTGGTTGTGCACCGTAAGCATCAAAAGACGCGTATGGATACTGCGGACGTGTGGGCTTTGACGGAATTTAAATTGGTCGCGTATGCGCGGCGAATTTGATGCGTATCCGTCGAAATTCACCGTATCGGCCTCTGTGCAAATTTCCCAATTACTTTGTGTACGCTCATTAGATCGAGACGAAACTTGCGCCAATAGGACCGTATCATTTTTTTGATCCTGCATGCCAAGTTTTGTCCAATTCTGAGACCGTTGATCGGATCGTCGTTTTGTGGGCCCCACGGTCCGATTCAATGGGCGATTTCGTGCACAGTACACCGGAATCCAAAATTGGACATACCGTTGGGTTTGTATCATCAAAGCAAATTCGTAGATATGTAGTTTGACAACTTTAGAGACCGTTGACTCTGGCAAGTTTTTCGGTGGACAGTGGGTCCAACGGCGGACACCGTTTTGACCCAAAATTATCGTTTGCCCCTGTGTTTAAAATTGGACTTAAGGACAGGCAATCCTAGCTAATTTGACTATTCTGAGAATGTTGGCAATGTCTGTTTCAGCTTTCGGAGACATCTGTGGATTTTGGACTTTATGGCGTACCATTTGACGGTATCTTATTGGTTCTTCGCGCTACCACCAGGCAAGATACCTTGTCTCCCTCTATAGTTTATTTATATGCATATTTATATTATTATACAGTTTTACTAGTTGATTATTTATATGTGATTAGTCTATCATGCCTGCTAGTATATATATAGCCTTGTTTATAATTAGCTTTGTAGTTCATATTGGATATATGTATATATAGTTCTTGTTCGTAGTTAATTTTGTAGTTCATGTTGGAATGGTTTTCTCATGTATCGTGATTGGGTCGTATCATGTCATCACTTGTACTGGGACTGAGTCGCATCGTGTCATAGGACGAATAAGTCATAACGGAACTGCTGTACCTTAAAATTCTTGAAGCTAACCTGCGAGTCCACACCAGGGGCGAGGGTTAGTAGTTAAGCTAACCTACGAGTCCACATTTGGGGCGGGGGTTAGTAGTTATCTGTCCACACCTACAAGTCTATACTAGGGGCGAGGGTGATGCTAGCCTGCGAGTCCACACTAGGGATGAGGGTTAATAGTATATGGTTCACACCTGCGAGTCCATACTAGGGACGAGGGTGATGCTAGCCTGCGAGTCCATACTAGGGACGAGGGTTAGTAGTATATGGTTCACACCTGCGAGTCCATACTAGGGGCGAGGGTGATGCTAGCCTGCGAGTCCACATTAGGGACGAGGGTTAGTAGTTGTTCAAACCTGCGAGTCCACACTAGGGGCGAGAGTTTGAGTATTTGATTGGTTATCCGTTGAAATCGTGATATCATGTTCCCTTGTTCTTCTCCAGCAGTTCATTTATGCGTAGTGGTTCTCCCAGTCGTGTATGGTCGTAGTTTCGTGTTGATTGGGTCCTTGCCTATTTATTTCCTGTATTTTCTTTATTGCATGATATACTGCTAGATAGGCATGTTTTTATGTATCTTGCTATGTCCTCTGAGGACCTGATGATCTCTTCAGGTTTAGCGATTGCATGGAGTTAGCTAGTGGTCCTGGATGACAGATGTGATGATACGCTTGCGGGATTCAGGTATCGTTATTGTATTTATTATCCGCTCGTGCTTTCATACCTTATCATGAGATATCCTGTTTCTTGATTCAGTTTTAGACTCTTTGTATTTTCTTTAGAGTCTTATCGGACATATATGCTAGTGGACTGCAGACCATGATCCACAATTGTTCATTCATATTTCGTACATTTATTGTGGATTTAGATATAGATTTACCTTTGCCATGATTTGGCAGTATACCATAGCTTTGACAGCGTTTACGTATTCGAGTCGGGCTGGAGTCCATTTTGATAAGTAGCTGGCTTGCTCACGCTCTCGCGTCCGAAAAGCGGGTGCGGGTTATGATAAGTTTTTTTGGTGGCCCATGCAGGTCAGAGCATATCGTATCAGTTACATAACTGTACTGATACGAGCCTGCGACTATGACTAAACCCTTAGAAATCTTAATCCAAAACTTCCTTGAAAATTCTCCTAGAAATTCTCTACGTCCTTGAAAACTCCATATTTGCTCTCGATTATACTTCCTTGCTTTCCGTACCATTGATTCTCGTCCCTTTATTTCGAGGTGACGAATGATCGTGCTATCTAGGATTTATCAGAAATTCTTAAGTTATAATATAATATTGCTTGACTATTGAATATTTGGGTGTTTATAAATATGATGAATTATAGATGCCATACGCCCTATATATCTGTTGGAAGGACTGTTAGTCAGTAGTTAGAAGATTATAAGATTTTAGTGACCGTATTTTGAGGAGTAGTTTGACCAAAGGTGGGTAGAAGTCCTCAAGTACTCGGAGTTATAAAATGACTAGAGAAGGCCATAAATATTTTTGAGAGATTAAATATGAAGATATTGTAACGCCCCAGTCCTTAAATACTTGGGACTAGATACGTATCATGCCAGCTGTATACATACAAAGTCTACTCCAATATATGAAGACTCGTATGTATACATAAGCTGTATAATGTAGTAATCCAAGACAAACTAAATCTCATCCGCAATGAAAAGAATAATAGTATAAAATCAACTCGAATATTTATAGTACAATCGTTGGGCGGAGACAAAGTCCACTACCAACTTTCAAAATGAGAGAAGGTATACAAGAAAATGACCCACGAAAATATCGAGACGAACCAAGAGCAACCATCTTCGAAGGAATGGAAGGACATGGCCTTAGCTAGAGCACCTGCAAGAAACCACGAAACACATACCTAGAGCGATCACCAGGTCCTCAGAGGGACGTAACAAGACACATAATATCATGCCATAAACTGAATAGTAAGAGCTCAATAGAAAATATACATGCGTAAAGGTTCCTAACCATTCTATATGATATGCACTTTGAGGACAACGTTCTACGCAGGGGCTGTAGGATCGGCAGAGTAATAAAGAGTGGCTATCGGCCCGGGGCAGTAAGTAGCGCTCATCTGAGTCACTATCGGCCCAAAATGTATGTAAAAATAAATGTAGCCCTTACGCTAATAACTGTCCCCTCCCCCCTATGATACTATACATGCGTCGTCTCCACGACGCTGTTTAATCCTTAATAACTGCTAAGTCTTCTACACAAATCTATTAGCAGTTATATCCTAACGCACGGCCTGTATGCACCAATGATCAGTCAACACGCAAGTCCTCATCTATATGGGACTCACAACTCACACATAATCCGTGGCACATCGTGACAGTTTATGATATGCACTAAACATACGGTGGTCCCTTAACTCTAAGCCAATTGCATAAAGTATAGTAATTTACAACTACATATAATTTTGAAAGAAACAACTTAAAAATAACTAAAACATGCATGATATTGAGCAGGAAATTTAAACAGTAAAGGCAAGGTGTCTTGCCTGGTGTTACACCTGGTATGGTGTGACGATCATGATAATGTCCAGATAGTCCAATAGCATGATCAAGGCGTAGGGGTCCGAATCCACAAGAAAATGGGAAAGCATGATTTAGTCACGATTAATGGTGGTAATCGAGAAGAATTTGTGAATATAGATACATCCACTAATTTTAGAAAAATATTTTTTTCATACTATTACGTAAATACTTGAAAATATTGTATATATACAATATGGAAGAATACATTTTTATTAATCAATTAAACCCTTAGACAATAGTAGAGAAAATTTAAAAATCATTTTTAGGCAAGAAGCTCCAAGTTAGTAAAAACAAACTTTTTAGATAAAACTGTATAAAAGTATTTAAGAAATCGTTCGAAAATATCAATAAGTAATTTAGGCCAAGAAATATAACTTTATCGAATATATAATTTTTTTTGATAATTACAAAAATCAAAAGAAATATTTCGATACTGAAACTAGATTTTTGCCACGATAGCTTTTGCTCAAGCTATATTTGAAAACACCCTAGCATATTATAATTTGAAATCAACATACGTAAAACCCTAGTGTTATAATTTTGGAAAATATTATCTATCACTAACTTTTGAGTAACAAAATAGACAATAACTATTTAAGTAACAAAATAGTATTAATACTAATAGTAGCATTCTTAACAGAATGTAGAAAAATAACCAATTAAATATTTAATCAAATTTACCTATAACCTTATCAGTAACAATAATAATAATACTAATAATAATAATAATACTAATAATAGAAACTATAATAATAATAATAGTAATAATAATAATAATAATAATAAACAGTATTATTCCTTAAAAGAAAAGGAAAGATGAAGAAAAAAAGGGTGGAGAGAGAAATGAGAAAGGGCTGACCTGGAGAGAAAGGGGGAAGCGGCGAGAGAGGCTCACCGCAGCGTTGTCGGAGACCGGCGTCAGCTGCCGCAGCGGGTGAGCAGTGGCCGTAGTGCTGCGGGCACAGGAAGTTGGGTTCTCGCCGGAGAGACTGTGCAGCCCACACGTCGGCGACGGATCGGTGTGGGGTTTGCACCGACGGTTGCGGTAGAGGAGGCCCGGGGCGGAGAGGGGAAGCCACATCGAGGTTCGGCGGAGGAAAGGTGCGGTGGATCGGTTACCGGCCTGGCTCGCACTCGGCGGTAGAGGCTCCGGTCGCGGCTTGGCAGGAGGAGCGCGGGAAAGTGGAGTCCCGCGGAGGAGGAGGCGGTAGTGGAAAGTCGGTATGACGGGAAGTCGAGCGGGGTGGCGTGTGCGGGCGACCGCTGGCCGATCCAAGCGGCGGGCGGTCGAGAAACGTCGGGATGAGGCGGTGGCGGCACAGGTTAGGGTCTTCCCCCTCTTCTTCTTCTTCTGTGATGGTGATGGTGGTGGTGACGGTTTGCCGGGGTTGTGTCCCGACACGAGGTGGACGTCCGGTTTATCGGACGGGAAAAATATGTACGTGTAATAGAAATAAAATATAGTGGATGGAGAATGGCGACACCGACACGATGTACGGATTTGATAGAGAGTTTATGGATGAGTAACTCTCCTTATATATGAGGTGGAAATTCCCAGTTAGATAGGGAGTTGGGAGATTTAAATCCCCAATAGATAATATAAATTTTAATTCAAATAAATCAAATCTAAATTTAAATTCAATTCCAATTTAAATCTAGATCATCTAAACTCAAATATAAATATAAATCCTATCTTTAAACTTTTTAAATTAAATCCATAAAATCAAATCGAGATTTAAAATGGCCACCAAAAATTTCCAATTATATTTTCCAAAAATATCAATAATGATAATTTCGAAAATAATAAATATTTGTAATTATCTTTTTGAATAATAAAATATTAATATCAATAACTTCGAAAATGGAATTATATATATGAATTCAAATTCGTGTACCTCATGTGCAAGGAATATTTGCATAAAAAATAGTTTTCTAAATTACCACTATTAAATAAGCTAGCCTTTTATAAATAATTAAAAGTAATAAGTTTTGGCCATCTTGATACTTTTCACAACTTTTAAGTAAAATACAAATACAAATAATTATTATATATATTATTTTGAAACTATAAAAATAGAAAAATATTTTTCTAGAATATGTATGCTCGCACATATTCGCACTCGACGTGACATACGAAATTTGCGAACTCATCCGCGACGTCCCATACGACAAATTTGTACGCGACGTGTAATACGACTATGCGACGTACAAATACCAAGTAAAATTTTAAATACTCAATTTATATAAAAAAAAAATTAAAGTAGAAATTTAGGGGGTTTACATCCTACCTAACTTACAAGAATTTCGTCCTCAAAATTTAGGAATATATAGGATATGTAGTGTTGAGGAGTTAGAAGAGTTTTGCTATAAGAAAATCAAAATTTAAATTATTGGACGAGAGAGAGACGATATTCAATGAAACTTTAAACGATTGGAGGACTGGTCAATGCATGACAACCTATCAACCTTTAAATTCAATCAACGATACCATATGTCCTATAGTTGTGCAATCCTTGTAAATAGGCAGTAGCCTCCTTTATCTCAAATTTGGACCGCTAGCTCATTATTGTTGGGTGGGTTCAATATGTTAAATTTTCGAATCCTCGTCATCCCTTTATCAATACAAATCCTTGAAACTTCAATTTTTCTCAGAATTGATATCTCATAAAATTACCTTTTTCGCAAAGGACACCTTCCTTTTCTAATACTCATATAATCCATCTCGTTATAGAATGCCGTAAATCTAGAATAACTTTCTAATTTACTTCCTCCAAGTTATATAAATATTTTCTCAATTAAACCTCCCTTTTTTTTTGGTCTCCTCGAAATTTAAAATCCAATACTCTTAGATTTATGATAGTGAATATCAATCCCTCTTAACTTTATATCTATAATCTCCTTAGAAATTTAATCCCTTGAGGCATAAAAATTTTCTTCGCTAATGGAATAACCTCGGAATCCAATACCATGTTGTATTATTATATAAACAATTTCTCAACACTTGTATTATTTCAAAACTTCATTCATAACTTCATATCCATACTCATCTTAGAAGCTTAATTCTTAATGCACCAAAAATTGTAAAATCTTTCTTCCACCATTTGGTTATCCTTGGAACTAATATCATTATGTCCTCATATTTTATCAAAGTCAAGTCTACATTGTCTTTATCAAGAACGTGCATTCAATATATGAATTTGGTTCTTAACCCACCACATCTTTTAGAAAATCTTTCTCTCAATATTTTGTTACCTTAAAACAAATTTTTGAAATTTGTGAAGTCTAGTTACCCTCGATCAAAACACAAAAAATTTCTTATTTCATCTATTTGGATTTATCGCACATTTCCACTTCTATCCAATCTATAAGTCGTATTCGCATGATTGTCTTAATCAACTATACTATTTCTCCATGCTGTAGGGTTTTCTAATCAAACCTTTACTAACCCAAGGATGCCATGATTAAATTTATTTTCGCACAACATAATCATATAAAGAACAAGGTTGCATATCGTAGTGAAATATGAGTGAATCAAATTTAATTTGAAGGAAGAGAAGTAAGGGTTGCTAATATTGCATAAAGAGTAAAGGTGTTAGGGGTCTAAGTAACTCATGATAAGGCATAAAAAAGGACAAGGGTGAAGCAATAAAGATAAAACACAAATTAAGCATTTAAAAATTTAAGTAGATCACAATCATATATAGAGTCGAAAGGATTGAGTCAAGATTTGCTCTCTAACCGAAGTTAGAAAGGACAATAGTGTTATGATAGGGTTTATAGGCTAGCCATTTTGACTTGAGAGTCGTATCATAAAAATAGAGCGCAAGGGGAGTTGTTTTAGTGGGACATGATATACCTACATGAATGTGGGCTCGTCTAGGTCTTGCATATGGAATTTGTTGGCTGAAAATGTCTAGTGTTGTACTCCAAATATCCAAGCCACGGTAAAGGACACAAAAGAATTTAAAAAGAAAGTGGGAGTTCATGAGATAATGATTAACGCACAAATAAATGACCAAGTTAACGCGTGAAATAAAGATAATTCAGATTCTAGTAGATCAAGGTAAAATAAGTTAGGAATACAATTTCTAGAGATATGATGGCTACTTAGATGGTGTATGATCCAGGAACAATATAATAATTTCTCAAATTTCAAATGGTTAGAAGGTCACGATAAAATCTAGATTTGAGGAAATGTCGAGTGAGTCAAGATTTGGATATCTTCACAAAGTTTGGCAGATGACATAACTACACTCGAGTATATACAACTATCATGGCAATTAATGAGGAATACTTGTATCTCATTAGGGTGACTTGTTTTCTTCTTGGTCCTCTACCAATATATGATCTAATTTCAAATTTCAAGTTCCTCAACAATTTCGAAATACTATCTCAAGATACTCCATCAAATATTTAATCATAACTTAAAGTTAAATTTTCTTTAAATAATTTCTAAATACCCTTCATCATATCTAATGCAGCACAACTAAACTTTCATAATAAGCCATCACTTTTAAAATCTCCAATTCTCAAATGTACCTCGAGATAAACTCTTAGCCTATTTCATTATTCGTAAATCACGTAACCCAAATTAAATCTCTTTCTTTCTTTTACCAAAATCTAAATATCCATAATCAAGGCTTTAAACTTGAAATCTAATTAACTTTATAAATCATAGATCATATTACACAATTTAAAATTTGAATTTTTCCTTCAAAGTCGCTTTCATATCCACCAAATATTTAAACAAATTTTTTTTACCATCATCACTTCAAACTCAAAATTAAATAAACTTATAATTCATACGACTCAATTTTAAACCTCAAGCTCTCTCAAACTAAACTTTCGTCTTCTCTAGTTGTCTGAAAATCATAATTAAAACTCCTTAAATAATCTCGAGATAAACTTTATAATATTACAATTCAAACTTTTAAAGTGAACCGTAAATCATGCGGCACAATATAAAGCTTAAGTTATTTCTCAATCGATTTCATATCCCTAATAAATCATAACTATTTCACCATTTCAAAAAAAATTTGTTTTCTCGATCTGGCTATCCTCTTGTGTATACCACCTTGTAATAGTAAAATTCTAACTATCCTTTGAAGGCGGTAGTATGCTACTACCCAACTTGAATTTAACTAATCCTTAAGATCATATCTCTAGGAAAAATAAATGCCTTTATGCTCAAATATAACCTGTTGGTACTTTCTTTACATGGAGAGAGCTTGCTCTCAACATGCCTTATAAAATTTTAGTCCCACATCGAAAATGCACCATGAATTATCTCAACATATATACATGGTTGTGTTGTTGAGAGATGCACATATGTGATGACCCTAATGAGGGAACCATGTGGATGATTTTACTAGGAGGTAAGAATAAGGCTCCAAGGATTAAGCATTAATGCTTTTGTCATTCTCTTGGATTAATTCCATTTGGAGCTAAGCCCCAAAGGGGCTTAGCGACTCGGACTCGAACTCGACTCATATATGGCTCATGCGGTCCATGCGGCTCATGCGGCCAGGCTACTGCTGCTGCTGCCGCATAGAGGGCTCGGCTGACTGTGCAGGCTATAAGTCAGTTATGGAAAGACTGATTCAATTTGAAATTAATTTCATTTCCAACTTTGTAGGATTTGAATTAATTTTGTTTCCATCTTTGTGGGATTTGAATTAATTTTGTTTCCATCTTTGTGGAATTTGAATTAATTTCGTTTCCATCTTTGTGGGATTTGAATTAATTTCGTTTCCATCTTTGTGGGATTTGAATTAATTTATTTTCCATCTTTGTGGGATTTGAATTAATTTCGTTTCCATTTTTGTGGGATTTGAAATTAATTTCATTTCCGTCTTTGTGGGATTTGAATTAATTTTGTTTCCATCTTTGTAGGATTTGAATTAATTTCGTTTCCATCTTTGTGGGATTTTAATTAAGTTCGTTGCTATCTTTGTGGGATTTGATTCAATCTTTCCATAACTGAAGAGACGGCTAGGGTTTCCACCCTCTCTCTGTATATACTCTCTTCTGGCCTCCTTTGTGGACTACTACGAATTTTATAAGTCAGAAAAGATAGAGAGAGAGGGAGCTGCTGCCGCCATTGCAAGTCCATCCGAGGAGTCAGAACAGAGGTGACTTCGAGCGTTCCACAAGTTCTTCAACTTGCTGGTTCCTGGAAGCAATTCGTGTGGGGCGAATCTTGCTTTGAGCAACGATGTTTTGACACCCCAGCAACTTTTCTTTATCTCATCTTTCTCTAGATTATTGTAACTCGTTCTGTCCCAATTGCAACATGTTTGCAATGAAGAACGAGAGATCTTCTCTTCTATATTTCCCTCCTTCATATTGTAATCTGGCTATTTGTTTTTTTTGTATCATCGTAGATCTTGAGTTTGATCACTACAAAGTTTTGTGTGACTCTCAGATCTCGATTGCATCAGTTTTTCATCTTTGATCAAGCCCCGGGACTAACAATCTCAAAGCAAGATCCTTGTAGATGGAAAACTCTTGTGCTTCTCTCATCGATACCAGCTTTAACAAGTTGGAGAAATTCGACGGAGAACATTTGCAAATCTGGAAGAGGAAGGTCACCCTTAATCTTTAACTCGTGGACGTAGACCATGTGTTGATTGAGGATGAACCGACGATTCCAGAAGGAGGAAGTGCCGATGCTACTGCTGCTGCACTCGTCAAGCAGAGTAAATGGAAGAGAGAAAACAACATATGTAAACTGCTGATTCTCAATTCTATAGAAGACTCTCCGGCTGAGTCATATTCCAAGAAGAAGAATGCCAAAGAGATCTGGGATTCTTTGGGTAAGCTATATGAAGATGATGAGAAAAGGTCCAAAATCTTCATCGTCGACAAGTGGCTCTTCGAAGACGAGATGGAGATGCTTCCTCAAGTAAAGGAATTCCTGAAGTTGTGCCAGAAGTTAGATGACGAGAAGATGCCCCTCGTCGACAAGTTTGTCGTTGGAGGGATCGTCTCGAAACTTTCTGCTGGTTGGAGCAACTTCTATGCTAGAATGCATCGGAAGAAGCTGGACATTAGCTTGGAAGATCTTCTACAAGAGATCCACATTGAGGACGAAATGCGATCTCAACAGAAGATGGACTCTCTGTCCAAACAACTGGCTAAGGCCAACTTGGTGCAGACAAGAGAGTTCAAGGGGAAGCAGGTGGCTTCTCATCACAAGAAGAAGGACTCCACTAATCTAAAAGTGAACGGTCTTTCGTTCAAGCAACAGAAGTCCAAGTCCCACGTGACTTGCTTCAACTGTGACAAGAATGGCCACTACATGAGTGAATACAAATCCAAGCCCAAACCAAAATAGCAGGTATAGCTAAACTTGGTTATTTTGATTACTTAACTTGGTTGCTATTGTTGCATAGGTTGAGTTATCTAGCGTGGTAGCTGACTAGTGGTCTGACACTAGTGCATCTGACCACGTGTGCTCTCAAAAGAGCTGTTCACCAAGGACGAGCCATGTTATGACGAAGGTCTTGATGTCGAACATATATCTAGCAAAAGATTTGAAGATCGAGACAGTGGTTATTAACCACCGACAAGGACACTGGAATACGTGTTGTACGTACCAGAGATTTTTTGGCGATCTGATCTCAGAAAGTCTCTTATCTGATACAGACTTGAAAGATGGACATTCGTACTAGTCAGATGGTAATTTCTTGGCGAGGAACATGCTTCGAAAAGATGTTCGGTGCTGAAGAAATGTTCGAACTTCTGCTGATGGCGATGAAGTTACTTCATTGAGTGGACTGAGAGTTGTTCTATGACAGAAGCAGACTCAAGCTGTCCTACCGGGACCTTATCTTCGGAATGTGGGGGTAAGGTGGTAGAAGAGTTTAAGGTCTGTGCAGATACAAGACTGTTGGAAAGCTGCTCAGACGATTGAACTAAAGTACTGATCATTTGGAGTTTGTACACTCAGATATCTATAACTTTTATCAATTCTCCACAGAGGCCGGTTCGAAGTGTTTCTCGAAGTGCACGTTCGCATGACTTCTCAAGTAGAAGGATGTAGCATTCGAGTAGTTCAGAGACTTCAGGGCTGAAGCTGAACGTTAAACCGATCTATAACTAATCAGAAGTGATCTAGATGTAGTGTATATGTCTCATAAATTCGCATCGTTCTGCAAAGAACATAGAATCATCAATGAGACTACTGCTCCGTATTCTCCTCAATCTAACGGGATAGCAGAGAGGAAGAATAGAACGTTGACAGAAATGATGAACTCATTGCTGCTAACTACGGGTCTTCCTAAATGCTAATGGGGAAAAGCTGCATTGACGACCACTTTTCTTCTAAATAGAGTGTCGTATGCAACTTCGGACGTAACTCCTCATGAACACTGGTTCAAAGTCAGACCTAACTTGAATGTCATTCGAGTGTGGGGGTCTCTGGCTTATGTGAAGCTCCCAGATCTGAAGATTCAGAAGCTAGGGACTAGGACTACGAAGATGATCTTCTTGGGGTATGCGGAGAAGAGTGATGCTCGAAGATTTTTTGATATTGAGTCAAATCATATCATCGAATCTCGTGAAAACAATTTGCAAGGCATAAGAATATTGTTCTTACGGATAAACCGGAGAACAATAAGGGTGCGCAAGAAACTGAAGTTTTCAATAAAGAAGTAGTCCAAAAAGATGTTGTTGTTGAAACAACGGTTGAACCAGAACTTGCTGAGCTATCGTCAAAGCAAGCGAGGAGGCCGAAGAACTTCGGAGATGACTTCATCACCTATCATGTGGAAGCAGATCCGCTTACCTATGATGAGGCGATGAAGACCAGAGATGATGTTTTCTGGAAGGAGACGATTGACAATGAAATTGATTCCATCACCTCAATTAACACTTGGGTGTTGGTTGATCTTCCTGAAGGAGCAAAACCTATCGGATGCAAGTGGATCTTCAAGAAGAAGATGAAAGCTGATGGAACCATTGACAAGTTTAAGGCCAGGCTAGTAGCAAAGGAGTTTTCTCAGAAGCAGGGGATCGACTACTTTGACACATATGCTCCAGTAGCCCGGATGACCACCATCAGAATGTTGATTGCTCTTGCAGTGATACATAAGATGGTGATACATCAGATGGATGTGAAAACGGCATTCCTGAATGGCGAGCTGACCGAAGAGATCTACATACAACAACCAGAAGGGTTTGTCATCAAAGGTCTTGAAGACAAAGTCTACAAGTTGGTGAAATCTCTGTACGGTTTAAAGCAAGCTCCCAAAATATGGCATGAAAAGTTTGACAAAGTCATAAGGTCAAATGTCTACAGGGTCAGCAAAACAGACAAGTGTGTCTATACGAACTTTGCTGACGAAAAAGGAGTCATCGTTTGTCTACACGTGGATGACATGCTAATCCTAGATACGGATATAAGCTATGTCACGGATACAAAGAAGTTCCTCTCGACGAAGTTCAGTATGAAGGACTTAGGGGATGCTGATGTTATCTTGGAACTCAAGATCATCCGGACAGACACTGGACTAACGCTGTCACAGTCTCATTACATTGAGAAGAAGATCACTCGTTACGGGTATCAGGATCTTCCAGGGATCGATACGTCGTACAAGTCATATGTTCTGAAGCTGAATCCTAATTTAGGGGAAAGCGTCAGACAGCTGGAGCATGCAAGCGTAATCGGAAGTTTGATGTATGCTACTACTGCCACAAGGCCTGACATAGCTTTCACTGTGGGAATGCTGAGTCATTTCACGAGCAACCCAGGCATTGAGCTCTGGAAAGCTGTGAAACGGGTTATGAGATATCTCAAGAAGTATCAGACATATACACTACACTACAGCGGAGATCCGCCGGTAGTAGAAGGCTTCAGTGATGCCAGTTGGTGCTCAGAAGTGGAGAGTGAGAGGTCCATAGGTGGATACATTTTCACAATGGGTGGAGCTGCTATATCGTGGAAATCGAAGAAGCAGACTATGCTCTCGCGGTCATCCATGGAATCTGAATTCTATGCACTTGAAACTGCAGCAGATGAAGCAGAATGGCTTCGGGAGCTCATGTATGATCTTCCAGTGGTTGTGGCTCAGATACCGGTGATACCGATATACTGTGACAACCAGGCGACTACGGCGGTGGCATCAAACGACCTCTTCAACGGGAAGAAGAGGACTGTGCGGTTGAAGCACAGGTCAGTACACGATCTTATCAAAAGAGGTATAATTACAGTGATTGATGTTCGGAGTCAGGAGAACCTGGCAGATCCGTTCATAAAGGGCCTCAAGCGCCAGTTGGTCGATGATACAGCTTGTAAAATGGGCTTGAAGGCATTCTGATAGTGTGTCTTTGTAATCCTACCATAAAGTTTTATGCTATTAGTTCAAAGAGAAATCTACTAGGCATCTAACTTTTGGTTCAAAGGAGGATCACTGACTGGGAAACTATCAGGTAACAGTGGGTACTTGTTCTCTGGAACATGGAAGGAATACGGACCCATAACCACTATTGTCTACTATATATTTTCTGCAAAAAAATAGATCTTGTAGAAGGTTGGCTTAAACGCCTTAATGAGTTCTCCGGCAGAGTGAATGCCTGGTGTGCTTTACAGGAAGCACGGTAGAGCAGCACTACAGGGAGTGAAACTCTATGCTATAGTGGGGTGACTCCACCATGAGGTTCCCAAGTCTGGGGTAATGCCTCGGCTTTGCAAGCCAAGTCATAGCGGCATAGCACTGCAAATAGGCAGGTAGCCTAATACTGTATGACGTAATTAAAGAGTTGTAGACAGCACTACAAAGGGAAGGATGGCCCCATGTTACAGTGGCACGACACCACGATGAGGTACCCAGGTAGGGGTAAAGCCTCGGCCTTGCAAGCCATGTCGTTGTGGCATAATACCGCAAGGAAGCCTTAGGCTTCATGCTGAGTAGATTGGCACTACAAAGAGGCTGAGACCTCATGCTATAGTAGTATGACACTATGATGAGGTTCCCAGGTAGGGGTAATGCCTCAGCTTCAGGCCATGTCATAGCGGCGTAGCACCGTAAGGAAGCGCAAGGCTTCATGCCATGTCTCTTTAATAAAGAACTCACCTATAGTGTATGGAAAGAGATATCAGGCCGTCTCTTAAGGGTAAACTTATAGACACCCAAAATTATACACTGAAACCAGACTGGCACAGGGCCTTTAATGTGCTGCCAGAAGCACACGTGACTACACTTTATGAGTGGGAAAAATTACAATTGTGGTGCAGAATTCAAGGCGTAGTCCATTCTTGTATCACATTGTTATTTAACCCATGCGAAAAGATTCAAGTCGTCAGCGACATCTATCCTAATGCAAAATGGACAGTTACTATAGGGAACGCTCAACCCTGGACACATATATATGTTATGATATGTGGGGGATTATTGGTGCTTTTTTTACATGGAGAGAGCCTGCTCTCAACATGCCTTGTAAAAGTTTAGTCCCACATCGAAAATGCACCATGAGTTATCTCAACATATATACATGGTTGTGTTGTTGAGAGATGCACATATGTGGTGACCCTAATGAGGGAACCATGTGGGTGATTTTACTAGAAGGTAAGAATAAGGCTCCAAGGATTAAGCATTAATTCTTTTGTCATTCTCTTGGATTAATTCTATTTGGAGCTAAGCCCCAAAGGGGCTTAGCGACTCCGACTCGGACTCGACTCATATACGGCTCATACGGTCCATGTGGCTCATGCGGCCAGGCTACTGCTGCTACTGCCGCATAGAGGGCGCCGCTGACTTTGCAGACTACAAGTCAGTTATGGAAAGACTGATTCAATTTGAAATTAATTTTGTTTTCATCTTTGTGGGATTTGAATTAATTTTGTTTCCATCTTTGTGGGATTTAAATTAATTTCGTTTCCATCTTTGTAGAATTTGAATCAATTTCATTTCCATCTTTGTGGGATTTGAATAAATTTTGTTTCCATCTTTGTGGGATTTGAATTAATTTCGTTTCCATCTTTGTGGGATTTGAATTAATTTCGTTTCCATCTTTCTGGGATTTGAATTAATTTCGTTTCCATTTTTGTGGGATTTGAAATTAATTTCGTTTCCATCTTTGTGGGATTTGAATTAATTTTGTTTCCATCTTTGTGGGATTTGAATTAATTTTGTTTCCATCTTTGTGGGATTTGAATTAATTTCGTTGCTATCTTTGTGGGATTTGATTCAATCTTTCTATAACTGAAGAGGCGGCTAGGGTTTCCACCCTCTCTCTATATATACTCTCTTCTGGCCTCCTTTGTGGACTACTACAAATTTTATAAGTCAAAAAAGAGAGAGAGAGAGAGAGAGAGAGAGAGAGAGGGAGCTGCTGCCGCCATTGCAAGTCCATCCGAGGAGTCAGAACAGAGGTGACTTCGAGCGTTCCATAAGTTCTTCAACTTGCTGGTTCCTGAAAGCAATTCGTGTGGGGCGAATCTTGCTTTGAACAACGATGTTTTGATACCCCAGCAACTATTCTTTATCTTATCTTTCTCTAGATTATTATAACACGTTCTGTCCTAATTGCAACACGTTTGCAAGGAAGAACGAGAGATCTTCTCTTCTATATTTCTCTCCTTCATGTTGTAATCTGGCTATTTGTTTTCTTGTATCATCGTAGATCTTGAGTTTGATCACTATAAAGTTTTGTGTAACTCTCAGATCTCGATTGCATCAGTTTTTCATCTTTGATCAAGCCCCGGGACTAACATAACCTCAATGGATATTATTTGTCAATATAATCCTTCTAGCCATAGGGTTGACCAATTAGTATATAGTAGTGTAGTCATCTTTCTAACCATGTTTAAGCACGAGATTATAGGGTGTTGGTAGAAAGAGTTCAAGCAAGATGCAAAAATCAAGGAAAGCCACGGGAGTCGGAATATGGAAATCGAGGAAGGTCAAGGAAGGTGATCAAGTATGTGGATGAGATTCCTAGATTCTAATCCTATATTGCAGGCCCGTTCGGTACAGTCATGTAACCGAAATGGCAAACTTGACCTGCATGGGCCACCACAATAACATGTAACGCCCTAGTCCTAAAATACTTGGGACTAGATACGTATCATGCCAGCTGTATACATACGAAGTCTACTCCAACATATGCAGACTCAGATGTATACATAAGCTGTATAATGTAGTAATCCAAGACAAACTAAATCTTATTCATAATGAAAAAAATAATAGTATAAAATCAACTCGAATATTTATAGTTCAATCGTTGGGCGGAGACAAAGTCCACTACCAACTTTCAAAATGAGAGAAAGTATACAAGGAAATGACCCACAAAAATATCGAGACGAACCAAGAGCGACCATCTTCGAAGGAATGGAAGGACATGGCCTTAGCTAGAGCACCTGCAAGAAACCACGAAACACACACTTGGAGAGATCACCAGGTCCTCAGAGGGACGTAACAAGACACATAATATCATGCCATAAACTGAATAGTAAGAGCTCAATAGAAAATATACATGCGTAAAGGTTCCTAACCATTCTATGTGATATGCACTTTGAGGACAACGTACTACGCAGGGGTTGTAGGATCAGCAGAGTAATAAAGAGCGACCATCGGCCTGGGGCAGTAAGTAGCGCTCATCCGAGTCACTATCGATCAAAAATGTATGTAAAAATAAATGTAGCCCCTACGCTAATAATTGTCCCCTCCCTCCAATGATACTATACATGCGTCGTCTCCACGACGCTGTTTAATCCTTAATAACTGCCAAGTCTTCTACACAAATCTATTAGCAGTTATATCCTAACGCACGGCCTGTACGCACCAATGATCAGTCAGCACGCAAGTCCGCATCTATATGCGACTCACAACTCACACACAATCCGTGGCACATCATGACAGTTTATGAGATGCACTAAACATACGGTGGTCCCTTAACTCTAAGCCAATTGCATAAAGTATAGTAATTTACAACTATATATAATTTTGAAAGAAACAACTTAAAAATAACTAAAACATGCATGATATTGAGCAGGAAATTTAAACAGTAAAGGCAAGGTGTCTTGCCTGGTGTTACACCTGGTATGGTGTGACGATCATGATAATGTCCAGATAGTCCAATATCCACGATCAAGGCGTAGGGGTCCGAATCAATAAGAAAATGGGAAAGCATGATTTAGTCACGATTATTGGTGGTAATCGAGAAGAATTTGTGAATATAGATACATCCACTAATTTTAGAAAAATATTTTTATCATACTATTACGTAAATACTTGAACATACTGTATATATACAATATGGAAGAATATATTTTTATTAATCAATTAAACCCTTAGACAATAGTAGAGAAAATTTAAAAATCGTTTTTAGGCAAGAAGCTCCAAGTTTGTAAAAATAAACTTTTCAGATAAAACTGTGTAAAAGTATTTAAGAAATCGTTCGGAAATATCAAGAAGTCATTTAGGCCAAGAAATATAACTTTATCGAATATATAATTTATTTTGATAATTACGAAAATCAAAAGAAATATTTCGATACTGAAACTAGATTTTTGTCACGATAGCTTTTGCTCAAGCTATATTTGAAAACACCCTAACATAATATAATTTGAAATCAACATACGTAAAACCCTAGTGTTATGATTTTGGAAAATATTATCTATCACTAACTTTTGAGTAACAAAATAGACAATAACTATTTAAGTAACAAAATAGTATTAATACTAATAGTAGCATTCTTAACAGAATGTAGAAAAATAACCAATTAAATATTTACTCAAATTTACTTATAACCTTATCAGTAACAATAATAATAATACTAATAATAATAATAATACTAATAATATAAACTATAATAATAATAATAATAATAATAATAATAATAATAATAATAATAATAATAATAAACAGTACTGTTCCTTAAAAGAAAAGAAAAGATGAAGAAAAAAAAGGGTGGAGAGAGAAATGAGAAAGGGCTGACCTGGAGAGAATGGGGGAAGTGGCGAGAGAGGATCACCGCAGCGTTGTCGGAGGCCGACGTCCGCTGCCGCAGCGGGTGAGCAGTGGCCGTAGTGCTACGGGCGCGGGAAGTAGGGTTATCGCCAGAGAGACTGTGCAACCCACGCGTCGGCGACGGATCGGGGTGGGGATTGCACCGACGGTTGCGGTAGAGGTGGCCCGGGACGGAGAGGGAAAGCCACATCGAGGTTCGGCGGAGGGAAGGTGCGGTGGATCGGTGACCGGCCTGGCTCGAGCTCGGCGGTGGAGGCTCCGGTCGCGGCTTGGCAGGAGGAGCGCGGAGAAGTGGAGTCCCGCGGAGGAGGAGGCGGAAATGGAAAGTCGGTGCGGCGGAAAGTCGAGCGGGGTGGCGTGTACGGGCGGCCGCTGGCTGTTCCAAGCGACGGGCGGTCGAGAAACGCCGGGATACGACGGTGGCGGCACAGGTTAGGGTCTTCCCCCTCTTCTTCTTCTTCTGTGATGGTGATGGTGGTGGTGACGGTTTGCCGGGGTTGTGTCCCGACACGAGCTGGACGTCCAGTTTGTCGGACGGGAAAAATATGTATGTGTAATGGAAATAAAATATAGTGGATGGAGAATGGCGACACCGACACGATGCACGAATTTGATAAAAAAATTTATGGAAGAGTAACTCTCCTTATATAGGAGGTGGGAATTCCCAATTGGATAGGGAGTTGGAGATTTAAATCCCCAATAGATAATATAAATTTTAATTCAAATAAATCAAATCTAAATTTAAATTCAATTCCAATTTAAATCTAGATCATCTAAACTCAAATATAAATATAAATCCTATCTTTAAACTTTTTAAATTAAATCCATAAAATCAAATAGAGATTTAAAATGGCCACCAAAAATTTCCAATTATATTTTCCAAAAATATCAATAATAATAATTTCGAAAATAATAAATATTTGTAATTATCTTTTTGAATAATAAAATATTAATATCAATTACTTCGAAAATGGAATTATATATATGAATTCAAATTCGTGTACCTCATGTGCAAGGAATATTTGCATAAAAAATAGTTTTCTAAATTACCACTATTAAATAAGCTAGCCTTTTATAAATAATTAAAAGTAATAAGTTTTGGCCATCTTGATACTTTTTATAACTTTTAAGTAAAATACAAATGCAAATAATTATTATATATATTATTTTGAAACTATAAAAATAGAAAAATATTTTTCTTGAATATGTACGCTCGCACATATTCGCACTCGACGTGACATACGAAATTTGCGAACTCATCCGCGACGTCCCATACGACAAATTCGTACCGACGTGTAATACGACTATGCGACGTACAAATACCAAGTAAAATTTTAAATACTCAATTTATATAAAAAAAATTAAAGTAGAAATTTAGGGGGTTTACAGATATTAAGATAATACTATACTTTGAATTTTAGGAGATAGGCATGAATTAGGATTTCGAGGACGAAATTATTTTTAAGGTGGGTAGATTTGTAGCTCCCCTTCCCGAAAATTTTTGAAATATTTTTTTATTTTATTTATTTGATTTAAATAGTGATTTCCGAATTCTATAAATAATTATTTAGCTAATTATTATGATAGATGATTTTAGCCATGGTTGAGTTTTGAAGTACCAGACGACTAGGAATCATGGCACGAATAGTGCAGTGGCGTGCTTTGACTAGTGTTTAGCCATGGTAGGGGAAGGCCGACCCCTAGTGATGTCCTAACTATGAAAACCAGGCCAAGTTGTGACTTAATCCCCACCGATGATTTATTTATTTACTAGTTAGATATATTGATTTTAGATGACCCGATAGTACCAACTTAGTCCGAACTGGGCCCGAACCAAATCCAAGCCTTTGTAGGTATTTAGTAAGACCAAAGACGACCATGTAGGCACATTTTATGTGTGCACAAATATTTCCTAAATTATTTTAGGTATTGACGTACAGTTTTTAACTATTTGAATATTTGTACAAAAATTGGTATTCTTATTATTAAATATTGTTTTACAATATTTATACAATTTTTTGGACCCGGATAAGGGTGAGTAGTATGGATTCACCATACCACCATTTAATTATTTAAATATTATTTTATTATTTTGTGGTGATTAAATAAATATATTTATCACTATTAGATAATACTATTATTGGTTGCCCTTTTTGTTGTCAAATTATTTGATACCTTGCTTTCGTATATATTATAACATGCAATTCAAAGGCACATTTAGTTTTTGGTAAATATCTAATTCTATAGAGGTATCCCTGCCATAGTAAAACCCGTGCCTGATTTATGAAGATAAACTCCTACCTCTTGTTTATTTTATTATTTACTTATTTTGTGTTTGTTAATTTGACCTCTATGTGTTATAATTGAAACCAATACTTCATGTTTAGTTTTTAATACTAACAATGCACAGTTGATACTTTATTACTATCAGAAGCCAACCCGAGCCCTTAAGTGTATATAGCAGCCTAACCCAGCCGAGAAAGCCAAACATTTCTCCAACCCAGCCAAACCAAAGCCAGGCCCTGTCACGACCCGCAACCACCGTGAGGGTACGAGTACGTAACAGCGCCCAGCATACGCCACAGTATCGACGGTAGAACGTTGTTCTAGGTCATGAACTATAACTAGCATAATATGAAATACTCTCCATAAGGAGGCCAACATAGAGGTACAACTCAATCACAAACTATCGATAGAATATGGCACGATGAAATAGATAAGAAAATCCTCAACTGAGGTACAACAGAATGAAATAACATAAGTTAACCACTACCAGTCTCAACATCTCTAGAATATACAAATCTAAAAAATAAGGACAACAACTAAACATAAAAAGGGAAAACAGTCTAAGCTATCTATACTAAGTAAGGTATCATCCTCAGCAGCTGCTTGAACCTCCCCAGGGGTCCAGGTCACGAGTGTCATCTAGGCAAGCTCCAAAGTAAGGGGTGCAGGGTTCCTCATCATCCTCTGTAAAATTTTCAACAGGTCCAGTCAGGACGGGAGCGAGCACAATACATCTCACGCAGATCATAACAGGTTAGAGCATATAAACATGCAAGAGAGTACGATACATGAAACTGAAAGAAATACATGATGTAAACAGGAAGAGAACTGTAATAGAAATATCTACAATAAGTAGAGAGCTACCAGTGACTAGTGATTTAGAGTACAAAGTCGACATGTGAACGGCTTAATTTGCACATGGCTATACTAAAGAGGCATACATGGCTATACTACTTTAGAATTGTTCACATGACTATTTATAATCTCCCATACCCCAATCAATACACAAGGATCCAGATAGGTTATGTTACGTACATGATTTTCACATGAAGCCCATAAATGGGTACACATGAAGTATACATGAGAGCTCATACATGAGTGCACATGAAGTTCACATGGGGGCCCATAAATGGGTGCACATAAAATTCACATGAAGGCTCATAAATGAGTGCACATGAAATATAGGTTATACATGAGAAACATGACCAATCATGATAGCACATGAGAGTACACGAGCATGCACGAATGAGCATGAAGCACATGATAAACATGAATAACATGAGAGCGAAGAATACACGATGTACATGAAACATACGACATGATGTATCCGATGCTCCCGAGGGGGATAACATCGCATGAAAGGATCCATCTAGTACCAATCCGTGATAATATCGTGACAGCATCAAATAAGGTAAACTAGAGCAGGAATATAATTCTAAGTAAGTTATGAAATAATCAGAGAATGTACTCGCCTGGTATCTGAATGTCTGAGGTAAATGTACTGTCCGAGATGAGATACCTGACTCCTAGTTAGAGCAACACAAGTCAAGATGTATACAGGGGATGATAAATATAATCTACTATGCATCTGCATGATGTCTAGGTCAAACTAGACCAAAGTTAACTCTCGGTCAACTCTAGTCAACTAGACTAGTCAAACTAGGTCAAGTCCTAGCCCAACAAGTCTAATAAGTCTTACTAGGCCTAACCAAGCCTAGTTTAGCAATCACACACACCATCACAAGTCATAGAGAACACATATTACATATATATACATGTTGACATTACATTCTCATATTATCCAACATTGCATTGATAACTTGCATATATATACCACTCATTAACTTACACTATCACATGCATTCCTATATACTAGCATATATATACATGGCCTATATTTCATAATATCATGCTTGCCTACACATATATATGTATAGACATGGGTTAAAATCAATTAGATACATTATACATACATGTCAATATTATACATTACCAACTTGTACTCCTACATTACATACATTCATATAACCATGCATTTTATCATCCTATTGCATATCATTCATTACATTATATAGCATTCATATATTGCATGTACATGCTAGTATCTATCAACACATATATATAGAGATGGATAGAGCAAGGAAAGGGCATGAAGAGGGGGTTTTAGTCTCAATGTGTGAGTGAGTATATTATGTATATGTGACAGGGAACTAGAGTGTCAAGGCTCAGGTATGCATTCATAGAGTACATGTGTAACAGTAAAGAGGAAGGAAAATCAGTGATGTGTGTGTGAAACATGAAATAGAAAAATAGTGAACTAATACATGGTGTAACCCTGTGTGTGAAACAGTGAGCTGTACATTTGTGTGCATGCAAGGTAAGGAATTTGTATGTGTGTGTATGTGATAGTGTGAGAGAAGTGAAACTTAAAAAATCAATAATGTGTGTGTATGCTCAGGGTGTTAATAGGGAATAGGAATGCAACTCAGTTAATGAGGAAGGAAGGGAAATCAGTCCATGGTGTGTGAATGACAGTTCTAGTTTGCTTAAAATAGTGCAATGACCAAACCCTATTCATTCTCAGGTTTTTACACAAATAGGAAAAAAATTCTCAGATTTGTGTGCACATGAGGGTGTGTATGGGTTCAGTCAACCTGTGAGGGGGCTGTGTATATAGGTGATATGTGTGTGTGTGTGTGTAGATGGATAGGAAGATAGTGGGGGTACATGGAATGGTGTGTGTTTGACAGTTAACAGTGTTCAAATTGTGTCTCAGGTTTACAGATTTCAGTTGGGAACATAGTTCCTCAGTTATCTATATAAATCAAAATCAAGGTATTAACCAATCAACACCAATTTCTTAGTTTACAAATAGGAAATGAATTTTCAGCTTTCAGGAAATGGAACAGTGAACAGTATGATATGACTCCAACAATATAATGTAAATACAACCCTAACATTACACTATATGAACCCAGATATTATTTTACATATAAACATGCATATACCTATAATATCAGTTCTCAGGAAACCTGGAAACTAATGACAGTTAACCCAAACAGTTAAACAATATACCAAACCCAATTCGAGAACCAATTTCCTAACACCAACCCAAGGCTCAACCATATCAGTAAATATGACACAAGTAAATGGATTATTATAGCAGTTTAATTCATGGAAAATAGGTTTAGGATCTCAACCAAATCTAAGTTTTCGAACTCAGTTAAACATTCAGTAACCTGGGTATCAGAACATATGAAAACCCAATTCGATTTTCATAGCAAACCCAATTTCCAAATAGGGAAATCGTACACAGTAGTGTCCCACATGTGTGTGCACGTATGGAGGGTGTCCACGTGTCCTAAAACTAGACACGAAGTGTCACAATCGAATAAGGGAAAATGGAAAGACACAGTGTTCAGTATGGCCTCGTGTACGTGTTCACCTGGGTCTAGGACACGACACAGGTGTCCAAGTGTCTCATGGTCGTGTCCCTAGGTTCGCCTAGGGTTAGTCTAGGTGTCTAGGTGCCTGCACGGTGTCCAAGTGTCCCCGTGTCCATGATACAGTTGCGTATCAGTGAGTGAAAACGTGCACTGAGGGACTGCCTCGTGTAGTCTCATGCAGCGAGGACACGGCCTCGTGCACGCGACACAGGACACGAGGTGTGTCGTGGTCGTGCACATAGGTTCGCCCAGAGTAGGGCTTTGTGTCACTATCATAGTTAAGTGTCCAAGTCGTGTCGTGTCTGAGTTAAAGGGTCGTATCAGACGCGAATTTTTGCGTGTGTGCACAGTGCACAAATCCGTGTGGCTCAGATTTCTCCCAAACCACACCATGATATCCTACAAAATTTTATGGGCCTCGTGTCAGTCACCCAAGCAGTCTCCATGTAAATTTTCGTGTCGTGAAGTGGCGTGTCTAGTGCGTACCAGGACACGGGCAGCAGGGCACTCAAACGAGCCCCGTGTTGCGTGTCCAAGCACAAAATCTGACACAATAAGACACGAAATGCAAATCATCCTTCACAGAAGTTATTACACACACCTAGATCTAGAGATCCATGTAATCAAAATTCAAAAATACGAAAAATAAATCCTTTGTGACATTTTAACAAACACCAATACACACATCATGATACGTGTCCGATACGGATACCAAACGGACACAAAATCTACCCAAATTTCGGAGACAGCTAGAGGACTCCTAGATCTAGCCCTAAATGCAAAGAAAACGAAATATTAATGCAATTTAAAGGGTTTTAACTATATGTGCAGAAAGCTTGGAAAAGCTTCAAATGGAGGATTCTTCCTTGCTAGCCAAATGCTCCCAAATTATCCTAAAGCTGGGATTGAACTCCAAAATCAAAAAATAGTAGAGTATTAGGCTCTAATGCAAGAAACTAGAGTGGAAAAGGATTTAAAATGAATAATCTATGGGTTGGGAAAGAAGGGACAAACCTCTTTCTTTAAAACTTGGAGAAATTAATAAAAGAGGCAATAACAAATGGAAGAGACATTAAATAGGGGTGTAAAACCCTAGGTTGGCTGCCATGGGTGGGCTTGTTGGGGTTTGGGCTTAAGTCATGGGCCTATGGCTCAATTTCATAAGTCATGAATTGGAAAAATCACAAGTCATTGAGTTAAGTCATAAGTCATGAACCCATTCCACTTAAACTTAATCTTCCTATTCCAGAACTAATTTCTAATGACTAAAATAGGTTAACCTAGGTTAGAATAGGGTCACCATGGCTAGGGTTAGCTTCTACGCTGGTCTACAAGTCTCAAACTAGTCAAAGCCCAAACTAGGAATTCACCAATTCAATAAATCATCAAATAATTCAAATAAGTCAAAATGACCAAATTACCCCTAGGCTAAAAATGATAATTAAATCATTCTAATGATAAGGCTAGGCTCTAGGGCAACCAGTCTCTACGGTTTTACTAGCTGCACATCAAAATTATAAGTCATGATATTTAATAGTTTTAAAATAATTAAAAATCACTAAAATCATATTATTATTTAAATATCATAATTAAATAAATTAAACACAAAATTTCAAAATTACCCTCATTTTAGAAACTGGGAGTTACAGGCCCACAAAAAGTAATCCCAGTCCATAAACCGAGTAGCTGAACCCAGTTAATCCCCCGACCTAAGTTAGACAGGGTGTATATGTTCGGGAGACCGAGAGATAGACGAAAGAAGGAACAACGAGCAAACCCTAGCGCCGTGTCAACCTTCTCCCTATGCGCGTACACCATAGGCGACCTTCCCTGGCACCAGCGCCACCACAGGCCACCACCGGACGGCCGCCACGCGCACCCGAGAAGACAGCAGCACGCGGAAACAGAACAGTCTTGGCGGTGTGAACGGCTGACTTCGCGCCTCGCATTCGCGACGTACGCTCGACCAATTGGGGAACCGTTTCTTCCGGTACGCTCGCTACATAACCCTGTTCACATCTATTCTTTTAGTTTGTAAGTAGATGTCTTTGATAGTTCAAAACATTAACTCAAAATTGATGCAAATCCCGCCCCGAGATAGGACATGAATCAGTCCAAATTCCTAAGTTGGGAGGCGAATTGCTATCAATCCATTAACTTATTCAGAAATCTAGTTGAATAACTTTTTAGACAATATATAGGGCTTTAGAATCTACTTCATTGTTTTGAATTTCATTAATCGTAGGCAGAGAAATTCGTTCCTAAAAATCGAGAAAAACCTATTTTAAAAACTAGAAAATCCTTTGATACGACGTGCGTCCCGGGCGACGTGGTCGCACATCGTAAGCATCGAAAGACACGAACGGATACTACGGACGTGTGGACTTTAACGAATTCAAATTGGTCGCGTGTGCGCGGCAAATTTGATACGTATCCGTCGAAATTCACCGTATCGGCCTCTGTGCAAATTTCCCAATTACTTTGTGCACGCTCGTCAGATCGAGACAAAATTTGCGCCAACAGGACCATATCATTTTTCTGGTCCTGTATGCCAAGTTTTGTTCAATTCTGAGACAGTTGATCGGATTACCGTTTTGCGGGCCCTACGGTCCGATTCAACGGGCGATTTCGTGCACAGCCCACCAAAATCCAAAATTGGATATACCGTTGGGTTTGTATCATCAAAATGAATTCGTAGACATATAGTTTGACAACTTTAGAGACCGTTGACTCTGGCACGCTTTTCGGTGCAAAGTGGGTACAACGGTGGACACCGTTTTGACCCAAAATTACTGTTTTGCCCCTGTATTCAGAATTGGACTTAAGGACAGGCAATTCTAGCTAATTTGACTATTTTAAGAATATTGGCAATGTCTGTTTCAGCTTTCGGAGACATCTGTGGATTTTGGACTTTATGGTGTACCATTTGACGGTATCTTATTGGTTCTCCGTGCTACCACCCGACAAGATACCTTGCCTCCCTCTACAGTTTATTTATATGCATATTTATATTATTATATAGTTTTACTAGTTGATTATCTATATGTGATTAGTCTATCATGCCTGCTAGTATATATATAGCCTTGTTTATAATTAGCTTTATAGTTCATATTGGATATATGTATATATAGTTCTTGTTCGTAGTTAATTTTGTAGTTCATATTGGATTGGTTTTCTCATGTATCATGATTGGGTCATGTCGTGTCATCACTTGTACTGGGACTGAGTCGCATAGTGTCATAGGACGAATAAGTCATAACAGAACTGCTGTACCTTGAAATTCTTGAAGCTAACCTGCGAGTCCACACCAGGGGCGAGGGTTAGTAGTTAAGCTAACCTGTGAGTCCACATTAGGGGCGAGGGTTAGTAGTTATCTTTCCACACCTGCGAGTCCACACTAGGGGCGAGGGTGATGCTAGCCTGCGAGTCCATACTAGGGACGAGGGTTATTAGTATATGGTTCACACCTACGAGTCCACACTAGGGGCGAGGGTGATGCTAGCCTGCGAGTCCACACTAAGGACGAGGGTTAGTAGTATATGGTTCACACCTGCGAGTCCACACTAGGGGCGAGGGTGATGCTAGCCTGTGAGTCTGCACTAGGGACGAGGGTTAGTAGTTGTTCAAACCTGCGAGTCCACACTAGGGGCGAGGGTTTGAGTATTTGATTGGTTATCCGTTAACATCGTGATATCGTGTTCCCTTGTTCTCCTCTAGCGGTTCGTTTATGCGTAGTGGTTCTCCCAGTCGTGTATGGTCGTAGTTTCGTGTTGATTGGGTCCTTGCCTATTTATTTCCTGTATTTTCTTTATTGCATGATAAACTGCTAGATAGGCATATTTTTATGTATCTTGCTATGTCCCCTGAGGACCTGATGATCTCTTCAGGTTTAGCGATTGCATGGAGTTAGCTAGTGGTTCTGGATGACAGATGTGATAATACGCTTGCAGGATTCAGGTATTGTTATTGTGTTTATTATTCGCTCGTACTTTCATACCTTATCATGAGATATCCTGTTTCTTGATTCAGTTTTAGACTCTTGTTATTTTCTTTAGTGTCTTATCGGACATATATACTAGTGGGCTGCAGACTACGACCCATACTTGTTTATTTATGTTTCGTATATTTATTGTGGATTGAGATATAGATTTACCTTTGCCATGATTTGGCAGTATACCATAGCTTTGACAGCGTTTACGTATTCGAGTCGGGCTGGAGTCCGTTTCGATACGTAGCTGGCTTGCTCACGCTCTCGCGTCCGAAAAGCGGTTGTGGGTTGTGACAGCCTGCCACGTGTCCTGTCGCAGGAGTCATTTTGAGCTGCATGAGTATCTCAATTTTCGACCATGCAGGGCTGTATGAGACTCTCAGTTTTTGACCATATGGGGCTGCATGAGACTCATGCGGCTTATGTCGCAAGCTTCCTTAGCCCGCATATAGATTCTATATTTTGGCCGCATAAAGCTCATGCGGCTTCGGTCAGAATCACCTTTGGCTGCATGATGTTTGGGGCCGCATATGTTTGAGCCACATAAGGAACAGGTGGTACTCCTTCTGGCCGTATAAAAGTATATGAACACTGCTTTTGGTGACGTCTCACGTCTTATCATTTTGTCAAAGTGTCAGAGCTGTCACTTTTATCAGTTTTGACAGGACTTGTCAGCTTTATCAGACGAACTTCTTATCTTGGCCGCATATCTTTCTTCTGCAGCTGTTTTGTCGACGGGCCGCATAAGCCATTGAATCTGTATTGTGGCTATCCTTTATGCGGACCTGTTTGCCCTAAAGTACTTATGCGGCAATTTGTGGCCCGCATGAACCCTATATTTTCTATGGTTCTACAAGACACCCTTTAAAGTTTTCAAATTACAAATTTGGAATACTTTAAAAAAGAAGCATGGAAATATGTCAAGCCGCGGGGAGTCTTCCAGTCGTAGAGTATTTTTGAGCCGCAGAAAAATCTCGAGCCACACGGAAATATTGAGCCGCAGGGAGACCCCATCAATCTGCCAGCCTGTCACTACTGTATTTAATTTTCTTGATTCGGTTGTGGATCTCTTTTCGAGATAAAGCCGACGGTTACTAGGGATAAAGTCTCCAAACGTCAACATTTATCTTTAATGATCTCGAGAACCGAAGAGACGCTCGACGGTTATTAGGGATAAAGTCCCCAAACGTCGTCATTATCCTTAATGATCTTGAGAATCGAAGAGGCACTTTCAGCAACTCAATAAATAGGGTCATTCGGAGAGAGATTTTTCTCTTTCACCTTCTTTTTATTTGACTTCATCATACTTTCTGCTATGGCTCCAAAAGCTTCCAGGACGACGGGTGCGGCAGCCAAAGAGAAGAGAGTTGCTTCTCCGTCGAGAGCGGCAGATGCTCCTTTCATTCATCCTGACGTGCAACTCCCTCTCAAGAGTAAGGATGGTGGGCAGACGGCGACTAAAATTTTGAATGTCCATAGCGCATATTTCATGCACGGGCCTGTCATATACTGCCTCTACTTAAAGCCTGGTCAATGCATACCCTATCTCATTTGGACCACATGTGTTCTATATGATAGGGCCACATGGTCTGAGCTGCACAACCGTTGTTCATTCAAACTTGAACCGCTTAGGTGTCGCATGAGCATTTTATGATCGGGCCGCATGAATACTGTATGGCTGGGCCGCATGATTGCCTCGTGACTGATCCGTACGAGTATTGGGCCGCATGAGTATTTTATGACTGAGCCGCATAAATGCCTCGTAGTTGAGCCGTATGAACACTTCGTGTTTGAGCCGCATAAATGCCTTATAGTTGAGCCGCATGAACACTTCGTGTCTGAGCCGCATAAGTGCTTCATGACTTGAGCTGTATGAGTACTTTCATGAAGCCGGCCTTATGACTTTGGGACGCATGAGTTCTAAAAAAAGAACAGAGTCCTTTTTCTTTTTGGTGCTAGGCCCCCCTTACTTCCATGTTTTGTAGGGATCTGGATGGAAAACTTCTCCAGGACCGATGTTGGCGATAGAGTGAAAATACATCATTCTGACACATATATCAGATAGCTCAGAACTCCTCATGCTTCGGAAGAGTTTTTCCCTGGCCATTTTGGCATACACATCAAACAACTCAGGACTCTTCATGCTTCGGAAGAGTTTTTTCCAGGTGGTAGGAAGGGCCTTTATACCTCGGAGAGTTGGACGGTGGTCAGGCGTCGTCATGAATGTCCTGCCTTTACGGCTCTCCAAGTAGGAGAAACCACCATCAAGGATGATGTTTTGAAGGTATGGTCCTTAGAGGGAGCGGGGCTAAAGCATCTGCAATACGGAGGGAAGGATAGCATGCTATATTTGCACTCCTCCAGGCAGCTTCTTGGGGATTCCACAGTCTTGTTTGCTTCTCAGCAGTAAAACATGACTTGTTTCGAGGGCCACGAAACTGCTTGAAGACAAAGTGTTGTCAAACTAACCAAAATATGTATTGCTAGATTTTTCTTTCTTTGTTTTCTACTGTCGATGTAGTCCTATGAATGTAACTGATTTTGAATAAGCAGGGTATGTTCACTCCATTCTTTATTTATGGTATTTTGTGGTGCTTGTACTAGAGGGCCTAATACAGCATTTGTATTTGATAAAGGACATCCCACTGGAGGATTTTTGTGGACCTATTACCCTTTTGTGCATTTAGAAATACGAGCAAATAGATTTGAATGATATTTTGTGGACATACTACTCTTTGGTGCACCGATGGTGCGAGTAATAGATTGGGTAATTTTTATGGACTTATTACCCTTTTGTGTACTGGCGATACGAGTACTGATAATAAGTATAGAGAAAACTGACATATTTACTCAGAGGTAATAAGGACGTGGTAAATATGGGTCTAAATTAGAGCCTCCCTACTCAGAGGTAATGAGGACGTGGTAGGAGTTGGCCAAATGGGGTACACAGAACAACTCAGAGGTTTTATCAACGTGGAAGTTCTATGTATTGGGTGGTTTGTTTGTGATAGACGGGAAAACAACTCAGAGGTAATATGGACATGGTTGTTTTTTCCCGTTGGGGAATTTTATGGACCTATTACCCATTTTATGCACTGATGGTGCGAGTAATAGATTAGGATAAGTTTTATGGACCTATTATCGTTCTGCGCACTGGTGGAGCGGGTAATAGATTAGGATAAGTTTTATGGACCTATTATCCTTCTGCGCACTGGTGGTACGGGTAATAGATTTTGAAACAAACTCTTGGTAGAAAAAAGTTTATAGATGTGACCAGGAGATGAGATATGAATCCATTCGGAGGAGTCAGAGAGTAAGTTCAGTGGTACCTGAGGGTACATAACTCAACAATCTGGGAGTTTTGAGATCAGAGTGTAAGTTCAACGATACCAGAGGGTACATAACTCACAATCAGAGAGATAGTTGGAAGATGTCGTTTAGACATAATATTTCTTGAGGAACCTGTCGTTGATGGGCATCATGAGCAAGTCTCTATTTTGTTTTGTGAGACGGTACGCGCCGTTGGAGAATACGGTCTCGATGATGAACGGACCCTCCCATTTGGGCTAGAATTTTTTGGGGGTCTTGTGAGTCATGACCATTGGTCTGCGAATGGCCAAGACGAGATCGCCGACTTGGAATATCCTCTATTTGACTTTCTTGTCGAAAGCTCGAGAGATACGCGCTTGGTAGAGCTTTATGCTTTGTTGATCTTGTAAACGCTTCTCATCTAATGCTTCCAACTCTTGTAGCCGTCGGCGGTAGTTATCGTCCGACGTTAACCGGTAAGTAAGGGCCACTCGAAGTGAGGGGATCTGAGTCTCCAATTGGAGGACTGCCTCGCTCCCATAAACCAAGGAGAACAGTATATTTCCTGTAGCCGTCCGAATTATGGTGTTGTATGCCCATAAGCACTCACCAAGCTTTTCATTCCAGTCGTGTTTGTTTGCAGACACAAACTTTTTGAGGAGCTTGATTATGATTTTATTGAAAGCCTCAGCCAGACCGTTAGCCGATGGGTTATATGTTGTCGAGGCCATGTTTTGAATCCGATTCTTGTCACAAAATCGATAAAAAGTATGGCTTGTAAACTGCGGACCATTGTCGTGAATAATCTTCTGAGGCAGTCCAAAACGGTACATGACGTGATGTTTTATGAAACTAATCACGTTCGATGTCTTAACCTCTGCCAACGGAACAGCTTCTGCCTATTTGGAGAAGTAATCGGTGATTGCAAGTATGAACCGATGCCCTTTAGATGACGGTGGGGTGATTGGCCCAATGATATCCATTTTCCAAGCTTCAAATGGCTAAGAGGCCACTGTCGGGTGCAAGAATTCAGATGGCAGATGTATGAAATCTGCATGGATCTAGCAAGCCTTACACTTCTTTGCATAATCAACTACATCTGCTACCATTGTAGACCAGTAATAACCCATCCGACGGTGACGATCTTGCAACTTTGGGCTAGGTTGGTGAGCCCCACAAGTGCAGTAATGAGCTTTGCGTAAAGCTTCTTTGGCTTCTGTGTTTGACAGGCATCTTAATAGTAGCCCATCGTAGGATCGTCGATACAACATTTTTATCTCCGTATCATAAAAGAATCTGAGGGAGCGTCTTCTGATTGAGGTTGCTTCCTTCATATTCTCTGATAGAATTCCATAGACTACAAAATCGATGAGCGAGCATCTACAGTCTTGTATGTCGTTGGTTATCTGAGCTGAGTAACTCATACCTAGTTGAAGATTGTTCCTGGGACAGACCAGCTCATGGCCTATTACGTCGACTAGATGATGAGTATCATTTGGAAGGGCCAAGGAGGTGGCAAGACCTACTAGGGCATCGGCTTCGATATTTTGGAGCCTAGGAATATGTTCTATAAAAAATCCATCTAAGGTTGCAATGATGACAATTGTTGTCTGATAGTAGGGAAATAGGTCCTCATTGTGAACCTCGTATGAACCTCGAATCTGGTTAACAACCAACTGTGAGTCACCATATGCTTCTAGGTACTTGATCCCCACTTCTTTTGCGAGTTGGAGTCTGATAACTAGAGAGTTATATTCGTCTACGTTGTTTGAACAGGGTTCTGCAAGAGAATATGATCGATTGACCACTAACCCAGAGGGAAAATTAATACTACCTCGACCCCAGCGACGATATCACCTTGTGGCCCTGTTCTTTAAGCACCGTCAAAGAACATTCGCCAAATGGCATCATGCGAAGTCATGTTCGAGGTGATGACTTCATCAGGAATTTTTTCATAGATTCTAGCTGTTTCTGAGCCTGGATGGGCTTCTAGGATGTCAGCAAGGGCTTGACCTTTGATAGCCTTCTACGAAATAAAAACCATATCGTATGGGGATAATAGTATCGCCCAGGTGGCTAGACAAGAACTGAGTGCACCAGGCTTGGTCATAAGAATCCTGAGAGGATTAACTTGTGAAACAACATGGATGGTTTGCCCTGTCACATAGCGTCGTATTTTCTGAATGGCGAACACCAGGGCAAGGCACTCCTTCTCCACAGTGATGTACCTATGTTCTGGTCCTACCATCATCCGACTGAGATAGTAAATGGCTTGTTCATGTCCCACGTCATTATTCTGTGCTAGCAGAGCACCGAGGGAGTGTTCTATCGCCCGTACATAGAGCAGGAAGGGTTTTTTGGCAACCGGGGCTACCAGAACTGGCAAATTTGTCAGGTACTCCTTAATATCATCGAAGGTATGCTGACATTCCTCGTTCCATACAAAAGAGACACATTTCCTTATGAGTTGAGTGAAGGGTTGACATCGTCCTGAGAGATTAGATATAAACCTCCTAATATAGGCTAGCCTTCCCTGAAGGCCGCTGAGTTCACGGACGTTCCTTGGTGGACTCATCTCCAGAATAATTTTTGTTTTGTCGGGATCTATGTGAATGCCCCGGGAAGTAATGACAAAACCCAGGAACTTTCCATTGGATACCCTCAGGAAAGACTTGGTGGGATTCATCTTCAGGTTATGTGCTCGCATAAGGTCAAACATTGTTCTCAAATCATGTAAGTGATCATTTTTTGAGCGGCTCTTGACAACAATATCATCAACATAACACTCCACCATCTTGCACAAATGATCTCTGAAGATAACACTCATAGCCCGTTGATATGTAGCACCGACGTTCTTCAGGCCAAAGGGCATGACCGTATAACGATATGCGCCGATCGGTGTTCTGAATGACGTATGTTTCTCATCATCAAGCGACATGTTGATTTGATTGTATCCTGAAAATCCATCCATAAAGGACATACGTTCAAACCCACACGTATTATCGATCATTATGTCGGTGATCGGAAGAGAGAATTCATCCTTAGGGCATACCGCATTCAGATTGCGAAAATCGATGCAAATTCGTACCTTTCCGTTCTTCTTGATAACTGGTACTACGTTGGCTACCCAGTCTGGGTGCTGCTCGTCACGGATGAAATTACTAGCTATCAGCTTGTTTACTTTCGCTTCAATAGAATTCATGATATCCGGACGAAATTGTCGCTGCTGTTGTTTGGCTGGTTTTGCGTCCGGATAAATGTTGAGCTTATGAAGTACGATCTCGGGGTTTAGTCCTGGCATATCTTCATAGCTCTAGGCAAAGACGTCGATATATTCTCTAACGAGTTGTAACAACGACTCCCGCTCGTCGTCTGTCAGGCGTTTACTGACGAAGATTAGCTTTGGAGAGGATTCAATGCCGAGGTTAACTTGCATAACCTCATCCTCAGTGGAAGGATCACGAAGTTCAAAGTGTTTCTCCCATTGTGCGTCTAGTTACTGGACCCACGGCTCCAACTCCAGTGGTTCAAGTAGATCGTCGTCTTCCTCTTCGATATCAGCGGATGTCATGTTGACAGATAAGGTCTATCTAAAAATGTCTCATATACAGCTATTAGAGTCATAAACGGGCGACTCGGACGAATGAGAGTGCCACTCGCATTCTTCATCGGATCTTTCGGGCGTTGTTGGTGGTGTGACATACCCGAGGCCGCGTCTAGATTTGTGATGATGGTCCTGAGGTTTCCCTGCCGGTACCGACAGCTGTAGAGACAATCGCCGACCGCTGTCGTGATTTAGACCCGGGGTAGCCTCCATGTCGTACCCCTGCTTTTGCATGAAGTACTTGGCTTGAGGACTATACAGGTAGAGCGATAATCTTCCAGCGTCGGATCCGAGATCGGACTCTTGTGGCGTGAAAGATTGGGGACCTTCTTTCCGGCCAAAGATGATCGTGTGATCCCATCCTCTTCTGTCTGGGACCAGAAAGTAGGTACCTTTAACGGGAGCAAGTCGATTTGGGGTATGGACAGTTGTCACCCGTGTGTACAGACTAACGTCTAGACAGTCCCATGCAACATAAATTAGATTAGGCTTATCATACTCAGGATAGTCTAACGACACCCTCTTATTGATGAAATAAGGAATTTTGTCCACAGGGATTACATCATCAGGAGAGGGGCTATCCACCTGTGTAACCAAGTATTTGGCGAGCTCTACGTCTTCTTCGGCTACCCCCTGCGAGCTTAGAGGTCGGGATGGTGTCTTGGGCAACTTGACCACCAAGGGTTCAGCTTGAGGTTTTGGCTTGCCTGAGAGTGTTGGATCGACACTTGGTTGCCGGCTCATCTTGGGAAGACGGATGACAATTGGTTCGACAGGGGACTTTGTGTCATCCGATTGCCTTTGAGTGGATTTTGGCAATCGGATCACCATCGGCGTTACAGAGGGCCTCACATCTTTTTGTTGCCTTTGATTAGATTTCGGGAATCGGATCACCATCGGCCCCGTAACAGGTTTTGGCTCCTGGCTGGATCTCGGGAGGCGTATGACCATTGGTTCCAACTGCGTAGGTGAGGCAGGAGAACCGAACACCTCTTTATGCAAGGTTACGACGAGGGGTGCAGCCTTGCCCAGTTTACAGGCCTGGAGATGGATTCTAATGGATTCTTCTGGCCCTGTGATGACTTCCAGTTCATCAGTTATATGTTTTCGGGATTCGTCATTTAGATAGGCCGCCGAAGAATAATAAGATTCAACACCTTTGAAGGGATCGATATCGGCGAATTCAGTTTTCACGAAGCCGTGCTTATTGACATACTTGAAGAACTGGTGAAGGGTGGATGGCAAGATCATATAATCATGTATCTATGGACGTCGTAGGAGGATGTTGTAGGAGGTGTCTACATCTATGACATAGCAGGTGACCTCCGTCTTCAGGTCGCCAATCTGACATTTCAATCGGATCTTCCTTAGAGGATAACTCATTCTCGAGTTAAAACCGCTAATAGCAGTAATGGTCGTCGCTAGCCTGTGCATCGGGATGCCAAAAAGTTGGAGCAAGCTTATCGGGATGATGCTTATTGACGAGCCAGGGTCGATATGTATCCGATCCACCTTGATGTCGCATATGTATCCAGTGTAGTACAAGGGGCGATCATACAAATTAGACTTGATCAACATGTCCTGTGGAGTAAATATGATGTTGGGCATTGTATCTGTGCTATCGCTGCCTTGTAGATCTGTTGGCAGGTCTTACCCTAGAGGCTTGACCTGAGCTAAATAGGCATCAGCAATTCGGAGTGCTTCACTTAATGCGACACGAAGATCCTTGGAGAGACTTAGGAGCTCGTATAACGATAACTTTGCTAATGTATTAGTTAATTATGCTAATATGTCAAAGTTGTAAGGTCTCTCTAGTCCCTGAGGCACATCATTACGGAGTGGCCAATCGAAGCGGGTTTCCTTTGGCTTGGATTTATCCGTCGGTGGAGGCTGAGATGGCCTTGGAACGTCAGAGGGAGGCAAGGTTGCCGGCTGCGGATCTTTGACTGAACTATCCCGTACGGGCTGGACTTGTGCTCCAGACCGGGTAACAATGGCTGCAGCTTCCTCAGCCTCGGCTGAAATTGTATGGCAGGATTTAGACTTCCTGTCCTTCTTTTTGATGGTTGGAGATGACACCGCCTGAGTAACTTCGGGCACTAAGTCCGGGTGTACCCACATGATTTCTCCTCGTAAGGTGGTGAGTGGTACTAGTCCAGATGTCTGGTTTCGAATGGGTGGAAGATTGGTAACTTCCATTGTTGCTCGGAGGACAGATATTACCTCGTTTGGAGTGCTTGTTGGAGGAAAGTTTTTGAACTGAATTGATACCATATTCGCTGCTACGGCAACCTCTTCAAAGTCTATCGACAAAGCTTTGGAGTCGATAAGACTCTGGATGTACCGCTTTAGTTGGAAGCAGTCATGAGTGGAATGATGGACATAGCGGTAGAAGTGGCAGTATTTTGGGTCTTCCATTTCTGCCGCTCGGGGTTCACACCTTGGCGGAGGGAGCTGGATCATACCCCTTGCAAAAGCATATCGAAGATAGGTTTGACATGACTATCTTCGAATGAATAATTCATCTTCGGCCATTGACCCTCCGCCTATTTTTGTTCGGGCTTCTGAGTTGCATCAGCAACCTGGCCTGTTTGCCCTTATTGTCCAGGTTGGAAGTGGCGCCATTGTTGTTGTTACTGGAGGTGGAACCAGGACGTCTGCCCTTATCTTCTCTGTCTAGGATATGTAATCCCAGCTGGCGACCCTTCTTCAATTTTGCCTCTGCATTGGTATTACTTTTGATGAAGGTTGTCCAATCCCTGAACTGATCGTCACCCATCCAGAAGCTAATTGCGGGGAGCAACTTCTTTTGGCAAATTTCAATCAAGGAGCTCTCGGGGTTGTCTTGGGGCAACCTTATTGCGGTTTGGCAAAACCGCTCGATATAGTTCTTTGTTAACTCCCTCTCTCCATGAACGACATCCATGAAAGATGACATCGTCACATCATATCCCACTTCGTAGAATCTCTCCAGGAAAATATGCTTGAATCCGTCAAAGGAATGGATACAGCTGTCGGAAAGGTTGCGGTACCAGTCGAATGCGATCCCCTCTAATGCTCCAATGAATAATCATGTAAGGATGGCGTCACTATACGGCAAGTGGTCGGTTGTGACTTCAAAATAAGTTATGTACCGACTAGCATAGGTCTTTCCATCATACAAATCGATATGGAATGACTTGTACCGTGGTGGAAAAGGCACATCTCTCCATGCAACGGGATATGGCTGTCGTATTCTGAGGTCCCGAGAGGAGTCTCGGGCATTGAACATTGCTCGAAGCTCCTGGAATTCCCTCATTGGCTTCATCTGCTGCTGAAGGAACGGATGCTCCTAAGGGATCATCTTCCAAAGGAGGGGCGGTCGTGTTGGAGTCTGCGTTGACTGCGGGTCCCAAGCTTGTTTGTCCGGGCGTTCTTGCTGGTTGAGTTCGCAATACGGCTTTGATCTCGTCCACAGACTTGACCAAGGACAGGAGCATGGCTTCCAGCACTTCTAGCCGTTGTCGGTCAGGAGGCGCTTCATGATCATTGTCAGCCATAAAGACTGTCCTCACATGGGTAGAGGTGGAAGTGATTGTAGCAGAGGTACTGTCTATGTCGTACCCTTGTATAGAGAAAATTGTTGGAAAATATCGGGATGTCATCTTCCTCAGACTCGGAAGGGGTGCTACCCCCTGTGCAGGAAGCCGCATCTTCTTGGTGAGGGTGGTCGCCCTCAGGAAAATCCAAGTCTATTGTGCAGTTCTGGGGGATCGCTACCCTCTGTGTGTACTTTTGGTACACCGGGTTGTCGTATATACTAAGGTGACTGCTATCCCTAGCTTCATCTAATCTCAAAGAGGCCGAAGGTGCACCCCCCGATGATGGAAGCTTCTTTTTGGATCGAGTGCCTAAATAGACACCCCCTGTGGTTGTTGTTGGCAACCCTCCAGATGAGTGTCTCCTTGTAATACTGGCCGAGGTCGCCGGGCTGGAAGAGCCTGCATTCTTTCCTCCCTTGCGAACCTTCTGAGTTGAATTACAGGAGACGAAAGAAAACTCCTCGTATCCCAAAATTTGCACATGTTTCTTCAGTTGTTGTCGGATAGGTGCTGGTTGCTGTAATTGTTGGAAAACTGACTGCTGTCCTTCAGGTGCTGCTGATTTATCGCAGCAGCAATTGATGATGACTTGGGTACAACGACGTCCCGAAAGGGACTCATTGCATACCAATGCTGCCACCTTGCGTTTGTGAGTAATCACCTCACACAAGTCGGTAGCAAGCTGATATTCCTTTGCACCAAACTTGTGGACTCGGGAATCCCGAGCGCACGGGTACTTAGGTATCATGTTTGCTCCCTGATCCGTGGCTAGTAAAAGTACTTTCTCTGGATCGTTGGAGGAAGACTTTAAAGACCTATCCTGTCCATTAGCCCTGGGGGACTGGACGCGGGTGGTTCTGTACAATTTTTCATCAGGAGCCCGTGTAACAGTCAACGGATCTCGCTGACAATCAGCGACTTGGACAGTTGACTGGGCTTGTTGGGCCCGCACTCCCTAGACTTCCTTGACTTAGCACCCGAAGGCGCATAGTTGTAAGCCCACTTCCCAAATTTTTATTTTTTATTTTTTTTGTTTATGATTAATTTTATGGTCATTGTGAGTCATGCCAAAGCTTGTAGGTGGGCTATGACCATATTAAGGTTATATAACCTCTAGATAGCTTATATATGTATTATTTAGCTATTTTATATTTTTCTATAATTTTTGGATATTTTTAGGTATTTAATATTTAAGGTTTTATTATTTTTAAGGACTTTCAGGATTTACTGTAAGTTCATACGGGGGTATTTCTGGACCAAATAATTTTAATTGAACTCTAAATGACTAAAAATATTTTAGAATTTTTCTGGATTTTTTTAGAATTTTTGGGAATTTTTATATAATTAAAACATATAGAATTTATATTTTATAGGTTTTTGGAATTTAATGTGCGGTCACACGATGATATTTTGTGTTAAAATATTTTATTTATATTCTAGAAGGTTAAATATATTTTCTAGAATTTTCTAAAATTTTTTTGGAATTTTTAGAATTTTATTTGAGTTTATTTGGCTCTCAAATGATCTTTAAATTATTTTCTGAATTTAAATCAGCATTTACCCAGTCAGCAAGCCAATCAGCATCCAGTCAGCGCCTTCTGGCCCACCTGTTAGCCGTACAGGCAGCCCAGTAGTCAGCGCTGACTGTGCTTAGGGTTTCCATATATGAGCCATGCTGCTAGCTTGGCTGAAGCCAAGCCGGCCAGGACGTTGACCGTCCGATCCTGGGCGGGAGTGCCAGGATCGTGACACGTGGCATCTGAGCCGTGGTTCAAGCCACCGACTTCAGCTCCCTATATATATATATATATATATATATATATATAGTAATTCGAAAACCCTATTTTCCTTCAACCGACTTTGAGCAGCTTTTGATCTTGGGAGTCTCCGACTTCCCGAGGCGATTGCCGTCAACTCCAACCTCTTTTTTGCGTGCCATTTCTTTTGTTGGATTCGTATTGAGGTAAACTTTCTGAATATGTAATTTATTTTCATATATATTATTCCTAAATTTCTAGAAAATTCGTAGAGTGCTAGTTGTCCGAAATTTGACACGTTTCGATATTTTCGAGATTTCGGGAGAACCAGAAATCGAAATCACGAACCGTTTGAAATTTCGAAAAGCTAACACAGAGCTCTACGACTTATAATATTTCCTGAAATTATTTCATTCATCTAGTATTTTAGTTATTCTATTGAACTCAAAATTGATCAGTTGATTATCGTTTTGGTCACGATTAGCCATAACGGAGATATCTTTTGACCAAAATATGATTTTGCGGCACCGTTGATTCTAGCATACTCGTGGCACTGAAATCTACTAAGGTGCACTTTCAAAATCTAGAGTTCATAGCGTTTGACTAGATAGTCAACGGCATGTCTCGATTTGCGTGCCATGATTTCCAAAATTGAAAACATGACTTTTGATGGCCAAACCTGCATGTTTAGATTATATTCAGATTATTATTAGATTAAATTAGATTTTTAAGTGAATTATTCTAGAATTAATTATTATTAGATTAGTAACCCAACTATTCCATGAATTTAGAACTAGAACATTAGAATTAATTTATGGTTTTCGTGCATGGTTCGTGGTGCGGTATATATTATAGGTTGACAGCTTCTAGATCGACATTCCCCTTATCCTCTACTTGTGACTACAGTTTTGCAAGAATTTAGGCAAGTACAATATTGTATTATGTTTAGTTCATTATAATGTTTACTCTATCGTTTTCTTGTTTGATATCTTGTTGAGTCATTGCTTGATGTTCATCGAGACACGACTATGACACCATAGTTATTATTTCCTTCTTAGTGTATAATTGACCGTTATTGATTGTTAGAGAGTCGGAAGGGGAAATACTCGATAAATACGTGAACAAACCCAATTACCGTTACCGAATGATAGCTAAGTCATACACACCCATGTCTGAGTTAGCCGTACCAATTACTGAATGATAGCCATCTATGATGTGTCGTATTAGCCCAGTCGTTCACGTATTAGAAGGTATTTCATACACACATAGTAGTTCCTATCTTTTCCTTTGTCTAGTCTATTATATTGTTAAGTTCACATCTTGCCAGTTCATATCTTGTTAGATCACATCTTGCTAGTTTACTTTTTGCCACTTTATATCTCGCTAATTCATATCTTTCTAGTGCTTGTTCATATCCTGATAGTTCTCGTCTTGCTAATTCTTTATATATTCTTTACCTTCATGGTTTCTCGTTTGTTCTAACTTATTTTGGACTAACAACATTAATTGCAATATGGTTGTACTCTGCTCCTTTCCTGACTGGATCGTTGTTATAGGTGAGGATGACGTATCTAGTTTTACGCTGTAGACCATATAAGGGAGAGATAGAGACTCGAAGGCCAAACCATAGAAGACTAGTTAGATGTGTGGTAGTTTTCTATAATTGTAAATGCTTACATTCTTCTTCAAATGTAAAACTTCTATATTTTGTAAAGTTGATTTAGTTATTTGTTTGCCATAAAATATAAAAGGACAGAACAATTATCGGAGGACTGGACTTTTACTTCACGATACAAACTCGCTTGTACAAAGAAATCCTATGGACGAAAACCTAGGTACAGCAATCTAAGTACAATTGTTTATTTTAGATTCTGGGGGGTGACGGTAGAGGCTCAGAAAAGCGACGGCAGCTCTGCCTTACTCCTTGGACGATCGGGTGCAGCCTTGGCTCTGTAGAAGAACTGCTGGGCGTTGATGAAGAAATGCTCTCTCTTCAGGCTCTCTGGCTCTCTCTGTATATCTCTCTCTGTCTCTGTGTATGTCTCTTTATGTCTCTCTATTTCGGTCCTTTTTGGAAGGAAATGTCACCTTACTATTTATAAGAGTGGGGGGCCTCATTAGGGTTTACAATGATTGCCCATTCTTGAAAGTCGGCGGCTAAGGATCACTGGATCTGGGCCGTTCATCAAGATTTGAGCAATAAATATGATTGTATCAAATCTTTTGCGGGTAATTAATGCTGATTGACATAAATCCTCCCGATTTTCATGCCAACCTCGGATTCCTCGACACGTGCCTTTAATTTGCTTATTTGCAAATGATCTGATTTGATTCCAATATTTTATTAGGATTTGTTGAGGGATTTCGATCAATCTGATGCCATGTGCCCTGCCATCATGCCACGTATCGTAATAGAAATCTGAGCCACAGGAAAGTTGCTCCTCTTTGGGCCGCATAAGGTTGGCCACGTGTCAAAGCTGCCTGAGAGTGGCCCCCCTGACTATTTGGACCGCATGGTAATGATTTGAGCCGCATGAGTGTGGATGACCGCATGAGTGAACCGCATAGAGATAGTCCTCGTGAGCCGCATGGGGATGGTCTTCGTGAGCCCCATGGAGCTAGTCTTCATGAGCCGCATGGGGCTGGTCTTCATGAGCCGTATGGGGCTAGTCTTCATGAGCCGCATGGGGGAGCCTCCGCTTGGGCCGTATGGGGGAGTCTCCGCTTGGGCCGCATACAACTGTCCACGTGTCAAGGTCGCATGACAGTTTCTGACTCTCGAGGGATCATGTCAGAGATTTTTTTCGCTTTCCAAGGAGTCCGTCATTATGAAGGAGTCATAATGATATCTTTGTGTCAGAACTGTCACCTTGTCAGAGATGTCAGCCGTCAAGGCATTTAATGCAGTAAAGGATGAGAGAACTGTTTGCAGGCCACGTGGCTCCTCTTTGAGCCGTATGGAGCTTGTTTGAGCTGCATAGACGCTCGAGCCGCATGAACTCTCTAAGCCGCAGGGGGCTCTCTGGCCGCATGGATCTTTCTTTCTTCTTTTCCATGCTTCTACAAGACCTCCTTCAAAGTTTTTAATTTGCAAAATTGAAATACTTTGAATAAGAAGCATGTCCATGTATTCTTCTGGCCGCATATGATGTCCTAGCCGCATGGATGTCTCGGCCGCATGAATATCTCAACTGTATTGAGTCAATCAGCCGCAGGGACTTTCGGGCCGCATAGCTCCTTGCCACGTGTGTCTGCCACGTACGAAGATCTTTTGCATTAAATGCTGTTGATCTGCTGTCAGTTTTAAGGCTACTTTTCGGGGAAGGATCCCAGGAGTTTGGCCTTCATTTTAGGCGGCTCGCCTCGATAACCGAAGGGTCGGTTTTTGTGTTACACGAGAATCAAAATGCCCTGCTTTTGTTGATAAATATGGACGAATTCAGTAAGAGAGATTACTTTACTTTCTCTTTCGTCCCCAACTCTTGCAGTCTCCACTTTCTTTCCTTCTTCGACCATCAAAAATGGCCCCCAAGTCTTCCAAGGTCGCCTCCTCTGCTGCAAAGGGCAAGAAAGTGGCCTCCTCGTCGGCTGCCGCGCCCGAAGTGCACCCTGATGTCCGCCCTGCTTTCAAGGGTAAAAAATGGATTTGAATACTTTGAACCCCCAAGGACCCATGGCTCTGTTGCATAACATATGCACAAGCCTTCATCCTTTATTTTTATTGAACCGCCCAAGCTCGACTATGATGGAGCCGCATATATTGTATGGGCCGTATAACCCTCTCATATTCGAGCCGCATAATGCATGCCCTATGTTTTGAGCCGCATGAGAAAGATTTGAGCCGCAGGAGTGCCTCTGGATTTGAACCGCATGGGACCTCCTTTGAGCGGAACCGCATATATTCCTGACAAATTGGCCCGTATAGAACTTTGCTGAATCGTGCCGCATAAGCTCCTCTGCGAGATAGAACCGCATAAGCTTTAATCCGAGCTGCATAAGCTATCGAATCATTGTCACATGGAACTCCCAACTGAATTGGGCCGCATGAAGCTGTATTGACCCGAGCCGCATAGGCTCTATTAAAGCCGTGCCGCATGAACCCCAGCTGAATTAGGCCACATAAGGCTTCGTCGATCCGAGCCGCATAGGCTCATAGAAACTTCTTTTTGAGAAACTTTAAGTGGATTCGTTTTAACCTATCTTTTAATCCTGTTTCTATTGTCTTTTTCCAGTGAACCTCCCAACTAACCTGGCCGGAGAGCTTCTGGTAGGTTCAGCTCAGTTTGCCGTGGGTGTGCGGCTTGACGGCCTAATTCGACATATGACAGATCAACTTTCCCCTAATGAGCTTTTGGATGGGGTGGCTGCCATCAACAACCAGCCCTTCCATTTTCTCTACACTATGATGAATTCAGGGAAACTGGACGGAGAATATCTGAAACCAGCTTTTCTCTTTGGAGATGCTTTATTCGTAAAGAACTCCCGAATGCTGGACGTTTCTGAGAACTGGGACTTCACTGTGGACGGGGTGGATATCCATATTCCCGAGATGGAGCAGCATTTTCCCCTCTCGTGGTTTAATATGGTGCCGTTGAGCAGGAAAATGGCGGGCTCTCTAACTCCAACCCAACAGGGGATGTTCGTGGGCAACATCCACTATAATACGAGTATTAGGTCAGCATGTGCAAGTAGGGAGTCAGTCAGCCGGACTGTGATGGGGCTGATTCCTGGTACTTTTATAAATGTGTCTGGTCCTAACTTCACTTTTACCCGAGCTGATATCTTCCTGAATCAGCTCGCTCGCAAGGGGTCTTATCCTGTAGGCAGGTTGTCGCTGCTGAATTGGATAAACCCTATTCCCACATGGGCCAATCTTTCCTCATGGATCCTGAGGAACTACGAGGAACTCCTTCGGGTGATTGACCTTTACTACGCCATCCGGGGCACCTGTTACGGATTACCCATTAACAAGCCGCTGTTCATGGCCCTTTTGGAGATGTATAGCCGGCGTACGGGGACTTTCTTCGCGCCCGGGGGAGAGTTGGGACTTGCTCTCCATGAAATACATGCTGTTTCTAAGCTGCCATGGAGAGACGAGGCCTTTGAAGTATACACCCCGACGAACGAGGAATTCGACGATCTGGATCGACGATTTCCTGGTTTCGTCACTGTGTACCGGGAATTGTTGTGCCACCATAACATCTGTCATCAGACTGCTATCAAGAAGAATAATAGTTCAGAAGGGAACGCCCCCCATACTACGGCCTGGGTCGCGTATCTTTTCAAATTACGTCCTTCCGGCCTGGTTTCATCTCGGGGTCCCCAAACTCAGGCGGAGGTAAAGGACCTGATGTTGAATACAAAAAGGTCGAGGTCCACCCGTGATAGATTTGGGAGCCGCACTGACTCCTTCAGTTATTTCCACTACGGTACCCGGCAGATGTCCGAGAAAGTAATCTTGGCCGGGTTCTTGATGGTATGGCTACGAAATTGCATAGTCTCGGGAGGGACAGGTTCTATGGAAAGGATCAGCCGCCACTTCATTCTCCCGGCTGTGAAGCTGGTCTTCAAAGTAAGACTGGCCCTTCTTCCGGCTATGGTGTGTAGCATACACCACGGCCTCCGTGCCTTTTCGTCTAAAGTCATTGCTCGCGAGACGATGCTGGACTTTGAGAGGATAGAGCTACCATACCACTATCTCATAGGGTGTTTATTGATGCATTACCGATCATTGATGAGGCCCGGGACAGAGGATGATGTCACCGCTGATGACGTCTTTCTTTTCCGATACCGCCATCAATCTTGGGAGTATGACACCATGCCGGCTTGTCGGAGGGCGTTGGTGCGAGTTGACGGGCCCGACTTCATTATGTCTCTTCCTCAGTTTATCCCTAGAGAAGTGAGGGGGGTACACGTTGATGGCATTGAGCCTCCCCAGCTCTTATCTGAGAAGATGCTTCTATGGCTGTGCAATATTCGCCCCGCGCACCTAGTATATCGTTACCGAAATAACGTATACTTGGATCCTTATTTGCCTAGCAGGTTTTCTCATCAATTCGGATATAGTCAGCTGTTCCTTGACTGCCCTAGTGCTTGCCTGGGCTTCGAGGGTAGTGTCCTTAATGGCATCCGGACGTGGCATTATTACAATATTCATACCCGGGCTAGCTTTTCAGTCCCTGACGCTAATACGCAAGGGGATATTCTGTACATGGCAGCTCTTTATCATGTTACGGCGAGCAAATCTTCCGTAAACTTTGACATGAACACCAGCTTCATTGTCGGGACCGACTTGGTAGAAAAGCCCGAGGGTTCCAGGAAGAGAAAGAGAAGGGCAAATAGGGCTCCTGTGCCAGACTCGGAGTCCACTACAGCGGACGAAGAGGATGATGAGCAGGCCGCCGATGACTCGTCGCATTCTTCGGACGAGGAGGTGGGGGACCAGCCTCCTACTGTGCCAGACGAAGAGGTGGAGGATCATCCACCTGTTGTGCCTGGTGCTTCGCGCCAACGAGGCAGGCGTCTGTCTACTGACGATGGCAGGACCTACTCCACAAAGCGGGCTGCGATAAGACGTCGCAGGCTGTTTATTGATGTTGACGCTATTTCTGAGGTGATTAGAATTTCAACTGCCTTTTTCTTTTTTTCCTAAGTTATGGCCTAATCATTTTTTTACTCTTTGTAGGCGTCCGGGGAGTCTGCTTCTCGGGACTCGACTACTGAAGTCGATCCAGCCTTGTCCACTTTGATCAATGATATGTGCACAGCCATCACTTCCGCTGGGGCTCTTCCGGAGGCGGCTGGGGAGTCTCGCCTTGCTGAGACCTCAACTCATGGGGACGGGGGCTCTACTGCCCCTGTCCCTGAGACAGCTGAATTTCAACAGGATGACATTGACCTGGCTGGCTCCCCTTCAGGGGTGGCTGGGGCAGAGAAACCGATTGAATTTGAGTTGGAAGCTGCGGGTGGGGAGACTATGCCAGCTTCGAACGAGCTGCAGCCTCCGAGCTCTTCCCCTGGTAAGATAAACCAGCTTCTTAACTTGTGAGGAGGCATATTTGCTCTATCATCCTGTCCTTCGTGGATTAATGATTGCTTTGGACGTGCAGGTCCCACTCCTTTATTGCCAGTGATGGACATTGCCAGGGCAGACTCTACCGGGGGGGATCTGATGGAAGCACGTGTGCCTTCTTCTTTTCCAACCCATACAGAGGGGCCTCCAGCTGGGTCAAGTTCGGTAGCCTTGGTGATAGCACAGCTGGAGCAAGGGACGACATTTTTCGCGCCATCCTCGGCGAATAGGGTTTCGGGAGTTAACCTTTCTGCTCTACCAAGTATCCAGGCTCTTCGGGCGGCAAAAGAGGAGCTAGCTGCCATCCATGTATCTTTTTGCACAGAATTCGTTTCCCTGGTGGCAGGGACGACAAGTTCTGAGGCTACTCCTTCGGTACTGCCTGCCACACTCCCTTTGACGCCGTCCTCTACGGAAGTTTTGGATGAAGTATCCCAGGACGGGGTCGACAGTTTCTACCGCCACCTGAAGAGGGGGATTGGGGCAGCTGTGGAGAGGGGGACTCCCTTTGCTATGGCCCGTCAATGCGCCGGTGGCCAAATTAATATCCTTAGAACACTTCCCGGTGGGGCGGGACTAGCGGCGCTTCTGGAGCCTAAGCTGTTAGAGGCCGATCGTCTCGTGGCCCAGTTTTGTGTACTACGACAAGCTGATCTATCAGTGGCGATAGATCAAGAGCGTACTTTCCTCGCAACCGCGGTAGAGAAGGTAAGGATTGCTCGGGAATCGCTCAAGCCAGCTATATTGAAGGATCGCCGGGACCTGACTGAGTTGTACGATCAATGGAGCCGTCGTACTGAAGATTGCGCGGCTCGGGAAGCGACTGCCTCACATGGGGTAACTGACACCCGGGAATAGATTCTCGAGCTCCAAAGAAAGCTGGCCTTCCTAGAGTTCAAACTCGAAGCTACTCGTACTGAGAAAGGGGTTGCTATTCAGGAGGCTGACAAATTTAGTAGAGCTTCTGCCAATCTGGAACTTGCTTTGAAGAAGATGAAAAATGATTAGCAGGCATATATGTACTTGAATGATGCTGATTAGTTGTCCCAGGCGGCTGAGCGCCGAGCTAGGCATCGGCTTGAGCGAGGGACTACCTTGGTGAGAAACCGCCTTTTGGAGTTGTGTAATGCCGAACTATAGTCGGCCTTTTCTTGATTTTGTTCCTGTTTTTTCCTTTTTTTTTCTTTGAGAGGGACGTGGTCCTAAAACATGTAATGCTTTTTCGTCTTTCAAATAAAGAGTACTTTCCATTCTACCCTTCATTTATATTGCTTGTTTGTGCCTGTGGTATTGTGGTGATGTTTGCCCCGTATGGGGGATTTGTTTGTGGACCTGTTATCCCTGGCATACCTTGGTTTTAGGTACGGATAACAAGTTTGATTGGGGATACTTAGAACAGCTCCACGGTAATGTTGTTGTAGACGTTCCAAGTATCGGAAGATAGAATGCCATGGAGCAGCTGGGCTCCTGGGGCATGATGAGGAATGGTGGGCCTATACTAAGAGACTTAGTAAAAGGACATTTGTGGGCCTATTATCCTTGGCGTACCCTGACTTAGGATACAGATAATAGGATGAAAGGGAACCAACATACTTACTCAGAGGTAATGAGGACATGGCAAGTATGAGGGTTTTCCCGTGGAGTCTTCCTACTCAGAGGTAATGAGGACATGGCAGGAGTGGACTCAACGGAGGATATTTATGGTCAACAGAGGACATTTGTGGGCCTATTACCCTTGGAGTACCCTGGTTCAGGATACGGATAATAAGACGAGAGAGGACCAACATACTTACTCAGAGGTAATGAGGACATGGTAAGTACGAAGGTTTAACCGTAGAGTCTTCCTGCTCAGAGGTAATGAGGACATGGCAGGGGCGGACTCAGCAGAGAATATTTGTTGACCTATTATCCTTGGCATACTCCGGTTGTGGGTACAAATAATAAGTCGAAAGGAAATCATCATACTTACTCAGAGGTAATATGGACATGGTAAGCATGAAGGTTTCTTCGACGGAGCCTTCCCACTCAGAGGTGATGAGGACAAGGCAGGAGTGGGCTCAATGAAGGAGGGTACATAGAACGACTCAGAGGTAATGGGGACATGGAAGTTCTATGTAAAGGGGTATTTTATTTTTGGCGAAAGTAAAACGACTCAGAGGTAATGAGGACATGGCCGTTTTGGAAATTTGTGGATCGGTTACCCTTTTTGTGCACTGGGAGTACAGGTAGTGGATCATGAGGGAGGATCTCTTCCAGGAAGAAAGTTCAGAGGTATGGTTATACATGACTTACTATCTGAAAGAGTGACCGGAATGTGAGTTCAGAGGTACTTGCGGATACATGACTCGATAATCTGGAATATGTTATGGATGTGAGTTCTGCGGCACCAGCAGGTACATAATTCGATAATCTGGAGTGTTATGGAAATGAGTTCAGCGGCACCAGCGGGTACATGATTCGATAATCTGGAATATTATAGATGTGAGTTCAGTGGCACCAGCGGGTACATGACTCGATAATCTGGGATGAGTGGTTGTGAGTTCAGCGGCACCAGTGGGTACATGACTCGATAATATGGAATTTTGTGGTTGTGAGTTCAGCGGCACCAGCGGGTACATGACTCAATGATCTGGAATGTGTCATTTAGACATAATATTTCTTCAAGAACTTGCCCTTGACAGGCAACATGAGCAAGTCGCCATTTTGTTTTACGAGGCGGTAAGCACCGTTGGAGAATACAGCCTCGATGGTAAATAGACCTTTCCATTTTGGCTGGAACTTGCCGGTGGTCTTGTGAGTCATGATCATCGGCATCCGGACTGCCAGAACGAGATCGCCCACTTGGAATGTTCTTATCTTGACCTTCTTGTTGAAGGCTCCAGAGATGGTGCTTGGTATAGCTCGATCCGTTGCTGAGCCAGGAGGCGCTTTTCATCTAAGGCCTCTAACTCTTGTAGTCGGCGACGGTAGTTATCATCCGTCGTCAATTGATAAGTAAGGGCGACGCGAAGTGAGGGTATTTGAGTCTCCAATGGGAGAACTGCCTCACTTCCGTACACCAGGGAGAATGGTGTGTTCCATGTGGCCGTTCGGACTGTGGTACGGTACGCCCACAAGCATTCACCAAGCTTCTCGTTTCAGTCGCGTTTATTGGACAATACGAACTTCTTGAGTAACTTGATGATGGTTTTGTTGAATGCTTCTGCCAACCCATTCGCTGCTGGATTGTATGGCGTCGAAGCGATATTCTGGATACGGTGCTTGTCGCAGACCCGATAGAAGGCGTGGCTTACAAACTGCGGACCATTATCGTGGATGATCCTTCGGGGCAGTCCAAAACGGTAGATGACGTGATGCTTAAGGAAGCTGATCATGTTCGAAGTTTTGACTTCTGCAAGCGGGACAGCTTCCACCCATTTGGAGAAGTAATCTGTGATTGCGAGTATGAAGCAATGTCCTCGGGAGGAAGGTGGAGTAATCGAACCGATGATATCCATTCCTCATGCTTCGAATGGCCAGGACGCCACTGTCGGATGTAGAAATTCGGATGGCTGGTGAATGAAGTCTGCATGGACTTGGCAGGCTTTGCACTTTCTCGTATAGTCTATTGCATCTGCTACCATCGTGGGCCAGTAGTAGCCCATTCGGCGAAGACGGTCTTGCAATTTAGGGCCAGGCTGATGGGCCCCGCAGACACCGTCATGAGCTTCTCGTACGGCTTCTTTAGCTTCTGTGTTTGACAGACACCGAAGCAACAATCCATCATAGGATCGGTGATACAGCATTTTTGTCTCTGTATCGTAGAAGAATCTGAGAGAACGCCGTTTGATAGAGGTGGCTTCCTTTTGGTTCTCAGGAAGGATATCGTAGACGACGAAGTCAATGAATGGTTGTCTCCAATCTGGGACATCATCGATTGTCTGGGCAGAATAACTCACCACGAATTGAACGTTGTTCTTGGGACAGACCAGTTCGTAGCCTATCACATCTACCGATTGATGAGTATGATTTGGCACTGCTAGGGAAGCGGCCAGGCCTGCTAAGGCATCGGCTTCGATGTTTCAGAGTCTGGGACCGTGCTCGATGAAGAACCCCTCGAACGACGAGATGATGTCGATCGCTATTTGGTGATAGGGGATCATGTCTTCGTGGCAAACTTCGTATGAGACCCGAATCTGATTGACGATTAACTGAGAATCGCCGTATGCTTCAAGATATTCTACCCCCAGCTCTCTTGCCAGTTGGAGGCCAATGACCAGAGCGTTGTATTCGACCACATTGTTAGAGCAGGGTTCTGTGTGAGAGTAAGCGTGATTGATTACCAATCCGGAAGGGGAGACCAGCACCACCCCGACTACGACGACGATGTTGCCCTTGGGTCCAGTTCTCGAAGCACCGTCGAAGAACATTCGCTATATATCATCGTGAGAGGTTGCATGCGAGTCGGCGACCTCATCTGGGATTTTTTTATATATTCTGGACGACTTCGAGCCCGGGTGGGCTGCCAAAAAGTCTGCCAGGGCTTGACCTTTAACAGCCTTTTGTGGGACGAAGATCATATGATAAGGGGACAACAATATTGCCCATGTAGCGAGGCGAGAGCTGAGTGCCCCTGGTTTAGTCATGAGGACCCTGAGAGGGTTGAATCGTGAGATCACATGTATTATTTGTCCCGTGACATAGTACCGCATCTTTTGAATGGCGAACACCAGGGCAAGGCATTCCTTCTCTACGGCGGTGTATCGGTGCTCTGGTCCGATCATCATTCGAGTGAGGTAATATATGGCTTGTTTATGGCCTACATCGTTGTTTTGTGCCAGCAGAGCTCCGAAGGAATGTTCCATTGCTCGTACGTAGAGCAGGAATGGTTTTCCAGCAACCGGAGCCACCAGGACTGGAGGGTTCGACAAATATTCTTTGATGCTGTCGAAGGCCCGCTGACATTCTTCGTCCCATACGAACAAGACACCCTTCTTCATGAGATGGGTGAATGGTCGACATCGCCCGAAGAGGTTAGAAATGAACCTCCTGATGTAAGCTAGCCTCCCTTGAAGGCCTCTGAGTTTGCGGAGATTTCTCGGGGGACCCATCTCCATAATTTCCTTTGTCTTCTCAGGGTCTACATGGATACCCGGGGCGGTGATGATGAAGCCCAACAACTTCCCGCTGGATACGCCCAGGAAGGATTTTGTAGGATTCATCTTCAGATTGTGCGCTCGCATTAGGTCGAATACCGTCCTCAGATCCTGCAAATGGTCTCCCTTACAGCGACTCTTGACGGTGATGTCATCAATATAGCACTCTACCGTCTTGCGTAAGTGGTCTCTGAAGATGATGCTCATAGCTCTTTGATATGTCGCACCGCATTCTTCAAACCGAATGGCATGACTGTGTAGCAGTATATGCCAATTGGTGTTTGGAATGATGTATGCTTTTCGTCGTCAGGAGACATCTTGATTTGGTTGTACCCTGAGAAGCCATCCTTGAATGACATACGTTCGAAGCCGCATGTGTTGTCGATCATGATGTCTGTAATAGGGAGGGGGAATTCATCTTTGGGGCATGCCTCGTTCAGATTGTGAAAGTTGATGTAGATTCGAATCTTCCCATTCTTCTTGAGGACGGACACTATGTTGGCGACCCAGTCAGGATGTTGTTCCTCATGACTGAAGCCGCTGGCTATCAGTTTGTTGACTTCGGCTTCGATCGCATCCATGATGCCTGGGCGAAAGCGTCGTTGTTGTTGCTTGACTGGCTTTACATCTGGTCGAATGTTGAGTTTGTGAAGGGCAACCTCGGGGTTTAGTCTCGGCCTGTCTTCATAGCTCCAGGCGAACACATCAATATATTCTTTGACAAGCTCCAGTAGCGATTCCCGCTCTTCGTCTATCAGGCTTTTACTGACGAAGATTGGTTTTGGAGAAGATTCGTTGCCGAGGTCGACTTGTATAACCTCATCTTCAGTAGGAGGTTCTCTCTGTTCGAACCACTTTTCCCATTGTGTATCCAACTGTTGGGCCCACGGCTCTAGCTCGAAGATTTCAGGGATGTCTTCGTCTTCTTCATAAGCGTCGGCGAATGCCATGTTGACTGACAAGACTTGTCTGAATACATCTCCGATGCTGGTATCCGAATCAGAAGTTGGTGACCCGGTTGAATGTGAATGCCAGTCACATTCTTCATCTGGACTCTCAGGGGTCGTCGTGGGTGTAACATACCCTAACCCACATCGAGTCTTGCTATAGTAGTCCCGTGGTTTGCCAGCCGGGACCGGTGGCTTCAAAGGTAATCGTCGTCCAGTACCGTAGTTCAAGCCTGGCATCGTCTCCAGATCATACCCCAGTTTATGCATGAAATATTTGGATTGGGGGCTATAAAGATACAGAGGCAGTCTTCCGGCATCTGATTCAAGGTCGACTTCTTCTATGGTGAAGGGATGCGGATCGTCCTTCCGGCCGAAGATGATTGGATGGTCCCCTCCATCGATTATGCGGTAAGCATCTTCTACTGGAGTAAGCTGGATTACGGTGTACACATTTGTCACCTGTGTGTATAGGTGAGTACCTATACCGTGTTCCATAGCATACATTGTACAAAACTTATTAAGCTCGAGGTAGTTCAAAGATAGCCCTTTATTGATGATGTAAGGTATCTTTTCCAGCGGGATTACATCATCTGCGGAGGGAACATCAGTATGGGCAGCCACATACTTGGCTAGCTCCGGTTCCTCTTCGGCTACCCCCTGTATAAATGAAGACTGAAAGGACGACCTGGGCAGCTTGATCGTCAAGGGTTCAGCTGGTGGAGCAGAGCGTAGAGTTGTCGGCAGACTAGCTGCCCCCAGTCTGGTGCTCGATGCTGGGCGGGGAGTGGTTGGTTCGCTAAAAGTTCCAGGCCTTGCATCGGGGTGACGACCCTTCTTGGGAAGGCGTATCGTTATTGGCTTGTCGGAGGGATTGAGCTTCTCCGTTTGTGGCTGGCTGACTCTCGGCAGCCTGATTGTCAGTGGCTCCGTTGTGGGTCTTGGCACTTGGCCAGACCTTGGCAGCCGGATTATCATCTGCTCTTCTTGCGCCGAGAGGCTGATTGCATCCTTACACAGAGTGGCTATAAGGGGTGCGGACTTGCCAGGTTTGCGAGCTTGGAGGTGGATCATCAGAGGTTCTTCTGATCCTGTGGCTGTCTCGGTACGAGCTTGCACATCTCCTTCATCAAGGTGCCTCTTCGACTTTTCGTATAGGCAGGAGTCTGAGTAGTAGGATTCGACCCCTTTGAAGGGATCGATGTCGGCAAATTCCGTCCTCATGAAGCCGTGTTTATCGACATATTTGAAGCACTGGTGCAGCGTGAAAGGCACGATCATATAATCGTGTATCCACGGGCGCCCCAAAAGTATGTTGTAAGAAGTGTCTGCATCTATGACATAGCAGGTGACTTCTGATTGGAGATCGCCAATCTGACACTTCAGACGAATCTTTCCAATTGGGTAGCTCCTGCCCGAATTAAAACTGCTAATGGCGGTACTTGTAGGCGTCAGGCGATGCATTGGGATGCGGAGATGATGTAACAGACCCTTCGGGATAATGCTTATGGAAGAGCCAGGATCAATGTGCATCAGATCCACCTTTACGTCACCGATGTATCCAGTGTAGTATAGCAGACAATCGTGCAGGTTGGTTTTGATGAGATGTCCTGCGGAGTGAAGACAATGTTGGGCATCGCTCCCGTACAAACGCTGTCTTGGAGATCTGCAGGCGGGTTATCTCCCGTGAGGTTGACCTGAGCCAGGTATGCATCGGCATTTTGGAGTGTATCGCTCAAAGCCGTTCGCACATCCTTTGAGAGTCTCAGAAGCTCATATAATGATAAATTGGCCGGTGTGTTGGCTAATTGCACCAAGATGTCGAAGTTGTAGGGCCTCTCCAGTCCCTACGGTGCCTCTTTTCGGAGGGGTTTGTCAAAGCGAGTCTCCTTCGGCCTAGGCTTATCGGTCGTCGGGGGCTGAGCCGGTCCCGGAGCGTCGGTTGTAGCGGACTGATGATCTTCAGCCGAGTTGTCAGCTATAGGTTGGGATTGTGCCCCAGACCGAGTGACGACGGCTGTAGCTTCTTCGATATCTGCCGAGATTATACGGCAGGACCTGACTTTCCCACTCTTCTTCTTACAAATGGAAGATGGTGTGGACTGAGTCACTTCTGATACCAAGTCGGGATGGACCCACATGACCTCCCCTCGTGATGTGGTGAGGGGCACTAGACTAGCAGCCTGATCTCGGGGAGGTGGAAGATTAGTAATCTCTATTATCGCCAGAGGAATGGGGACCACACCGTCTTGAGTTTCCATCGGAGGGAAGCTGCCGAATTGTACCATTACCATATTGGCTGCCACGGTTAACTTTTCGAAATCGATGGCCGGAGCGTTCGAATCGATGAGGTTTTGGATGTACCGTTTTAGCTGGAAGCAGTCATGTGTAGCATGGTGGACGTAGCGATGGTAATGGCAGTACTTTGGGTTCTCCATGTCTGCCGGTCGAGGTTCCCATCTTGGTGGAGGAAGCTGAATTCTGTCTCCTTGTATGAGCATGTCCAAGATGGGCTTAATGTGACCATCTTCGAAGGAGTAAGTAATTTGCGGCCATTGTTTGTCGGCCGGTTTTGACTCAAGTTTCTGTGCTGTGTCGGCCACCATAGCCTGCTTACCCCTGCTGTCCTGATTGTTGGAGGGGATACCCCCATTGTCGTTATTGGTGTTAGGACGCTTGCCCTTGTTCTCTCCATCTGAGATGTGCAATCCCAATCGGCGAGCCTTCTTCAATCGTACTTCGACGCTTGTGGTACTGATGATGAACGTCTTCCAGTCCTTGAATTGACTTTCGCCCATCCAGAGACTGATTGTTGGAAGCAATCTCTTTTGGCAAATTTCAATCAAGGAGGAATCCGGATTTCCAGACGGCAGCTTCATTGCGGTTTGGCGGAATTGCTCGATGTAGTTCCTTGTTAGCTCTTTCTCTCCTTGAACGACGTCCATGAGGGTGGACATTGTGATGTCCTGCCCTACTTCGTAGAATCTTTCTAAGAACATGCGCTTGAAGCCGGCGACGGAGTGGATGCAGTTGTCTGGCAGGTTGCGATACCAATCGAAGGCGACTCCTTCCAATGCCCCGATGAATAATCGTGTGAGGATGGCATCATCATGGGGCAGATGGTCGGTGGTGACCACGAAGTAAGTAATGTATCGACTTGCGGAGGTCTTGCCATCATAAGGATTGATATTGAACGGCTTATATCTTGGTGGGAATGGAACATCCCTCCAGGCAGTAGAGTATGGTTGCCGTATTATGAGGTCTTGAGAGTTTTCTCGAGCGTGAAATATAGCTCGGAGCTCCTGGACCTCTCTTCTCTCTTCTCGGGCCTCATCCACAGCGGTGGGGGGCCGTTACTTCAGGAGGATTGTTGCCTGGATTCGGTGTCGCTGAATTCGAGTCCGCATTGACCGCGGGACCCACGCTTGTTTGGCCAGGCGTCCCTCCTTGTAGAGTTGGAAGGGCCACTTTGATCTTGGCCACAGATTTGACCAAGGCAAGCAATATAGCTTCGAGAGTGTCGATGCGTTGGCGATCACTGGAACCACCTTGGCTGCTATCCGTCATGAACACCGTCTTTACATGAGGAGAGATGAACGAAGCGGTAGAGAAAGCGCCCTCCGAATCATACCCCTGTAGTGAGAAGTCATCGGGGTATGTGGGAATGTCTTTCTCTGGTTCTGATTCAGAAGGAACAGTACCCCCAGTTTCTGAGTTCGCCTCATCTTAGGAGTTGTGGACGTCCTCGGAGACGTCGGGGTTTGCTACATCTGATGGGAGAGTTGTTTCCCTCGGCTCGTCTTCTTGGAACATCGAATTGTCGTAGAGGTTCGGAGGAGTGCTACCCCCAGTCCCAGCAACCCCTAGTGGTGTGGACGACGAATCTCCTACTGTGGCAAATTTCGTCTTAGAACGGGTACCTTAGAAAACTCCGGTGGTGGGCACCTGCTTAGACGACAGTCTCTTAGTCATAGTGGTTTATATCTTTGGGCTAGGAGCACTGGGCTTCTTCCTTCTCCCATCGACGGGGACTTTCTGAGCAGAGTTGCAGGAGACGACGGAAAGTGCCTCGTCTTCTGAAGACGGCTGTTGCAGTCTTTGAAAGATGGACTGCCGGTCTTTTCGTACCGTCGCGTTATCGCAGCAGCAGTTGACGATGACTTGGGTGCAGTGACGTCCGTGGGAGGACTTTTTATACCCCAATGCATCTTCTCTTTCCTTGCGTTTATGGAGGATGGCCTCACGCAAGTCAGATGGGTCTGGATCGACCATGTTCCCTCCCTGGATTTTGGGAGACTTTTGCGAACCTCTCTGTCCGTTTGTCGCCGGGGGCTGGACTCGAGTGGTTCTGTACAACTTCCTATCTGAGGCCCGCATAACGGTATGCGGGACGCTCGGATGGTCAAAGACCGGATCAGCGGACCGAACTTGCCAAGCTCGTGCTGCCTTAGACTTCTTCGCTCTAGTGCATAAGGGCACATAGTAGGAAGAGTCTAGGTGATGCTGGAGAGAGTCAGACATATCTTCTTGGGAGTACAAGAGATCAGGACCATAGGAGAGGCGGTCGAAGACAGAGCCACGTGGAGTAGGCGTCTTGCTGCTGTCATCAACAATCTTCATGCGGCTGGCAGGCGTAGCCGCATAGGCTTTCTTCATGCGGCTGGGTGTCTTAGCCGTATGAGTTTTTTTCATGCGGCTGGATGATCTGGCCGCATAGACCTTCTTCATGCGACTGGCAGATTCAGCTGCAGGAGCATCCTACATGTGGTTGGCAGACTTGGCCATATGAGCGTTTGTCTTATTCTTGGGGCGCATAAAACCACTCTTTGTCCCTGCAAGTTCAGCATCGTAGTACTTTCCTCTGCCAGACTTGGGGACAGCAGAGTCCTCTACGGCTCGAAGTGGAGCCGTATGAGAGTCACCTTCGCCGTCTTGGGTAGCAGAGAGTAACCCGTCCAGAGCTTGTGGAGGAGCAATGATTTCGGCCTCCACTCGCAGCGAGCTTTCTTTGTGCGGGTTCGCTTCTGGATCGGGCCAGCACTTTCTTCAGAGAGCATTTCTTCAATTGCATGTTGGTTGAAGCGGACGACCATCTTCTGTTGCGTGGAGCCAAGTTTGGCTGCATCCGATTGTATCACCAACTCCTCAGCCATGGAGAAGTTTTTTCCCAGCAGAGTTGCCATCGTGTTTGCCATGAAATATAAAAGGACAGAACAATTATCGGAGGACTGGACTTTTACTTCACGATACAAACTCGCTTGTAGAAAAAAAGCCTAGGGACGTAAACCTAGGTACAACAATCTAAGTACAATTGTTTATTTTAGATTCTGGGGGGTGACGGTAGAGGCTTGAAAAAGCGACGGCAGCTCTGCCTTACTCCTTGGACGATCGGGTGCAGCCTTGGCTCTGTAGAAGAACTGCTGGGCGTTGATGAAGAAATGCTCTCTCTTCAGGCTCTCTGTCTCTCTCTGTATATCTCTCTATGTCTCTGCGTATGTCTCTTTATGTCTCTCTATTTCGGTCCTTTTTGTAAGGGAATGGCACCTTGCTATTTATAAGAGTGGGGGGGCTCATTAAGGTTTACAATGATTGTCCATTCTTGAAAGTCGGCGGCTAAGGATCACTAGATCTGGGCCGTTCATCGAGATTTGAGTAATAAATTTGATTATATCAAATCTTTTGTGGGTAATTAATGCTGATTGACATAAATCCTTTCGATTTGTCATGCCAACCTCGGATTCCTCGACACGTGTCTTTAATTTGCTTATTTGCAAAAGATCTAATTTGATCCTAATATTTTATTGGGATTTGTTGAAGGATTTCGATCAATCTGATGCCACGTGCCCTGCCATCATGCCACATGTCATAATAGAAATCTGAGCCGCAGGAAATTTGCTCCTCATTGGGCCGTATAAGGCTGGCCACGTGTCAAAGCTGCCTGAGAGTGGCCCCCCTGACTATTTGGACCGCATGGTAATGATTTGAGCCGCATGAGTGTGGATGACCGCATGAGTGAACCGCATGGAGATAGTTCTCGTGAGCCGCATGGGGATTGTCTTCGTGAGCCGCATGGAGCTAGTCTTCATGAGCCGCATGGGGCTGGTCTTCATGAGCCACATGGGGCTGGTCTTCATGAGCCGCATAGGGGAGCCTCCGCTTGGGCTGCATGGGTGAGTCTCCGCTTGGGCCGCATACAACTGTCTACGTGTCAAGGCCGCATGACAGTTTCTGATTCTCGGGGGATCGTGTCAGAGATTTTCTTCGCTTTCCAAGGAGTCCGTCATTATGAGGGAGTCATAATGATATCTTTGTGTCAGAACTGTCACCTTGTCAGAGCTGTCAGCCGTCAAGGCATTTAATGCAGTAAAGGACGAAAGAACTGTTTGCAGGCCACGTGGCTCCTATTTGAGCCACATGGAGCTTGTTTGAGCTGCATAAACGCTCAAGCCGCATGAATACTTGAGCCGCATGAACTCTCTGAGCCGCAAGGGGCTCTCTAGCCGCATGGATCTTTCTTTCTTCTTTTCCATGCTTCTACATTATTGTGAATGAGCAGTTAGTATTTATGAGCACTTTGTTTATTGCGGGCTAGACAGCGTACTACCGCCGATACTGCGACGTAGGCTGGGCTTGGACACACACTCGTATCCCGAAAAGCAGGTGCGGGTCGTGACAAGTTTTTATGGTGGCCCATGCAGGTAGTATTCGCAAAAGATTACGAACTTGTGGTAGTACTTAAGTTAGTCGTACTACTGCAAGCCTGCGACTAAAAAATTGCTCATTCACAATTAGGATTGATTTAATTTTAGTTAATGACTAGGACTAGGAGTCCCTTATTCAATTTGACCCTTGGGTAGTTAAGGTTGCTAATTAGGCCATGTAATTTAGCCAATAATTTATTGAATTTTAAACCCTATTAGATATTTGATACGATGTTAGGATCAAAGGTGGGTATACTATTCGCTTGGTAAGTTAGGCCTTCATAGAATTCAATTCCTAATTTTGATCATTTGTGCCACTTTATCTTCTGCCTTCTCTAAACCTTGTTTTATTTTCAAAACTATTTTGTGATCGTTTTATTTTTAATTCCTAATCTTGGTTCAATTATCTATATATTAATTCAAGTCGTCTTCGTTCATTTTTTGATCATTTTATTTTCAAAACTAATACTTTTACTCAAGGACAGATACTTATATTTTCTTATCATGATCGACTTATTTGAATTTATTGAAGTTCCTTTGAAATTCTTATGGGTAGAGTTAAAATAATTTTCGGTGACATACAATGGTAAGACAGATGTGTAATGTCCCTATTTATTTGAATTATAGAGACTGCGGGTTCACTGCAGTCAGCAGCGCACTGGCATGGCATGACCCCTAAGTTGAAATAATTTAAGTAAGCGTAGGTTGTCAAATGTTACTAAAGCTATATCCTAGTTGCATTATTTGATCCTTTGATTTATTATGTCAACATTGGATAGAGTTGATAAAGTATTCGATAACATATTATACATGAGTCATGAAACCAAGGGTTCACGGTAGCCAGATGTACACTGGCGAGGCATGGATTCTCGGTTAAATGACTTTGGATATACTTATGATTTTCGAATATCATAGCGACTATATCTTTTATTGGCATACGACTATTAATTTTTTTTTAAATTTATTTGATGTCTTATTTCTTGTTACCACCTTCTCTACAACTAGTAGTTCTTTATTTCTCTCATATTTTTCTATTTTCGAATTATCATCTTTTAAACCTATTTTGATTTCCTTCCACTATATTTCTAAAACATATTTAGATTTCGATTCTATATGTCTGATCAATTTCGATCATTCGTCACATTATTTTTTTGATTATATTCTTTGTCGTGCTTATTCATATCGATTGGTCATGTCATATTTTGATGATATTCTTGGTTGTGTCTATTTGTATCTTTTGAAATTTTGAGGAAGAAATTTTTTTAAGGTAGGTAGATTTGTAAGCCCACTTCCCAAATTTTTTATTTTTTTTTGTTTATGATTAATTTTATGGTCATTGTGAGTCATGCCAAAGCTTGTAGGTGGACTATGACCATATTAAGGTCATATGACCTCTAGATAGCTTATATATGTATTATTTAGCTATTATATATTTTTCTATAATTTTTGGATATTTTTAGGTATTTAGTATTTAAGGTTTTATTATTTTTAAGGACTTTCAGGATTTACTGTAAGGTCATACGGGGGTATTTCTTGACCAAATATTTTTAATTGGGCTCTAAATGATTAAAAATATTTTCTAGAATATTTTAGAATTTTTCTGGATTTTTTTAGAATTTTTGGGAATTTCTATATAATTAAAACATATATAATTTATATTCCATAGGTTTTTGGAATTTATTACGAGGTCACACGATGATATTTTATGTTAAAATATTTTATTTATATTCTAGATGGTTAAATATATTTTCTATAATTTTCTAGAATTTTTCTGGAATTTTTAGAATTTTATTTGAGTTTATTTGGCTCTCAAATGATTTTTAAATCATTTTCTGAATTTAAATCAGCATTTACCCAGTCAGCAGGCCAATCAGCATCCAGTCAGCGCCTTCTGGCCCACCTGTTAGTAATAAAGGCAGCCCAGTAGTCAGCACAGTCAGCGTTGACTGTGCTTTGGGTTTTCATATATGAGTCTTGTTGCTAGCTTGGCTGAAGCCAAGTCGGCCAGAACGTTGACCGTCCGATCCTGGGCGGGAGTGCCAGGATTGTGACACGTGGCATTTGAGCCGTGGCTCAAGCCACCGACTTCAGCTCCATATGTATATATATATATATATGTTATAGTAATTCGAAAACCCTATTTTCCTTCTGCCGACTTTGAGCAGCTTTTGATCTTGAGAGTCTCCGACTTCCCGAGGTGATTGCCGTCAACTCCAACCTCCTTTTTGCGTGTTGTTTTTTTTGTTGGATTCGTATTGAGGTAAACTTTTTGAATTTGTAATTTATTTTTTTTATATATTATTCCTAAATTTTTGGAAAATTTGTTGAGTGCTAGTTGTCCAAAATTTGACACGTTTCGGTGTTTTCGAGATTCCGGGAGAACCAGAAATCAAAATCATGAACTGTTTGAAATTTCGGAAAGCTAACACAGAGCTCTACAACATATAGTTTTTCAAGAAATTATTTCATTCATCTATTATTTTAGTTATTCTGTTGAACTCAGAATTGATCGGTTGATCATCGTTTTGGTCACGATTAGCCATAACGGTGATAACTTTTGACCAAAACGTGATTTTGCGGCACGGTTGATTCCAGTGCACTCGTGGCACTGAAATCTACCAAGGTGCACTTTCAAAATCTAGAGTTCATAGCATTTGACTAGATAGTCAATGGTACATCTCGATTTGCGTGTCACAGTTTCCCAAATTGGAAACATGACTTTTGATGGCGAAACTTGCATGTTTAGATTATATTCAGATTATTATTAGGTTAAATTAGATTTTTAAGTGAATTATTCCAGAATTAATTATTATTAGATTAGTAGCCCACTAGCCACTATTCCATGAATTTAGAACTAGAACATTAGAATTGATTTATGGTTTTCGTGCACGCTTCATGGTGCGGTATATGTTATAGGTTGACAGCTTTTAGATCGGCATTCTCCTCATCATCTACTTGTGACTACGGTTTGTGTAATAATTCAGGCAAGTACAGTATTGTATTATGTTTAGTTCATTATAATGTTTACTCTATCATTTTCTTGTTTGATATCTTGTTGAGTCATTGCTTGATGTTCATCGAGACACGACTATGACACCATAGTTATTGTATCCTTCTTAGTGTATCATTGACCATTATTGATTGTTAGAGAGTCGGGAGGGGAAATACTCGGTAAATACGTGAACAAACCCAATTACCGTTACCGAATGATAGCTAAGTCATACACACCCGTGTTTGAGTTAGCCGTACCAATTACTGTATGATAGCCATCTATGATGTGCCGTATTAGCCCAGCCATTCACGTATTAGAAGGTATTTCATACACACATAATGGTTCCTATCTTTTCCTTTATCTAGTCTATTATCTTGTTAAGTTCACATCTTGCCAGTTCATATCTTGTTAGATCACATCTTGCTAGTTTACTTTTTGCCACTTTATATCTCGTTAGTTCATATCTTGATAGTGCTAGTTCATATCCTGATAGTTCTTGTCTTGCTAGTTCTTTATATATTCTTTACCTTCATGGTTTCTCGCTTGTTACAACTTATTTTGGACTAACAACATTAATTGCAATATGGTTGTACTCTGCTCCTTTCCTGACTGGATCATTGTTATAGGTGAGGATGACGTATTTACTTTTGCGCTATGGACCATATGAGGGGGAGATAGAGACTCGAATGCCAAACCATAGAAGACTAGTTAGATGTTGGTAGTTTTCTATAATTGTAAAAGCTTACATTCTTCTTCAAATGTAAAACTTCTATATTTTGTAAAGTTGATTTAGTTATTATGAATGAGCAGTTAGTATTTATGAGCACTTTGTTTATTGCGGGCTAGACAGCGTACTACCGTCGATACCACGGCGTAGGCTGGGCTTGGACATGCACTCGTATCCCGAAAAGCGGGTGCGGGTCATGATAATAGTAGACAGAGTCCAGATTAATGCATCCTAAATTCTCAATGGGCCGTATGGCGTCGGGCCCGCATGAGGGACTGCTGAACACAGAGCTTTTGACAGGGCCGTATGGAACATCATGTCTGATGCCAGGTTTGGTTGCCGTATGTCACGCCCCGACCCGGGAAATCGCTCGTCCTCGCTAGATTTAACCCGAATCATCGTCCTCGCTGGGGCGTGATGCCGCACGAGCCTAGAATTGCGCTCGTGCAAGGCAAGATAACGATTCACATAGTGATTATCTCTTCGTAACATAAGCAGCGGAAGGAAACAAAGTATAACACAAGAATCTCTTTTATTTATAATGAACTGAAGATTACAAAGGCTCTGAATAGCCCAATATACATGCCAATTGGCTACAACGCTCATGATCTCTCTAGCTCTCAAAGGATTACATTGTTCCATACATTATGCCTCTATATAGCCACCAAGTAGTCTTCGACCGAACATCTCCATGTCGCAAGTCCAAACGCATATGCGGTAGCTCCTCTTGAACGCCAAGGACTCCATGCCTCGGCACGTCCAAGCCAAGCTCCGCCCCGAGCCGATCATAATCTGAGCCTGCACATAAACTAGTGGGGGATTAGTGCTTTCGTCCTCGCTTCGCACTGATTAAGACCCGCTCGCACCCATACCAAACACTAAATCATTTAGTGGAACATGCATCATTATTGGTGATCTTTCTACTTAGCCTTAGGATCAATTTCATAGCAATATTCAATGCATAACTCTTAACGTAAATGTGACCAAGCTCGTGTTCCTACAGCAGATACAGTTAGACATAATCTGAACATAATCATAGTGTTCGTGCTCGTCTCCGTCCCATTTTCCTTAGCCTGCACTGGTTAGAACTTAACATAAGCAATCATACAATTTACGAAACCAACCAATCGTAAACATAAACATATGCATAAGGGTAGCAGGCCTTGCGCCTGCACCCAACTCTCATCTCAGCCCACCGGCCCTAACTATATGAAGGTCACAGTGTTTCGCACCGTAATGGACTTGGCATCTCATATGTGTAAGCCTACGATCACTTCGATACGGGTTGCTAGCCCAGTATCCGAAGGATCCCAAACTTACGGATATCATAGCTTATCACTGCACTGGACGGTCGCAATCCGTTCGAATGTTGTGCACCATAAATACCACACATAATTCCCTCTTAGGCCGAACGGTCCCGGCGCCCCGGCGTAACCGTTCGAGGGAAGCTGTACCGGTGCACGGGCCATCCGAGTCCATTGACCATGCAATACGTGCCATAGCAAACACACATAACAATCCAACCGAATCCTCCGTTGCATAAACATAGTCTCGTTCCATAAACGGTTTCCCGTGCCATAAACGGTTTCCCGTGCCATAAACATAATCCACCATTCATATGGGGAGCTCCGTCGGCGTTATACCCCAACACATCCATATTGATGCACGACGCCCAACGGCTTAGTCATCTCATACTCGTATTCAACGCGTACCATTCGTAAGTTATTCTCATAGCATAATTCCGTATTACTTAGTCTTTTCGTAACATAAGTGCCCGAGGGCACGCTCAGCATCGTATTCAATGTTCTACGCCTAGTGTTCAATGTTCTCGGAGGCGTTTACGTGATGCACATCTCAATATCATCTTTCAATGTTCTACCATCATTGCCCTACCGCGAACTCGTACACTTGATGTACATCGCTTCAATTGTTCGATTGTTCAATGTTCTATCTTAGTGTTCGACACATACTTGGACCTTTCGTCGCCAAGCCACGCTCGCTAACTCGATAACATCTTACGCATACCATAACATATTTTATTAGACGTGAAGGAATAGGGAGAGAGAGTCAAGAACCCGTCCACCTTAAGCCGATACGCCTTGCTGATTGAAGCGTCTCGCTTCCATAACTCGATCGCGTAGCTAACTCCCGGACTTAGCCATTCCTTTGAACTACTCGGTCGATTTGGCCTATCGCGCCCATACCACAATCCGTAATCCAGCATAAAGGCATAGCCTGCACACCAGATCAACCAATATTAGCACTTGCTCAACGGAACTTATCCATTGCATCGATTTGATACATAGATTCCAACCGACTCAAAGCTTACCTTTGGCCAACGTAACTCTCGCATCGATTCGCATCGATACTTCATCGGGTCAATGCAACTCTTCGAGTCAATGACTCATCGTAATGTACCGTGCGGAGCGGGGCATTACATAATATACCACCCAAAATCAGGTTCGTCCTCGAACCAAAACCAACACTTAATCCAAGTGCCTCGCATAGATCGTTTCACGATCTCGTGCTATTACCGTTGGAATCATACACTTAGTTTGGATCATACACATATTTTAGGCGTCCCACCAATATATGCATTTCAGCCAAGCTCAGTTGTAGGATATCGGGACAACTAACAAGCTCAACTTAAATCCTCAAGCATCCATCGGTCCGTACTCGACTTAGTCATATCTTAGCGCCTATTCCCAAAATACTCTTCGTATGCATCATCCCATAACATGCGATCATCTTCCAACATCTTGCACATAACTTAATTCAACCATAACTTCGATCTCGTAAGTTTCTCGCCGGCCATCTAACGCATGCACTGCATCAAGTCATTGTGCATCCAATCACAACAATTCTCTGCAACGCCTGTTCGCCCAACCGTTTGCCTATCTCTCGTATAACTCAAGTCTTTCATCCAATCATTCATAACACTTGGCCTTAACGACATGGACTACGTCCAACATGTCACAAATTCCTTTGTCTATAATCCGTACAAAGTCTCGCACACAACGATCCATATGTGATTCACATTCTCTCGCTCTATTCGTACATTGCGTCTGGAGCTACCCCTGCTAGGTAACTTACCCAGACATCATGCTTATCTCTCCCGACATAAGAGGTCAACTTGAGTCTATGATGCTCAAAGGCAACAATCTTTCCGATCCAAGATCTCTTACGACACACTCGTCTCTGATTCTCGACCGAGTACGAATCCTTTACGCAATCTTCGATTCAATCTGATTAGTTCGTTCCAAAACTTAAATCGTGCGCTCAACACACATAGCCTAACCGTTACTTAAATCGATCTACGACACAACTCTTAGGGTCGTTCTACTATCTGTTGCTCTCGCGCATTATAAAATTTTTTGCAATCGCCTTACCGCGTTACTACGCTATGCACGTTCCTCAACGTCCACTCGATCCAACATAACTTTTTTGACCATATCGATTCTAGTACTCGCCAATTTTTAAAACACGATACTCACTCGCTTAGACTTATCCTTAACATGCACTACATCATCCTTGATCCTCGATAAATTTTCCTACGCGACTTCTTTAGGGTCATCCTATGGGACTTCAACATTCACTTGATTTGGCGGTCAAGTCTTCTAGGGTCATCTGCCCCGAAACTACGCTCGATAATTGAAGATTATCAACGAGAGACAGTTACAACGAACCATGCTATATCCTATTACGGAGCCAAATCATTTCCCGACAATTCCTATGGGACTTTACCCAATCGGACATACCAATCCATAATTTATCCATCTCCGTGCAACTGAGGCACCGTTGCTACTCGAATGACTCATACGCTTGCGTGCCGTTACTACTCGAATCACTCATGCATTACCGTCGACTATCCTTGCCAGTCATATGACATCTACTCGCCTCAAGTCCGAGTTTACCTATCCGTGATCATATTTCGACACATTCCATACACATCAAAACCATCCTCGAACAACTTTCGCATCAAACCACAAGTCCATATCAAATTTGCCACGCCTCGCAAGTTCGATCATCCCCGCTGGATGAATAACCATACCAGCGCTCACGCGGAATGATCGTTCTAATTTGACGTGACGCATGTGCGAGGCTGGTGTTGCGCTCGCTCAAGACAAGAATGTCAACATAGTGGTGATCCGCGAAGCAATCCAGACACTTTCATTTTCATCCAAGCAATATCCATCGACTCTCAAATTCTCCGAAGCGTTCCTACCGTTACCATCCAAACTGCCGTAACTTAACTTGTATCCTATTCATCCAACAACAATGCTCAACACAATTTTCGTTCATTCGATCAGAGTATCCCCGAGTTATTACATATCGTCTTTGATACGCCTCAATACCATCGTCGATATGCATAACTTGAACATCTTCCTTTCTCATAAGCTCAAACCCGTTGCAATCATTGCCATTATCCGAACTCGAATACGAATCAAGTCTCGCACACATCAAGATTCATTTTGTTACAACTCACCACCATAGTCGCGACGCAATTTCCAATTCACATATATATTCTCATATTCCTAACTCGCACTTTCAAATCATGCTACCGACTCATCGTACTAATCCAAATTCGTTCGCAGGATTTTTTCGTACCTACTCAATTCGTTCCGAATAGTTTTTGTACCGACTTAACTCAACTCGACCGAGTCGACTATTTCCTCGATGCAATATTTCCTTGCCATATGCTCCGTCTATCGTTCGGCTTATTCTTAACGAATCCTCGTCCGACGTACCCTCCGTGGATATGACTTCGCACGTAATTGTTCGACTCAATTCATCGAAGCATACTTGCATCGACTTCTCTCAAGTCATTCCCACTCAAGTCTCGGTACTACTCCGTCCGTTGCGGACAAACCTATCGTAACAACATAATCGCCTCGACAACTCTATCGCAAGTCACCAAACGGCTTAACATAGCTATCGCCAAGTGGTATTCCATATACCACTCAGGATCGAGCCTATCTTATCGATACAATACTTCGCTACACTTGCTCGCATAATTGGTATTGCATATACCACTCGAAATTGAGTCATTATGCGGCATCACATTCCGCATAGGTTCGACATCTATTCTCAATCAACTATCTCGTATGGCAATCTTTCCGATCCCAGCTCTAGCGTTCTTCTTACTCGAGTTGGCACAACAACTGAACCAACATGCCCTATCGTTCGCTCAAGTTCGACATTCATTCAAATCTAACCGTGCCTTAGCGATCATATCGATCACGCCCGCAACATTCTCTTATTCAAAGCTCAACGCGACATTCGGCCAACATACATGTTCGCCTACTCAACTCGACTTAGCGACCAACTCGACTCGTTACCATTGCATCCCCGATCTTCCAATCTTACTCGTTACAACTCGTACAACAACTCATTCTCGATACTTAAGGTCTTTACTCAATCTCGCGCAACATATCGCTATCCATCCGCATAGCCATACAACACGCATCATACCATATCGACTCGTTGCACCGATACAACGAATGATTCACGACTTGCCGCACTCCGTGCAACCAACAACACATAGCCACATACACGCATCGCCTCATATCTCGACTCGCTGCACTTCGTACAACCAAGAACACATACCTCCTCGCACTTCGTGCGACCAACAACACATAACTCCTCGCACTTCGTGCGACCAATAATACATATATCATTGCACATCATGCAACCAACATCACCATATTCGTTGTACTTCGTGCGACCAGCATTCCATAAATCGTTGTACTTCGTGCAACCAACATTCTCCGATGGCACCTAGAGATAGCATGATAGTCAGGACATACTTGTGGCAGACGTACGAACTTAATATAGACTTATTGTATGGAACATCCAATGTAGCGTCGAGCAGATCCATGAGCCATGCGGTTGCGAAAACAACTTAGAGTCAACTGAATTTCGATATCGAAGCAACTGAGGGTCAAAGAGATTCACGCACGGTCCAAAGGATGGAACCGCTCTGATACCAACTTGTCACGCCCCGACCCTGGAAATCGCTCGTCCTCGCTGGGGCGTGATGCCGTACGAGCCTGGAATTACGCTCGTGCAAGGCAAGATAACGATTCACATAGTGATTATCTCAAATTCGTAACATAAGAAGCGGAAGGAAACAAAGTATAACACAAGAATCTTATTTATTTATAATAAACTGAAGATTACAAAGGCTCTGAATAGCCCAATATGCATGCCAATTAGCTACAACGCTCATGATCTCTCTAGCTCACAAAGGATTACATTGTTCCATACATTATGCCTCTATATAGCCACCAAGTAGTCTTCGGTCGAATATCTCCATGTCGCAAGTCCGAACGCATATACGGTAGCTCCTCTTGAACGCCAAGGACTCCATTCCTCGGCACGTCCAAGCCAAGCTCCACCCCGAGCCGATCATAATCTGAGCCTACACATAAACTAGTGGGGGATTAGTGCTTTCGTCCTCGCTTCGTACTGATTAAGACCCGCTCGCACCCATACCAAATACTAAATTATTTAGTGGAACATGCATCATTATTGGTGATCTTTCTACTTAGCCTTAGGATCAATTTTATGGCAATATTCAATGCATAACTCTTAATGTAAATGTGACCAAGCTCGTGTTCCTACAACAGATACAGTTAGACATAATCTGAACATAATTATAGTGTTCGTGCTCGTCTCTGTCCCATTTTCCTTAGCCTGCACTGGTTAGAACTTAACATAAGCAATCATACGATTCATGAAACCAACCAATCGTAAACATAAACATATGCATAAGGGTAGCAGGCCTTGCGCCTGCACCCAACTCTCATCTCAGCCTAACGACCCTAACTATATGAAGGTCATGGTGTTTCGTACCGTAATGGACTTAGCATCTCATATGTGTAAGCCTACGATCACTTCGATACGGGTTGCTAGCCCAGTATCCGAAGGATCCCAAACTTACGGATATCATAGCTTATCACAGCACTGGACGGTCGCAATCTGTCCGAATGTTGTACACCATAAATACCACACATAATTCCTTCCTAGGCCGAACGGTCCCGGCACCCCGGTGTAACCGTTCGAGGGAAGCCGTACCCGTGTACGGGCCATCCGAGTCCATTGACCATGCAATAAGCGCCATAGCAAACACACATAACAATCCAACCGAATCCTCCGTTGCATAAACATAGTCTCGTTCCATAAACGGTTCCCGTGCCATAAACGGTTTTCCGTGCCATAAACATAATCCACCATTCATATGGGGAGTTCCGTCGACGTTATGCCCCAACACATCCATATTGATGCACGACGCCCAACGGCTTAGTCATCTCATACTCGTATTCAACGCGAACCATTCGTAAGTTATTCTCATAGCACAATTCCGTATTAGTTAGTCTTTTCGTAACATAAGTGCCCGAGGGCGCGCTCAGTGCCGTATTCAATGTTCTACGCCTAGTGTTCAATATTCTCGGAGGCGTGCACGTGATGCATATCTCAATATCATCTTTCAATGTTCTACCATCATTTCCCTACCGCGAACTCGTACACTTGATGCACGTCGCTTCAATTGTTCGATTGTTCAATGTTCTATCTTAGTGTTCGACACATACTTGGACCTTTTGTCGCCGAGCCACGCTCGCTAACTCGATAACATCTTACGCATACCATAACATATTTTATTAGACGTGAAGGAATAGGGAGAGAGAGTCAAGAACCCGCCCACCTTAAGCCGATACGCCTTGCCGATTGAAGCGTCTCGCTTCCATAACTCGATCGCGTAGCTAACTCCCGGACTTAGCCATTTCTTTGAACTACTCGATCGATTTGGCCTATCGCGCCCATACCACGATCCGTAATCCAGCATAAAGGCATAGCCTGCACACCAGATCAACCAACATTAGCACTTGCTCAACGAAACTTATCCTTTGTATCGATTCGATTCATAGATTCCAACCGACTCAAAGCTTACCTCTGGCCAACGTAACTCTCGCATCGATTCGCATCGATACTTCATCGGGTCAACGCAACTCTTTGAGTCAACGACTCATCGTAATGCACCGTGCAGAGCGGGGTATTACACCGTATGGGCTATCTTCTTGCGGCCAGAGCTGGCTGCCGCATAGGCCATCTTCTTGCGGCTAGAGCTGGCTGCCGCATAGGCTATCTTCCTACGGTCGGAGTTCTCTGTCGCATGGGTGATCTTTCTGCGGCCAGAGTTGGCTGCCGTATGAGTTGTCTGCCTACGGCCAGAGTTTACTGTCACATGGACAGACTGTATATCTCTCTTATGCGGCTTCTTCTTTATCTGCATGGATTTACATTGTTCTCCCAAAAACTCAGCATCATAGTATTTTCCTCTTCTAGTTTTGGGGATAGTGGGGTCCTCTGCGGTCGAAAGCAAAGCCACATGAGAGCTTTGGTCACCGTCTTAGGCTGCAAAATGAGCTTCTTCGAGAACTTGGTCGGGGGCAGCAATTCTGCGCACCGACGTCCTGCGAGTTCTCTTTGGGTTGGCTCGCTTCTGAGACGGGCCGACGCTCCCTTCAGAGAGCAATTCTTCGAAGGCTTGTTGGTCGAAGCGAACCATAAGCATTTGCTGCGTAGAACCGAGTTTAGATGCGTCAAATTGCGTTATCAGCTTCTCATCAAAGGAGAAGGACATCCCAGCAGAGTCGCCATCGTGTTTGCCATAAAAAATCAAAGACAGGTATTGCAGGAACACTAAAATTGATTGTAAACTCGCTTGTACAAAGAAAAAGCCTAGAAAGAAATCCTAGGAAACAATCTAAGTACAATTGTTTAGTTTTGATTCTGGGGGGTGACGGTGGAGGCTCGGGAAAGTGCTATCAACTCTGCCTTACTCCGTGGACTATCTGACGCAGTCTTTAACTCTCAAAGAAATTGTCTTTTTGAAGGTTGACAGCCTTTTGCAGCGGTGTAGCACCCTGCTATTTATAATGGTGAGTATGTTGAGCCGCATAACACATGAAGACCCGCTCTTTGGCTGCCATCTGTCGATTTGTTGGAATTCTGTTGTAGCAAATCTGGGCAGTTAGGACTTGGTCAGCCTGCCACGTGTCCTGTCACAGGTGTCATTTTGAACCGCATGAGTATCACAGTTTTCGCCATGCAGGGCCGCATAAGACTCTCAGTTTTTGACCATACAGGGCCGCATGAGACTCCTAGTTTTCGACCATGTGGGGCCGCATGAGACTCATGCGGCTTAAGTCGCAAGCTTCCTTTGCCCACATATAGATTATGTATTTTGGCAGCATAAAGTTCATGCGGCTTGGGTCACAGTCACCTTTGGCTGCATGAAGTTTGGGGCCGCATATGTTTGAGCCGCATAAGGACCATGCGGCTTAGATAGTACTCCTTCTGGCCGCATGAAAGCGTATGAACACTTCTTTTGGTGACATCTCACGTTTTATCTTTTTGTCAAAGTGTCAAAACTGTCACTTTTATCAGTTTTGACGGGACTTGTCAGCTTTATCAGACGAACTGCTCCTCTTGGCCGTATATCTTTCTTCTGCAGCTGTTTTGTCGTCGGGCCGCATAAGCCATTGAATATGTCATACAGCTATCTTTATGCGGACCTGTTTGGCCTAAAGTACTTATGTAGGAATTTGTGATCCGCATGAAACCCATATTTTCCATGCTTCTACAGCATCCAGAGAGATTTGAGATGAATCTCCTGATATACGCAAGCCATCCCTGGAATCCCCGTAGCTCTTTTAGGTTGCATGGAGGATCCATCTTTTGAATGGCTTTGATTTTCTCAGGGTCAACGTGTATACCTTTAGAGGTAATAACGAATCCGAGAATTTGCCAATAGAGACTCCCAGGAATGACTTGGTGGGATTTATCTTGAGTTGATGCTGACGCATTAGATCGAAGATAGTTCTCAAGTCTTGGATGTGGTATTCCTTTGGACGACTTTCGACAACAATATCGTCGGCATAGCATTCAACTTTCTTCCATAAATGATCACAAAAGATAGTACTCATAGCTCGCTGATAAGTTGTACCAGTATTTTTAAGACCGAATGGCATGACAATGTAGCAATAGACTCCCCGAGGAGTACGAAAAGATGTATATTTCTCATCTTTCGGATGCATCTTGATTTGATTATATCCTGAGAATCCATCCATAAAAGACATTCGTTCGAATTTACAAGTAATTGTCGATCATGACATCAGTGATCGGTAGAGGAAACTTATCCTTCAGCTTATAAATTCAGTCTCCTTAGCATCATTCCCTTTTGCCTATATTGATGTTTCAGACCATTTATCCTTAACCTAAATTCTAAGCATTTGTTTGAGTCCTTTATAAGTTTAGTCTACTTTAACCCTTGGTTGATCAGTCATATATATATATAGATGATATACTTAGGATATATGTGATGGGTTGTTGTTCTTGAGATTATGTATATGTGGTATTTGGGATTGGTGTGCTTAGCTTATAGGTATTTAGTTATGGGTGACTTGATAGAATTGGGAAGTTAAGAGCTAGCCTATTATAGAGTTTTTCTTTTGCTAATCTCTAGTTGCCAACACCTAGATAGCTAGCATAGGTGAAATCCTAAAAAGTTGACCAGTTGATGACGAAGTACTTGGATGTTAAGAAATTGACTAGTTGTTGACCAGTAGTTGACCATTGTCAATGTTGACATAGTTGGCTGGAGATAGGATTAGAAGCAGGTTGTTGTTGAGTTGATGATCATGTTTAATTATTTAGTAACTTGAGACCTTGCTTGTGATTAGGTTGGAGACATGGTTTTCTGCAGATATCTCCGACTCGTGGTACTATACGTTTTGGTGGAGATGGGAAGCTTAGCCCGTGCTTCATCGGAGCTTTCGTGATCAGCGGGAGGGTCGGTGATGTGGCTTATACGCTAGACTTGCCACCTGCACTAGTAGGTGTCCACAACGTATTCCACGTATCACAGTTGAGACGGTACGTGGCTGACCCTAGCCATGTACTCGATCACTCGGAGATTGAGGTAGGGCCTACTCTCAGTTATCCAGAGTAGCATGTGGAGATTCTGGATCGCCGAGAGAAGGTACTGAGAAACCAGGTGATACCTTTGGTTCGCGTCGCATGGAGGCATCATTCTCCAAGAGAGTCGACCTGGGAGCGGGAGGATGAGATGCGCGAGCGATACCCATATCTGTTTGTACCATGTGGTATGATTATCTATCCTTCTCATCTGTTAGTTTCGCCCTTTAATTTCGAGGACAAAATTATTTTAAGGGGGTAGATTTGTCACTACCACATTTTTAGCTTGAGGGTATTTTGGTCATTTTTGAATTTTTTTGGAATTTTTTGGAATTATATTGTATTAATTAGAATTATTGGAATTTAAGTAATTTTTGGTATATTTTAATTTAGTGATATTCTTGACTTTGACTCATGGTGACTTTGGAGACTGACCTAGAAGCTAACCCTAGCCATGACCACTTGGTTAGATTATGTGTAGAAGCATGGAATTTCAGGCGCATCCACAAGCCAGAATTCATATGCGCTCAATTTACATGCGCCACAAAGATCAATATACTTAGCTCAGCCAGATAGTAAAGTTTGGACATCATAAAAAGGCTTTTTATTCATATAAAAGTCTATTACATGTCTAAAGAAAGATTTACAAAAAGGATAAATTCTACAAAGGAATGATCCTAAAACTACGGCCGGGCGTATCATCCGCCGGGCGCATCACCCGACAGGCACATCATCAGCCGGGCGCATCATCCGTCAGGCGCGTCGTCCGTCAGGCGCAGCATCCGTCAGGCGCATCATCCCAGTGTCTCAAGTCAGGCGTATCACTTCATTTAGCTCTGCCAGGCGCATCATGAAGTCTAAGCATGTGCGCCCTGCCGATCAAATGCTTCGACTAATGAAGCATTTATTGAGCAGAACTAGAGTGGGCAATAGACCCCACTCTAGCAGGAGGAAGAGCTCTCCAAGGCCAAAGGAAGAGGAGAGCACCGCAATCGACCCGCGGCAAAAGGAGGCTTCCAACACAACCAGAATGGGCGACACCCACTCTAGGAGGAGGAAGAGCTCTCCAAAGCCCAAGGAAGATGAGAGCACTGCAATTCCGATCTGCGGCTCTTCCAGCATAACAGAGGAAGGGCCCGAGCATCCCCATATTTGGATGCAACAGGCACCTTCCCCCTGCCTCAGAAGCCCTCCACTCCGACTTTTGGATGTAACAGTCACCTTCAAGTGCATAAATGAAGACAATGCGTCGCATCTTCACCCTTGGGAGCATCTCATCAACAGAATGCGCTCGAGCAAACAAGTTCATTTTGGGAGAACGTGAGGGAACGAGAAGCAAACTCTCTCCTTGCCACTATTTATAGGCCGGGTAAATCAAACGCATGCGCCAAGTGGCAGGCTCTCCGAATCCCTTGCAATGAATTTGCATTAATGGTGATGAACTGACGCTTTGAATTCAGTCAAGTAAAAAACGGCTATTTAAAGCACTCGAAGAACGTAACAGTCGGGCCAATAAAGATGTGTCATACAAACCGATGCGCCGGCCAAGATTGCGCATCATACTGATGCGCCCATCAGCACACTACACCAAAATAGACGATTTGCGACATTTAGAATTATCCAATAATGACGAACTAGAACTGTCGTTTCATATTCGACGGGTTGAAACCGTTGTTTAATAACAAACTGATTCCACAAAAATGGAACATTTTGATTTGACATATAAAAACTGTTGTTTAACCCCTGAAATTATGTTAAGATTTTAGCACATAATATTTTATTAAAAAATTTCCCTCCCTCTTCTCACCAAAACCCGTGGTTACCTTCCCCTTCCCCATAAAACCCCTTCACTATAGCCTTTTTCCAAAAACTTTCTGTTTCCATCTCCAATTTTCTCCTCCTCCCAAACCCCCCTGCCATTGCCGGATCAGAAGCCTACATCAGGTAATCGCTGCTATTTTTTCGTCTCTCAAGCCTTCTCTAAAAACTCCACCATTAGGATTTCCTTTGCACCCGCCGCTTTTCTAATTTTAGGGTTCTAATTTTTGTAAGCGTATGTGTCACGCCCCGGTTCCAAAATATGTGGGACCAGGAACACGTGGCGTGCCAGCTGTACGATCAAGTATAGAAAACCCCCAATTTAATGGACTATACTCGATCGTAGTATGCTGAAGTAACAACTAAATAACAATACAGGCAGGTAAATACTAATCTCATCCACAGGAAAAATCACAGAATAAAGCTGGAAGGAATGAAAATAACTCTTAATCAAACTACAAGTCATGACTAGTGGAAAATAATCCACCAATAAATGTAGGAAAGAACTACTAAAAGAGTACAACTGAACCAGAAAAGAAATAGATAGCCACTAGCAGAAATCACCTAAGAACTCAAGAAACTCACGAGGCTCAACATTGAAGTCCTCGTCAGCAAAAGTCTCCAATCTCCGTAGTCCGTCGGTACCTGTGCTCGTCCCAATCTGGAAAAGGTGCCAGGTCCTCAGAGGGACGTAACAAGTACACAAGAAATCGACATGCATGATAGTACAGGGCAGTATATAAATAACTAGAACAAAATGTAACATAACATCTCCCAACCAAACAAGGACAGGATATATCATGCGACATACGACAGTTAAACTAACCATCTATGTGTAATGCACTCGAGACATCTCTAATGGTGCATGAGGGAGGGAGAAGAAGAAGAAACTGCCACCAAGCGTTCTACGGTTTGAGAAACGAGGGGCTACGAGCATCCAGCGTCCATTGGAAACAGAATTCTCATATACCACTAGTAGACTCTCCCCACCCAATGTATATCTGTACCGTATATGCGGTACAAATAATATGCAAGATGTCATAGTATATATAAGTAGACCTGTACCAGCCACTAGACCAGACGCGAACTCACGTGCCAATGATCAGTCGACACACAAATCCATGCTCTCAACTCACTCATATAGTGATCGTGTATGATACGGTATCCGGCTAGAAGGTACCACATACCTTCACAATACACGGGATAAGTCCACTACTACTAGACGCGTGCACACAACTGAGAAGTAACTAGGTAACATAAACTAACTGCAAAAATATACAATCAAGCAAGGTGTACTTGCCTGTGTCCAGCAACTGAGTATCCGGGTCCGATGTAGAGTCCGAGTTCCGAGAAGCAAACAATCCTAAACAAGCATGATTTATAATTAATCTCTATTTAACAATTTACTAAATTGATTAATTGCTAATTAACCAACAAACATTAGTATTTTATTAAAACTAGCTAACTAGTACCAATAATTATGAATAATACTTATACAATAATAAGTATGTAAATATACTTTTTATCATACATTTATATTCTATAATTAATAATACAACAGGATATTTAGTAATTAATTAATTAATTATAATCAATTAACTACTCAATTTAATACACACGTGCATACACAATTCCTAATAATACTAACAAAAATAGTAAAAGTCCTTAAAAATTATTTCTAGTCTATTATAATAATAAACTAAATAATACCAGAATAATAAATGTATATTATATATATATTTTTACAGAAATGAATTTATTACCATTAAAACTATTTATTAAATAAATAGTTAAATAATACATAATAATTCGAAATAAATCTTGAAAATTCACTATAAAACCTAAATTTAACCATTAAATCTAAATTCACTATTCTACACAATAATAACACATAATTAGTAATTATTTAAATTAATAAATAATTATTAAATAATTTAATAAATAATTCTAAAATAATTCTAGAAATTACTTTTAAATCCTAAAAATTAGTAATAAATATAAAATACCTAAAATAATTTCCAAAATAGTTTAATTATCTATTTACAATAGAAACCTTAACATTTACCCATTTACAAATAATTATATAATTAATATCGATTAATTATATAATATACTTAGTAATCAAAATTACCCTTCTAAAATCTAAATAAATATAATTAAATATTGGAAATATTTTTATACAGTAAAGTATATTTTTACAAATATTTTCTATATAATATATATTATTTAATTAACAACCAATTAAATAATATAAATTAAAAAACGGTAATTGGAATTAATTTAAAAATCTAAAGTTCTCGGTTTTTAATATAAAATAATTACAAATAAAATTCTATAATTTCTGGAAAAATTGTTATAAAATACTACATAAATTTTACAAACTTTTTCCTCTACAAGGTTTTATTTAATTATTAATAAAATTATTAATTAACGATTAAAACAGAAAATACAAACAATTAATTAACCGCATATAAAATTTATAAGTAAATAGTAATAAATACTAATAAATAATATTAATTCACACAAAATTTAATGTAGATCCTATACTTAATTACTAATGATCTCTTTCAATTAGATCTAATTAATTACCAATAATTAGGCAATAATTAACACAAAAAAAACTGAATTAATTGGATTAAAAACCCTAAAACTAGGGTTACAGTAAAAAATAAGATTTCCCACGTGGAAGAGCCACGGGGTAGCTCGGGGGGGTTACCTGCCCGCCGCAGGGGGTCGGGGTCGGCCTCCAGGCGCGGTGGTGCCGCTGGGGGTCGCCGGGATCGGCCGGCTCTGCTGCTCACAGCGGCAACCGCAGTCCCGTCCGGTCTTGTACTCCTCCGTACGTCGGCGAGGAGTCTCGGGTTGAGGGAGGAGGTAGGCGAGGTGAAGGTGAGGTCAGGGGGGGCGGCTTGGAGACAAAGCTCTAGGGTTAGGGTTAAGAGGAACTTGGTTAAAGAAGGCTATATATATATATATATAGAAAAAAAAATATATATATATATATATATATATATATATATATATATATATATATATATATATATATATATATATATATATATATATAGAATATATATCTAAATCTAATAAAACATTTATAAGCAATTCTTAAGACAAATAATAGAATTTAATAATAAAACCTAATAGGGATATCCAATTTAATAAAATAATAATAATAGACCATGGCAATAATAAAAATATAATAATAGTGATAAACCATAAATAAAAGGTAATAAATAATTATAAACTTGCTATTAATTATAATAATATGACAATAACTAAGGATTATAAATAATAATAGAGCCAATATTTATAATGATAAAATTTGACTAGCACTAATAAAAGTAACCCTGATGATCTTGCCAACAATATTGTCAGATAGAAAATAGCATCATCTTGCATCTATATATATACAATATAAATTAAACCCTGATTAGAAATAATTAATTAATTATTTAATTAAAATAAATTAACAAGCTATTCTTCAAATAAAAAAATAATTTTAAAAATTCTCTGAAAATTCAGGGGGGTTACAATCTACCCAACTTATAAGAATTTCGTCCTCGAAATTTAAAATAATTATAATACTGAAGAAATAATAAGAAAATCAATGAAAAGTAAATATGTAAATTGTAACTTACTCAACAAGACAATTTACAACGATACTTGGGGGTTTATAGAGGGGTCAAAACTGGCATCATATCCTACAAGAATATGTTGTAGGTCCGGCATAGGTCATAGGATTTCCAAGTGATCAGGGAATAGATCGATATTGCATGGTCAAATCTAATAGGATAAGGAGAGGACACAAATAGTCTATTCTAAGGGAAAGATTTGTCAAACAAGTAGAGTTATTAAAATAGAGCACATAAAGGTGTGTTTATGGGGGGGCATAAATGTCATGTGTATGGTACGGTTTGTCTAGATCATAATGGTGCAATTATTGGAAGAAAAATCCTAATATTGTGCTTCAATTACCCAAGTCATGGTAAGGGATCAAATGATATGAACCAAGGAAAGGATAATAGGAAAACTTTTATTTGCTAAATGTCTGACTAAAATCAGTCTAAGATGGCTACTAGGGTGCTAAGGGTATTACTAAAATAAGATATCATACAAGGTATACTTAACTGACTTAGTAGAAAGATGGTTCTACTATAAATCATAGCTAATAAAGGGTTATAAAGAGAAATTCTATACTAAGACGCAGAATAAAGAAGAGTTCAAGGGGGATGGGGTCGATTACAAATTTGAAGGTCCAATGCGAATAAATGTTTCAAGAAAAAAAAATTGTCAAACGGTCGCAAATGAGATCCTAGGACAAGTTTACTATATCTTCATCTGCATAAAATAATCATAGGGAAAGTGAATCAACATGCACTAGGTTGGCCAGACCATCATGCACCGATTCTGATTAGACAACATTTTAGTGGGTGCACCCAATAATATATGTGTCAAGAACAAGCTTGAGAAAAGAAGAAGCTTGTAAAAACTAGGCTATAACAGCAGTATTAGTCAAGACGATAAAAATAAACGTACAGAAGAAAAGAAAGTACAAGATAGTTCAAGTCCAAAACACAAATAATGATTTGACCTTTCTAGTTGCCCTATGAATCTCTAACCTTAGTTGAGCTAGGGGATAAGAACCCACAAAGTTATGTCTAGTGTAACTCCACCTTTTTAATAATATCATTTTATAAATTTGAATCATTTTTTTTTAAATGAGAGTTTAATTGTGGGCTTAGTTTTTTTAAAATTTTTAAGTTTGGGCTAACCTAGCCATTTCCTGGCCTGGTAGGGGGCAGGCCCATTTCATGTTTAATGACCTAAACCTAAGGCCATTCCAAAGAAAACTTCACCAGTCTTAGATTTTCCTTAGCCATTGCCTGTGTTTCTCTCCTCATCTTTTTGAACAAATTCAAATTCTGTTGTCGACACCTCGACCATGTGGTGGAGTAACAGACAAGGTGAGCGCGCCAATTTCCTTCTCCATTCTTCTTTAACCGCCTATTTAAACAGCATTTCCCTCATTCATTTTCACCAGATCTACTTTCTCTCTCTTCCCAAATTCTCTCAAGGAGGAACCATAGCTAGGCAGTAGAATTCTTCTGATCGATTGAAGGAAGCAATGGCGGCCATGGCAAGTTTTCGAGGAAGCAAGAAGACTCTGGGTTGATCCATCTTTCTCCATCAGATCAGTTGGTGAGTATTTCCAAATCTAATGATTGATTGATTGAAGTTGTGGTTCAACCTTTCCTTTGAAGATCATTCGATATCAGCCTTTCTTCCTCATGGATCAGGACCTGCAGATCGAGGAATCATTGATCAATTGATCAGCTCCTTGTTTTCATCACCAACAGTTGGGTGAGTTTTGCTTAATTGATTCTCGTTCGATCATCTGTCCTGTTGTTCTCCTTATGATGTGATATGGTTAAGTTTTGGAAGTTATGTTTTAATTTGAATTTCAAATCATTCAGTTGATCGAGTCCCAAAAATTTTCTGTTGGTAAGTTGTGAGTTAATTTGGAAATTCCTTGAATCTTCTTTTTCCTCCATGAATCAGCTCCTGAGATCCTCGTTGTGCTGGAAAATAGTTGTGATAAATTGGAGAATTCATTGTGAATACCAGTGAGTATCTCCTTCTAAACTAGAAATCCTAACATCTGTATCAAACAATTGATGAAACTTCTCTGTGTTGTGTCATCTGCCAATTTATTTCAGTTTGATCCATTGTGAGCAGAGCACTCAGTAGTATCTGCTGAGATCAAATCAGCCTTCCATTCCCAGGTAACCTTGTTGATCTATCTCTTCTAAATTGTAGGAGTGTGATCTGAAACTTACTCTGTTTTGATACTGTTAGTAACTAGGAATTCTTTTGTTAGACCTTTAATCTATGGCAAGTTGTGATCCAGTTTATGACTGATGTGGGGGGAGGGTTGATTAATTAGTTACTTTCTCTGTTCTTCCTAATGGTTGTATGCATGAACAGAGTTAACCTCTGGGTGGCAGTCCTAGTAGAGGACTGACACTTGACTGAAATCTAAATTCTTAAAGTGTTAGTGTCTTGGTTTTTGGGTAAAACATGTTAATTGCAGAAATCATTAGGACAACAGGAAATTCATGGAGTTGATAGTGTAAAACTTGTTGGTTACTTAACTTACCAATAACTGCCATGATAAGTACAGATTTTATCAGTAGGAACTATTAAATTATGGTGAGTTGTGTTTAGCTAGATTGATGCTTGGCATATTGTAGAGATCATTGGGAGGGTTGGAATTAGCTCCTAATTGAAGCATTGAAGTAACAGGTTTACCCTTTTCAATTAAACCTGGCATGGTACTTGATACCATGGATTGGCATATATGTCATTTTTGAGACTGTTCAACTGAGTAAATGGTTGAGCTGACCCATACTTAATAGGGAGTTGTTAGTGAGGTTGATCTAACTAATTGGTATCAGTCCTGTTCTAGGGCTGAGGTAGATCCTTAGGTAAGGGTTGGCACATTGAATCAATGATCTGTTTACTCATGAAATTTCAATGCAATGAAGGAATATGGGATAGTAGGATTATACAGGAATTTAGATTGGTGCATACCAGTAATGTTGAATTATTCCTTCTTAGTTAGACTAAGTTTTACCTATGGTGAATGATCGTTCAAGTTGTGCTATTCAGCCAAATTGAATGGACATTGATCAATACCTGGGTTAGTTCTTGGACTGTGTTTATTGGTACTACTATGTTAGACTAACACCTGGGACCATTTCTTATAAGTACAGTCCAAATTCTTGACAATCTGGAACTGAGCTCACACCTCATTGATCAGTTCATTTTGACTCAAAACCTGAGAACCAGTGGAGTACTATCATGGCTATTGAAAGAAAACCTGGTTACTCAAGCCTAGAATTATTTAACAAGTCATGTGTGGATTGAGTTTAAATTAGTAAACATGGAATTTGCAGGTCTTAGATTTAAGTTCATGTCACCATGATTCTTTAGCTAATGGTTCAGTGGTGATATCAGTATCTGGATATGTTATGGCTTTAAGGACTAGTTGGTGGCCTGAGAACCAAGAGGTCTTTCTCAGTAAACTGAGAAGGACAACCATCTTGGTTGAGTGTTTAACTTATAACCAAAACTGAACCTAGGCAAGCTTTGCAGTTCAGCATTTTAAAACTGCCTGTTCATGATTCAAGTTGTGTTTGAACCCAATGCCAATACCTTGGTATTGGATTAATAACTTAAATTAACAATGAGGAAACTAGATTGTGAGTAGTAGTTTGATTTCTCTAATGTTGTGAACTAAAATACTAGTATGACTTTCTAAGAACCCTGATATGGTAATATAGGGAAATTCAGGAGAGGTAGTCTTTTTAGAGTTAATATTAGAAGTAACAAGTCATGTATAAGAAGTTTATAACCAGATTGTTAAGTGATCTGCTAGACTAGGGATATTTTACCTACATTTTAAACTCATCATTTGTAAATCATTATTCCTACAGGAGGATACCTAGCCTTTTGTCTACTTGTACTTCCCTGGAGCCAGGCAAGTACACTCTACGGTTTTGTGCTTTACATTATTTTTCCTGTACTTCCTTGAGTGACACAATTGCAACACGTCATGTTCTTTCTGGTACTCTTGTTCTCTTGTGCTTATTACTTGTATCTGGGGAGGGGAAATATACTATCTATGTGACCAATCCCAAGTAACAACTCAGGTGTGTTTTAGCTTAGACCCCGCATCGTGCACGCGGGTCCTAAGTCACCATTCATGTGCTTTCAGGTGCTTTCAGGTTCTTACCCTAGCCGGTCACATATTTAGTTATATTTCAAATGCATTACACATATGTTCAGGAGATTACCTTGTACTTATTTCCTGTGATATCATGTTCTTTCAGGTACTTACATATCATGTTCTTTCATGTTCTTACATTCATGTTCTTCATGTACTTTATCCTGTTCTTCATGTACTTATTCACTTGTATTTTCCTGTACTTTCCATGTTCCCTTATACTTTCATTTCATGATGTCTTGTTCATTACCTAGAATTGTACTTGCTCCGCTCCTGACTGGATATGTTATGATAGGTGAGATGGAGGCTTTATGTGACACATACTATGGACAGGACACTGCTTTCCCTGAGCCAGCTGGAGCTGCTTGTGACCTAGAGGCTGCAGAGGCCTAGGATTTCATTTAGTTTCCATTTATCTTTCATGTATTGAGACTAGTAGACTTTTATAGTGGAATTGTAATAATTTTAGATATTGTATCTCTTTCTGGTTGGGACACCTTTTATAGATGCTGTGATCCTCTATCTTTCATGTTTATCTGGTTAGCTTTCCCTAGTTGATACAGCTTACTTCATTGTGTCTAGCAATGAAGGCTGGGCGTGTCCGACTCGTGTCCGATTATTCGGGAGCGGGTCGTGACATGTTTTTAGTGGTGGCCCATACAGGTCCATCCTAATGGTACCTAGGACTTAGCGTACTATTGGAGGACTTGATTACACTAGGGAAACTTGATCACAGCATAGGAAAATCGGGAATTAAAGGTATATCAGGTTATTCATGTTCTTCAGGTGCTTATTTATTATAAAAACATTGTTTGTTAGGTTTTAGGGTTTGTCATTCAACAAGTTTTTCTTTTTATACAGGATGGTCACTACGAGGAAGACCGCAGACCAGGCTGGAGTTGTAGGCACTTCTGGAGTTGCAGGCGGTTCAGAGCAGCCGCACCAGACGTCCAGGCAGATCAGCTTCCGCCAGCGCCTCCTATCTTTCCATCGCTGCCGCCGACGATGATGCTTGACGGCAACCAGGTGATGGCGTTGTTTCAGCACTTTCTGGAGGCCCAGAACCATCAGGCAGCGCAGTTCAGAGCGACTGTCGTCGACGCGCTGAGGACCAGGGAGCCGGCAGCACCAGCACCAGCACCAGCACCAGTAGCACCTCCAGCACCGCGAGGACCGAGACCCGGGACAGCGAAGGAGTACCAGCACCTTAGCCCGATGGACTTCTGGGGCGACGAGGGGATCATCTATGCAGATGAATGGCTGGAGAATGCAGAGAGGACTTTGACCATGGCGAACATTCCAGAGGACCAGAAGGTGTCAGTGGCTAGCATGTGACTCTTTGACTTGGCGAGAGCTTGGTACCGGGAGGACCCCCAGTTGTCAGAGCCCCGGGTGTCTTGGACAGTTTTCAAAACACTGTTCAAGGAGAAATTCTTCCCAGAGGTGGAGCGTGATGAGTTGAGGGTGCAGTTCGAGGCGCTGCAGCAGGGGACGATGACGGTCGCACAGTACACTTCGGAGTTTACCAGGCTCAGCAGGTTCGCTGAGAGACTAGTTAGAGAGCCAGAGGACAGAGCATGGAGATTCAAGAAGGGTCTCAACAGGGAGCTGCGACATGCGGTGGCGATTAGCCAGGCGACTACCTACTCCAGCATCCTTAAGATCGCCCAGGCAGTAGAGAAGGAGGCAGACCCCAGACTGAAGAGAGACCGGGACGTGGGCAGCAGCAGCTTTCAGGCACCAGCGAAGAGGGTTCAGACTCAGACCCAGACGAGGCCGCACCAGCAGCAGCAGCATCACCGTCAGGCCAGAGCTCCAGCACATCAGCATCAGAGACAGCATCTGGCGATCAGTTGTGCATTTTGTCATCGCCCTGGACACCACATCGACGAGTGCCGCAAGAGGTTGGGACTTTGCCTCTTCTGCGGATCTGATGCACACCAGATGAGGGACTGTGCTCAGGCTACAGCCAGACTAGCAGGAGGACGAGGAGGAGGACCACCGGCTGCACCACCTAGAGCATTGCCTGCTGCACCCCAGAGAGGAGGAGCTCTACCACCCCAGCAGCAGAGGTTTGCACAGCATCAGCAGCAGCAGAGAGGAGGAGCACAGCAGGGACGTGCTTACGTCATGGCTACAGTTGAGGAGGACGAGGCAGTGCCAGATGTGATCACAGGTTCTATATTCTTACATTCTTTTCCTGCCATTGCATTGTTTGATTCTGGAGCCACCCATAGCTTTGTATCATATGAGTTTCTGCATAGACACGGCTTCACACCCAAGCCCACTAGGCGGAACTGTCAGATCATGACAGGAGGCGGATCAGTTCCAGTAAGTGAGATGGTGGAATGCCCTATCACTATTGCTGGGAGAGAGATTCGAGCTCGACTTCTAGTGATGCCACTGCCTGGATTCGATGTAGTCCTTGGCATCGACTGGATGAGCGAGCAGTTTACCGTAATTGACTGCCATGAAGGGAAGGTGATCTTCAGCCCGCCAGGAGTTCCACCGTTCGAGATCAGCAGACGAGTTGCAGAGAGGCCAGAGGGAGTCTACTTCGGAGCAGTTGCAGAAGACCAGGAGTTGCCGCATCCGCTGATTGCAGAGTATCTTGACGTCTTCCCAGAGGAGCTGCCAGGGTTACCGCCGGATCGAGATGTGGAGTTCAGTATTGATCTAGTGCCCGGATCAGCACCGAAGTCCCAGCACTGTTACAAGATCAACCCGAAGGAAGCTGCGGAGTTGAAGGCGCAGATTGATGAGCTGGAGGGCAAGGGATTCATTCGGTCCAGTGCTTCACCCTGGGGAGCACCGGTGCTTTTTGTGCCCAAGAAGGATGGGACGGTGAGGATGTGCATTGACTACCGTGCACTCAACAACATCACCATTAAGAATAGATATCCTTTGCCACGGATTGATGAGCTGTTTGACCAGCTTAGTGGAGCGAAGGTCTTTTCTAAGATCGATCTTCGATCGGGGTACCACCAGATGAAGGTTCGGGAGCAGGATATTCCGAAGACAGCCTTCAACACTCGATACGGCCAGTATGAGTTCCTGGTGATGCCGTTCGGACTCACCAATGCCCCCGCAGTTTTTATGAACCTGATGAATAAGGTTTTCCACAAGTATTTGGATAAGTTTGTCGTAGTTTTTATTGACGACATTCTGATCTATTCTAAGACGGAGGAGGAGCATGTTGAGCACCTGCGGATTGTTTTGGAGATTCTGCGGAAGGAGAAACTGTACGGAAAACTCTCGAAATGTGAGTTTTTCTTGGACAGAGTGGAGTTTCTAGGGCATGTGGTGACTGGAGAGGGGATTTCTGTAGATCCCAAGAAGATTGAGGCAGTGGAAGCATGGGCACCTCCCAAGTCAGTAGCAGAGATTCGTAGTTTCCTGGGTCTTGCAGGATACTACAGGAAGTTTGTGAAGGACTTCGCCAGGATAGCAGAGCCTATGACGAAGCTTACGCGGAAGGACGAGGAGTTCATCTGGAGCGACGCCTGCCAGTCAGCATTTGAAGAATTGAAGAGAAGACTCACGACGGCCCCAGTTCTAGCTTTGCCATCAGGATCAGGAGGGTTCGTCATCTACAGCGATGCTTCAGGGAAAGGCTTGGGATGTGTGCTGGAGCAGAACAAGAAGGTTATAGCGTATGCTTCTAGACAGTTGAGGCCCCATGAGAAGAATTATCCTACACATGACTTGGAGCTTGCAGCAGTCATATTTGCCTTGAAACTGTGGAAGCATTACCTGTATGGAGAGAGAGTGGACATCTTCACGGACCACAAAAGCCTGAAGTATGTCTTTACTCAGAAGGAGCTGAATATGAGGCAGCGCAGATGGCTGGAACTCATGAAGGACTTCGACATCAGTCTGCAGTATCATCCTGGGAAGGCGAATGTGGTTGCAGACGCTCTTAGTCGGTATCCTATTGCTATGTATCTCACCATGGACCGGCATCTATTGGAGGATCTGGAGAGTCTTGGGATTGAGATTGTTCTCCCAGGATGTGGAGGTCAGATGATGTATATGCAGATACAGTCAGGGTTGCTAGAGAAGATCAAGGAGGCCCAGTTGCTTGATGAGGGAATCCAGGGTCTTAGAGCTCAGGCAGAGTTAGGTCTGCTCGACGATTTCACCATTGCAGAGGACGGATCCTTGAGGCACGGGAGCCAGCTGTGTGTGCCCAAGGACTTGCGGGAGGAGGTGATGCAGGAGGCCCACCAGTCACGATATTCTATACATCCTGGATCTACCAAGATGTACAAGGATTTGCGTGAGTATGTTTGGTGGTATGGGATGAAGAGAGAGGTCGCCAGATTTGTTTCCAGATGCCTTGTGTGCCAGCAAGTCAAGGCGGAGCGCCAGAGACCAGCGGGACTACTCCAGCCTTTACCTATTCCGGAATGGAAGTGGGAGCACATTACCATGGACTTTGTCTCTGGATTGCCGCGTACTCCCAGTGGCAAGGACGCTATTTGGGTGATCGTGGACAGGTTGACAAAGTCCGCTCATTTCATTCCGTTCAAGGTTGGGCTGTCGACCGAGAAGCTTGCAGACCTCTACATGCGTCAGATCGTGAGGATTCACGGGGTGCCAGTTAGCATTGTTTCAGATCGAGATAGCCGTTTCACATCACACTTCTGGAGGAGTCTACAGCAGAGCTTGGGATCACAGTTGAAGTTCAGCACGGCCTATCATCCCCAGACGGACGGACAGTCCGAGAGGACCATTCAGACCTTGGAGGACATGCTGCGGGTTTGCGCACTCGACTTCGACGGTTCGTGGGAGGACCATTTACACCTCGTGGAGTTTGCCTATAACAACAGTTATCAGGCTAGCATTGAGATGACTCCATTCGAGGCGCTGTACGGGCGGAGATGTCGCACGCCGTTATCCTGGGACGACGTTGGCGAGAGAGCTTTACTTGGGCCAGAGATGGTGGTGGACTCAGCAGAGAAAGTCAGATTGATCCGGGAGCGTATCAGAGTTGCACAGGATCGGCAGAAGCACTGGGCGGACAGCAGCAGACGGCCACTTGAGTTCGAGGTTGGAGACAGAGTGTTCCTGAAGATCTCACCGACCAGAGGCGTCATTCGGTTCGGCAGAGGCGGGAAGCTCAGTCCGAGATTCATCGGACCCTTCGACGTGACAGCACGGATTGGCGAGGTGGCGTACCGACTAGCGCTTCCAGCTAGGTTGGAGGGAGTGCATGATGTTTTCCACGTATCTCAGCTTCGACGATACATTCCAGACCCCAGCCACGTGGTGGACTATTCAGAGCTGGAGGTGGGCCCGAGACTGACTTACGAGGAGCAGCCAGTAGAGATCCTCGACCGGAGGGAGAAGCGTCTGCGGAACCAGACCATTCCTCTTGTCCGCGTCATGTGGAGACACCACTCTCCGGGAGAGTCCACATGGGAGCGTGAGGATGAGATGCGTGAGCGATACCCTAGTTTGTTCACTTGAGTGCTTGTATTGTATGCATTTTTTTTTTTGAATTCAATAAACAACTCTTTAGATTCACTTCTCTGTGTTGTGCCTATATTCCAATTTCGAGGACGAAATTTTTCAAGGGGGAGAGATTTGTAACTCCACCTTTTTAATAATATCATTTTATAAATTTGAATCATTTTTTTTTAAATGAGAGTTTAATTGTGGGCTTAGTTTTTTTAAAATTTTTAAGTTTGGGCTAACCTAGCCATTTCCTGGCCTGGTAGGGGGCAGGCCCATTTCATGTTTAATGACCTAAACCTAAGGCCATTCCAAAGAAAACTTCACCAGTCTTAGATTTTCCTTAGCCATTGCCTGTGTTTCTCTCCTCATCTTTTTGAACAAATTCAAATTCTGTTGTCGACACCTCGACCATGTGGTGGAGTAACAGACAAGGTGAGCGCGCCAATTTCCTTCTCCATTCTTCTTTAACCGCCTATTTAAACAGCATTTCCCTCATTCATTTTCACCAGATCTACTTTCTCTCTCTTCCCAAATTCTCTCAAGGAGGAACCATAGCTAGGCAGTAGAATTCTTCTGATCGATTGAAGGAAGCAATGGCGGCCATGGCAAGTTTTCGAGGAAGCAAGAAGACTCTGGGTTGATCCATCTTTCTCCATCAGATCAGTTGGTGAGTATTTCCAAATCTAATGATTGATTGATTGAAGTTGTGGTTCAACCTTTCCTTTGAAGATCATTCGATATCAGCCTTTCTTCCTCATGGATCAGGACCTGCAGATCGAGGAATCATTGATCAATTGATCAGCTCCTTGTTTTCATCACCAACAGTTGGGTGAGTTTTGCTTAATTGATTCTCGTTCGATCATCTGTCCTGTTGTTCTCCTTATGATGTGATATGGTTAAGTTTTGGAAGTTATGTTTTAATTTGAATTTCAAATCATTCAGTTGATCGAGTCCCAAAAATTTTCTGTTGGTAAGTTGTGAGTTAATTTGGAAATTCCTTGAATCTTCTTTTTCCTCCATGAATCAGCTCCTGAGATCCTCGTTGTGCTGGAAAATAGTTGTGATAAATTGGAGAATTCATTGTGAATACCAGTGAGTATCTCCTTCTAAACTAGAAATCCTAACATCTGTATCAAACAATTGATGAAACTTCTCTGTGTTGTGTCATCTGCCAATTTATTTCAGTTTGATCCATTGTGAGCAGAGCACTCAGTAGTATCTGCTGAGATCAAATCAGCCTTCCATTCCCAGGTAACCTTGTTGATCTATCTCTTCTAAATTGTAGGAGTGTGATCTGAAACTTACTCTGTTTTGATACTGTTAGTAACCAGGAATTCTTTTGTTAAACCTTTAATCTATGGCAAGTTGTGATCCAGTTTATGACTGATGTGGGGGGAGGGTTGATTAATTAGTTACTTTCTCTGTTCTTCCTAATGGTTGTATGCATGAACAGAGTTAACCTCTGGGTGGCAGTCCTAGTAGAGGACTGACACTTGACTGAAATCTAAATTCTTAAAGTGTTAGTGTCTTGGTTTTTGGGTAAAACATGTTAATTGCAGAAATCATTAGGACAACAGGAAATTCATGGAGTTGATAGTGTAAAACTTGTTGGTTACTTAACTTACCAATAACTGCCATGATAAGTACAGATTTTATCAGTAGGAACTATTAAATTATGGTGAGTTGTGTTTAGCTAGATTGATGCTTGGCATATTGTAGAGATCATTGGGAGGGTTGGAATTAGCTCCTAATTGAAGCATTGAAGTAACAGGTTTACCCTTTTCAATTAAACCTGGCATGGTACTTGATACCATGGATTGGCATATATGTCATTTTTGAGACTGTTCAACTGAGTAAATGGTTGAGCTGACCCATACTTAATAGGGAGTTGTTAGTGAGGTTGATCTAACTAATTGGTATCAGTCCTGTTCTAGGGCTGAGGTAGATCCTTAGGTAAGGGTTGGCACATTGAATCAATGATCTGTTTACTCATGAAATTTCAATGCAATGAAGGAATATGGGATAGTAGGATTATACAGGAATTTAGATTGGTGCATACCAGTAATGTTGAATTATTCCTTCTTAGTTAGACTAAGTTTTACCTATGGTGAATGATCGTTCAAGTTGTGCTATTCAGCCAAATTGAATGGACATTGATCAATACCTGGGTTAGTTCTTGGACTGTGTTTATTGGTACTACTATGTTAGACTAACACCTGGGACCATTTCTTATAAGTACAGTCCAAATTCTTGACAATCTGGAACTGAGCTCACACCTCATTGATCAGTTCATTTTGACTCAAAACCTGAGAACCAGTGGAGTACTATCATGGCTATTGAAAGAAAACCTGGTTACTCAAGCCTAGAATTATTTAACAAGTCATGTGTGGATTGAGTTTAAATTAGTAAACATGGAATTTGCAGGTCTTAGATTTAAGTTCATGTCACCATGATTCTTTAGCTAATGGTTCAGTGGTGATATCAGTATCTGGATATGTTATGGCTTTAAGGACTAGTTGGTGGCCTGAGAACCAAGAGGTCTTTCTCAGTAAACTGAGAAGGACAACCATCTTGGTTGAGTGTTTAACTTATAACCAAAACTGAACCTAGGCAAGCTTTGCAGTTCAGCATTTTAAAACTGCCTGTTCATGATTCAAGTTGTGTTTGAACCCAATGCCAATACCTTGGTATTGGATTAATAACTTAAATTAACAATGAGGAAACTAGATTGTGAGTAGTAGTTTGATTTCTCTAATGTTGTGAACTAAAATACTAGTATGACTTTCTAAGAACCCTGATATGGTAATATAGGGAAATTCAGGAGAGGTAGTCTTTTTAGAGTTAATATTAGAAGTAACAAGTCATGTATAAGAAGTTTATAACCAGATTGTTAAGTGATCTGCTAGACTAGGGATATTTTACCTACATTTTAAACTCATCATTTGTAAATCATTATTCCTACAGGAGGATACCTAGCCTTTTGTCTACTTGTACTTCCCTGGAGCCAGGCAAGTACACTCTACGGTTTTGTGCTTTACATTATTTTTCCTGTACTTCCTTGAGTGACACAATTGCAACACGTCATGTTCTTTCTGGTACTCTTGTTCTCTTGTGCTTATTACTTGTATCTGGGGAGGGGAAATATACTATCTATGTGACCAATCCCAAGTAACAACTCAGGTGTGTTTTAGCTTAGACCCCGCATCGTGCACGCGGGTCCTAAGTCACCATTCATGTGCTTTCAGGTGCTTTCAGGTTCTTACCCTAGCCGGTCACATATTTAGTTATATTTCAAATGCATTACACATATGTTCAGGAGATTACCTTGTACTTATTTCCTGTGATATCATGTTCTTTCAGGTACTTACATATCATGTTCTTTCATGTTCTTACATTCATGTTCTTCATGTACTTTATCCTGTTCTTCATGTACTTATTCACTTGTATTTTCCTGTACTTTCCATGTTCCCTTATACTTTCATTTCATGATGTCTTGTTCATTACCTAGAATTGTACTTGCTCCGCTCCTGACTGGATATGTTATGATAGGTGAGATGGAGGCTTTATGTGACACATACTATGGACAGGACACTGCTTTCCCTGAGCCAGCTGGAGCTGCTTGTGACCTAGAGGCTGCAGAGGCCTAGGATTTCATTTAGTTTCCATTTATCTTTCATGTATTGAGACTAGTAGACTTTTATAGTGGAATTGTAATAATTTCAGATATTGTATCTCTTTCTGGTTGGGACACCTTTTATAGATGCTGTGATCCTCTATCTTTCATGTTTATCTGGTTAGCTTTCCCTAGTTGATACAGCTTACTTCATTGTGTCTAGCAATGAAGGCTGGGCGTGTCCGACTCGTGTCCGATTATTCGGGAGCGGGTCGTGACATCTAGGTAATCTAAATACTTATACCAACATATAGTCAGTGTTATCCAACTATAATTTATTAATGGTCCTGAGAAAAGTATGATGCTAGACTACAAGGTATACTACCCAACTTATAAGAATTGAACTAGTACCTCTAACTGTCTCTTTAGGGAAGCAAGTTTATCCTACCAAATTGTAGCAACAACATAGAATTTTCTAGAGAAGCAATAATAATCCTAACATGAGAAAAAAAAAGTCCTTTGGTCTATTCAAAAGGATAAGACGTAATTATCTGCTTTCCATTATTGCTTAAGAAAACAAAATTTTGGATCGATAGTACTAGAATTATGCAGCACGATAAATAGTAAATCAGGAAAAAAAATAAACTAATTAGATAATAAAAAAATCCTTACAGCATTTAGCTCGGCAACCGTGGCATGAGCTAAAGGTGAAGGAAAATTTTTATTACAGAAAATATCAACCAATATTGTCTACAGGTAAAGTAACAAACAACTAAATAGATATTCCTAATATTAATACTAATAATATAATACTAAAATATAGGAGAAGATATACTGGTTGACGGATTTGGGGTATGGTCAAGAAAAATTTATAGACATCTATAGCTCTAAACAATTAGGGAATCATGATACTAGTTTAGGGTCGAGAACAAGGATGATAAAATTTTAAGAAGAAGACATAGTCACATGGGTCGATGACTTAACTATAACTGCATATAATCACTATCATGGCTATGAAAAATATGGCAACTAAGGTGTGACACTTCTATCTCATTAGAGTAACATCCTCTATGTTTATTTCCTCATCAAGATAAAAAAAATCAAATTCCTGTAAATAAAATTTCTTCATAAATTCCTTCAGTATAAAATCTTTAAATCAGAACAATCATCCACCAATTTCCTTAATCTCTTTAAGATCGTCGCATATAATCATAATTATAACTTTAAAATACCCAACCAATCCTTTTATCATCACACCAACTCCCTTTTATTTTCCCCCTTTTTTTTCTCAACTTTAATTCAGTTTACCTAATATAAAAGATTGTAACTCTCTTATGAAAATACGTAAATCAATCACCGAGATAAATATTATCATAATACTAAATTATTCTTTTTTTTCAAAAGAAACTTCAATAAAAATTTATCAATCTAAAAAAAAAGATTTAAATCTCAAATTTTTTTTTTCAATCAAAATTTGTTCCATCAAACAAAATTCAATCACAAAAAAATACCTCAAATTTCTAAATCGATCCACGAAATAAACTTTATTATAGTACAAACATCCTTTTCTTTTCTCCTCAAAATTTTTAGATTAAAATTACCCAACTCCAAATTTTAAATCACTTTATGAAATACATCAAATTTCTAAATTCTTCTTAAATAAACCCTTTTTTTCATCAAGGTCAAAATATTCAATCTTTAAAGAAATATAAATCTCATAGGCAACTCTTAACTATTTCTATTTACAATCATCTATACTCAAATTTTAAAAAAAAAAATTATTCTTCTATTTTGGAAACCAACATAAATCATCAACCAATTTAAATCTCATGTAGCAATGTGAATATTTAAATTTTTAATCATCAAGTTAATTTTATATCCTCTCTAACCAATCATAATTTTTTTTTTAAAACTCAAATCAAAACTTTAAATCATCCTCTCAAATCGATCATCGAGTTTATTTTATTAATCAACTTCTAACAGTCTTTCCCATATGAGTATAAGTAATCTTTCTCACTATCATTCGAAATTGATATATCCTTACTACTCAACTTTGAATTAACTAATCATTCATGCAAAAATTATATCTTTCAAAAATATGGTGTTCATCAACCTGCAATATTTAGTACTTTCCAAGAATTCAATTATAGACTCAACCACATAATTAGCTGCCAAGGTAACCCATCTAGCCATATAGTTAACTCAAGAGTGTATATAGTATAGCATCTTCCAAACCTCTATCAATCATGACAAGCAAGGGGTACGGTAGATTAGATCGAGAAGGATATAATTGCAAGGAAGTCAAAGAGTCAGAAGATACAAATCAAAGAAGAGATCAAGTATTTCGAAGAGTTTGAAATGAGTCGAAATCAAACGAGATCAAAGGATAAAAATAATCAATTGTGGATGAGACACAATAGTCCTAATCCTATACGCAGGCTTGCTTGGTACGGTAAAGTAACCAAACAATATTTTCTCTACCTGCATGGGCCACCACTAAAAACATGTCATGCCCCGATTTCAAAATATATGGGACCAGGAACACGTGGCGTGCCAGCTGTACGATCAAGTATAGAAAAACCCCAATTTAATGGACTATACTCGATCGTAGTACGCTGAAGTAACAACTAAATAACAATACAGGCAGGTAAATACTAATCTCATCTACAGGAAAAATCACAGAATAAAGCTGGAAGGAATGAAAATAACTCTGAATCAAACTACAAGTCATGACTAGTAGAAAATAATCTACCAATAAATGTATGAAAGAACTACTAAAAGAGTACAACTGAACCAGAAAAGAAATAGATAGCCACTAGCAGAAATCACCTAAGAACTCAAGAAACTCACGAGGCTCAACATTGAAGTCCTCGTCAGCAAAAGTCTCCAATCTCCGTAGTCCGTCGGTACCTGTGCTCGTCCCAATCTGGAAAAGGTGCCAGGTCCTCAGAGGGACGTAACAAGTACACAAGAAATCGACATGCATGATAGTACAGGGCAGTATATAAATAACTAGAACAAAATGTAACATAACATCTTCCCAACCAAACAAGGACAGGATATATCATGCGACATACGACAAGTAAACTAACCATCTATGTGTAATGCATTCGAGACATCTCTAATGGTGCATGAGGGAGGGAGAAGAAGAAGAAACTGCCACCAAGCGTTCTACGGTTTGAGAAACGAGGGGCTACGAGCATCCAGCGTCCATTGGAAACAGAATTCTCATACACCACTAGTAGACTCTCCCCACCAAATGTATATCTGTACCGTATATGCGGTACAAATAATATGCAAGACGTCATAGTATATATAAGTAGACCTGTACCAACCACTAGACCAGACGCGAACTTACGTGCCAATGATCAGTCGACACACAAATCCATGCTCTCAACTCACTTATATAGTGATCGTGTATGATACGGTGTCAGGCTAGAAGGTACCACATACCTTCACAATACATGGGATAAGTCCACTACTACTAGACGCGTGCACACAACTGAGAAGTAACTAGGTAACATAAACTAACTGCAAAAATATACAATCAAGCAAGGTGTACTTGCCTGTGTCCAGCAACTGAGTTAACCAACAAACATTAGTATTTTATTAAACAAGCATAATTTATAATTAATCTCTATTTAACAATTTACTAAATTGATTAATTGCTAATTAACCAACAAACATTAGTATTTTATTAAAACTAGCTAACTAGTACCAATAATTATGAATAATACTTATACAATAATAAGTATATAAATATACTTATTATCATACATTTATATTCTGTAATTAATAATACAACATGATATTTAGTAATTAATTAATTAATTATAATCAATTAACTACTCAATTTAATACACACGTGCATACACAATTCCTAATAATACTATCAAAAATAGTAAAAGTCCTTAAAAATCATTTCTAGTCTATTATAATAATAAACTAAATAATACCAGAATAATAAATATATATTATATATATATTTTTACAGAAATGAATTTATTACCATTAAAACTATTTATTAAATAAATAGTTAAATAATACATAATAATTTGAAATAAATCTTGAAAATTTACTATAAAACCTAAATTTAACCATTAAATCTAAATTCACTATTCTACACAATAATAACACAAAATTAGTAATTATTTAAATTAATAAATAATTATTAAATAATTTAATAAATAATTCTAAAATAATTCTAGAAATTACTTTTAAATCCTAAAAATTAGTAATAAATATAAAATACCTAAAATAATTTCCAAAATAGTTTAATTATCTATTTACAACAGAAACCTTAACATTTACCCATTTACAAATAATTATATAATTAATATCGATTAATTATATAATATACTTAGTAATCAAAATTACCCTTCTAAAATCTAAATAAATATAAATAAATATAATTAAATATTGGAAATATTTTTATACAGTAAAGTATATTTTTACAAACATTTTCTATATAATATATATTATTTAATTAATAACCAATTAAATAATATAAATTAAGAAACGGTAATTGGAATTAATTTAAAAATCTAAAGTTCTCGATTTTTAATATAAAATAATTAAAAATAAAATTCTATAATTTCTAGAAAATTTTTTATAAAATACTACATAAATTTTACAAAATTTTTCCTCTATAAGGTTTTATTTAATTAATAATAAAATTATTAATTAACGATTAAAACAGTAAATACAAACAATTAATTAACCGCGTATAAAATTTATAAGTAAATAGTAATAAATACTAATAAATAATATTAATTCACACAAAATTTAATGTAGATCCTATACTTAATTACTAATGAGCCCTTTCAATTAGATCTAATTAATTACCAATAATTAGGCAATAATTAACACTAAAAAAACTGAATTAATTGAATTAAAAACCCTAAAACTAGGGTTACAGTAAACAATAAGATTTTCAACGTGGAAGAGCCACGGGGTCGCTCGGGGGGGTTACCTGCCCGCCGCAGGGGGTCGGGGTCGGCCTCCAGGCACGGTGGCGCCGCCGGGGGTCGCCGGGATCGGTCGGCTCTGCTGCTCACAGCGGCAACCGCAGTCCCGTCCGGCCTTGTGCTCCTCCGTACGTCGGCGAGGAGTCTCGGGTTGATGGAGGAGGTAGGTGAGGTGAAGGTGAGGTCAGGGGGGGCGGCTTGGAGACAAAGCTCTAGGGTTAGGGTTAAGAGGAACTTGGTTAAAGAAGGCTATATATATATATAGAATATATATCTAAATCTAATAAAACATCTATAAGCAATTCTTAAGACAAATAATAGAATTTAATAATAAAACCTAATAGGGATGTCCAATTTAATAAAATAATAATAATAGACCATGGCAATAATAAAAATATAATAATAGTGATAAACCATAAATAAAAGGTAATAAATAATTATAAACTTGCTATTAATTATAATAATATGACAATAACTAAGGATTATAAATAATAATAGAGCCAATATTTATAAGGATAAAATTTGACTAGCACTAATAAAAGTAACCCTGATGATCTTGCCAACAATATTGTCAGATAGAAAATAGCATCATCTTGCATCTATATATATACAATATAAATTAAACCCTGATTAGAAATAATTAATTAATTATTTAATTAAAATAAATTAACAAGCTATTCTTCAAATAAAAAAATAATTTTAAAAATTTCCTGAAAATTCAGGGGGGTTACAGTATGCTATTTTATAATTAATTGGGTTTATATGGTTCTAAAATATTTTTTATCCATGGTTTGATTTATATATGCTTGGAACTATTCACTAGGGTTTTGTCACTAAAGCGTTAAAATCTTCCTTCTTTTATACATTCGATTCCTTTATTTTGTATTTTGTACATCTAATGTTACCAATTTGTTAAGGTTTTGGCATCAAAGCAATAAAGTTACTTTTTTTCAATTTATTATGTAATTTAGTCTGGATTTGTTAGATATTGTTGCGGTATTTGTTTCCCTATGTATTAATTAGGGTTTGTAGGCGCATGCAATAAAAATAGTGTACTTTGTGGTTAACTCATTGCACCATTTTCATATCAAAGACAAACATATATAACTACTATTTTTTCTTTGACATTTGTGCTTAATACAATGTATATTCATTCCTGCTCGTAGTGCCGGTAAAAATATGGGCGCACTCGTAACGATCATGCCGGCTTCCGGCACCGTTGCGTGAGCCGACAGTTCGATTTTGATGTTCGGAGCGGTTCGATGTTGGTGTGTCGGAGCTGATCATGATAATTTGTTTGGGATGTTCGGGTGCAAACCGTTATTTTATTTTTCCACAATTTTTTTAGATATAAAAATTATTGTATTTTATTGTATATACGTCTCTTTGGTTGTCCGTGTCTTCTCCACACTGACATAGTAATATCTGGGCATGGTCTGATGGTAATTTCGTAAATAAATACGGTCATTCATCTCGTAGTCTCCTGCTACAAAAGGTTAAAAAAAATAATTTGTAGTATTTTATTGGTAGAGAGTGTCTACCAAGTATTTTAGTTTTGGGTTTATTGTATTAACTACGTGTATGTTTTACACTTGTTATACAGGTCACTTCTATTTTAAAATTAATTACACCTATACTCTATTTTCTATTTTTTATAAAAATTAGTAGCATTGATTGTTACTGTGGTTAATAAATTTATAAAAGAGAGGGGTAGCCAGTGTAATTACTTTTAGAATATTGGTAGTCACTATAATACTCATGAAACATCGGGGGGCCAGTATAATAAATCCTTTAGTTTTAGGTTAAGGTGAATTTGAATTGCAATTAGGTGATCTTTTATTTTATATTCAAAATTCAAGATGGGTATTTAAATTACGTCTCCAATGGTTTCCAGAATGGGTATATTTTTTAATAATTTGACTATAAAAACTCAAATGAGAACTCAATTTGTCATTTCAAAACATTTATGTAAGTTGTGTTATGCAAATGAATGTATGGTCCCATGGATCGACGTATGTTTCATTCAATAGTCTATTTGGTGTCAATGACAAAAGATATGGAAATGGACCTTTGAACATCTGTCCTCCTAAGGCCTCCTTTGGTTCGTGGAATGAAAAGGAAAGGGAAAAAGGAATCCCTTAGAGGTCGGGTAAGCGTTAGGTTTACTCGGTTTAAACCGAATTAGAATAGTAAAAATCGAATAAATCAAAATTTTAAAAATTGTAATAAAGTATTTGGATATATCGGTATGTAGGGGGAATGCCTTTGTCGAGGGAGCGGCAGAAAGGAAATTTTCTCTTATTTATTTTCTATGATTTATTTTGTAGGATTTGTTCTTGTTTACTTTCTTAGGTACAGACTTGAAACTATCCAACATTTTTTTGGATTTCTTGTTGTTTATTTTCTATGGTTTAGTCCTTTTGTATTTCCTAATCCATGAAATTATTCACCATTTTTTGGATCTCTTTTTATCTCTAGGTCACCCGTTGAAGGAGGGACTTCGAAAGCTAGGGTTTATTGATCCTCTACCAAAGAACTTCCAATTTATCAAGCAAGTATTTCGAGGTACAAGTCTAATTACTAAGCATATAAGCAAGTATTAATTAGTATGCTAATTACTCTAATTTTGCTAGGGTTTAACCTTTTTGTAAAGATTTGTAGTTTTCAATCCTATGTTACCTCTGAAATTAGCCAACATTTTCTGAGTCTCTTTCTCTCTAGGGTTTAATCTTTTTGTAAAGAATTATTTTTTTCACAATCCTCTGTTACCTCTCCAATTATTCACCATTACCTCTGAAATTATTGAAGAAATTGATACGTTATGAACATAATGTCTTGATCTCGTCGATGCACATTGTCAAGTGTTCAATCTTTTTGTAAAGATTAGCTGGTTCTTTTTCTCAAATATGAGACATTTTAAATTGTTTGACAACATTATTGCTAGTATAATTGTGCACTGTTATACTTGAAAGATAATGTCAGGTGCAAACTTTTGTCATGATATGTGTCAACATTGAATTAGAACTTTCAAAATGGAAAAAACCTGCATATCAATTTTAGACGACTCCCAAAGAATGAATATGAATGTCAATTTTTACATGACTCCCAAACCAACCAGTTCAGCACGAGGGGAGAAATACCTCAGTATGTGTGTGTAGAAAATTAGAAAGGAATTCCTGTGCAGCAGCAGGTGCATCTTGCTGCACCACCAGCAAGCAGAAGCTTACTCTGCTGCTAACACACACATACTGCAGCAGACCTGTGTGCATGTGAGTGTTGTGTGCGTGTGTAACATCATACAGGCAGTGGAAGATTCTAGTGTGTGTGTATTGATTGTAACGTGTCTTGATACCAGTTGAAGGAGTGAAGATCAGTTAGTAAAAGGGGAGAGGGAACCTGCGCAGTGCACAGGTCTGTGTGTACACAGGTAATCTGTGCACCGACTTGTACCCCTGTTTAATATGAATTTTGGTGCTTATGTGAGTTTGTAGATACGTACACATATGTATGTGTTCAGTTTTTGAGGGTGTCTAAACCAGTGTGTATAGGCCATTTCTGTGTGCAGGAATGTAAGTTCAGTTCACCTGGAATCATCATTACTACTTGTTTTTATGGAAGCTACTAACTAGTCATGCAATGCATCTGTGCATGGTTATCTGGTGTAGGTTATTTCAAGTACAAGAGACTTGATGATGGAGGACTCCGATAGTGCAGTCAGCAGTTCATTCTTACTGGATGATGATTCCAGGTGAACATTTTCGGAACTTATTTAAGATAATTAGCAGGTCTTTTTGATGTATTATATACAGACACTTTCATATCATCTCCTTTTTCCAATGTAGCATACCATTCTCAATGGATGACGTATCCAAATCAATGGCACAGATAGACGTATCAGATGTTGATCCATCACCATTGCTTCGTGAAAATTCTGGATTTTTGTTCTTGCTTCAACCTGGCAGACTAATTATCTAAAGCGTATGTTGGGCACTACCATCCAACTCAATTGAAACCTAGGAATAAGTCTCACCATCTTCTACTTGTTAATTCCATTCTACTGTTGCAAAAAGAGCCAGTCAGTTCCTTTTTAAATCTCTCTTTCATTTTTTTTGTTGATTGATTTTATTGTTTTAGAGTGTGCTGTTTAAAACACACATGAGGTCCCCTTGTACTGATATTAAGTGGGACTGGTGGTCCAAAACCCGCCTTAGGACTGGCCCGATCAAACTTGGGTTGAGCCGGTCTGGTCCGGTCCACAAGAATTTCGGGTCAGGTTGTAGGAAGGAATATGTGAATGTAAATCATTAGTAGTGTGTGTACACTTAGTAACGTATTAGTATAAGTGTACATGTTTAGAATTTGTATGTTATTGTGTAAGTGACAACCTGGGGGTAGATGTAGCAGTAGTTGTACTGATAACTGCAGTGCAGTTTAGGATACATCCCCTATATGTGTGGAGATGTAGGAAGGGATATGTGAATGTAAATCATTAGGATACATCCCCTATATTCTAATTTCATTTTTTTGCTCTAGGATCATGGAATATATATTAGTCTAGTTATAGTGCGGTTGTCACATTTTCATGTTTTCCTCTTCTTTGTAATTCATCATTGTGATAGGAATGTTGATTTATACAAGATTTATGACAAGGTGATATGTGGTTATACCCACACTTTTATGAAAATAAATTATCGGTAGTGGTAGGTATTGGATCGGGGATATGCCAAATCTTATCGGTGATATGTGGGATTCTAATTAATTTCCATTTTTGTTTATAATTTCTTATAATTTTATACTATATAATTACTCTCTCTTCTTCTGAAAATTATTTAGGTATTGGGACATGATTGTAAAGGTTATATACATGGAATGGGTCAAGGCATTTCAAAGACGAAGATTTATGCTTCAGCTGCAGACAGGGAGACTGCTCGTAGAGAAAAAAAATGTTGCTTTGCTAAATCAGATGGAGAATCTTAAACAAATAGTAGTTTTCCTGCATGCTACAGAATGTAACACTCATAGATCGAGTCAATCTTTATCAAAGTTTCACACTCAGGTGAGTAGAGCTAAATTATCGAATTCTAATATCTTGTTATATTCCTATATATTATTCATCATTGTGATAGACATTTTGCTTTATGCAATATTTATGACAAGGTGATACATGGTTACACCTTGACACTTTTATGAAAACAAATTATTGGTTGCAGTAAGTATTGGATTGGGATATGCCAAACCGTATCGATATCGGTCGTATTGGATCGGTATCAGCCAATACTATAAACTATGATTCTGGGTCCCATGTATCTTAATACCTTTCGGTAGTATTTCATAGAGTATTCAAATTGAATGAACGAATTATTTTCTCAATCGGTCGTATCGGATCGGTATCGGCCGATACTACAAACTATGAAGTTTGTGATTTATATGATGGGCATGTACTAATGAGTGTAGAAGAGATAAAAATAAATTCAATTAGAATATTATAACATGGAATCTTGCACCAATATTTTAATAGTTTCTTGTAGGGGCATGTAATAAGTAATTTGCTTTAAAAAAATCAGTTGGGGCTCAATACCCAACAAACTTATAGTGCATTAGCCCTCATATATGTTCATGTAGAAGTGTATAAGAAGCATGGTCTCCTATATAGGTTTGGAGTACCTATGCGACATATGTAGTATAACAGATTAGTTTTTTCATTTTGATAATTAGATGTGCAGATATATTTTGCCTCTTTATACACAACATGCATAAATTGTAAATATGTATGTTATGAACTAGTGTGTACCTCAATTTACAAATTGTAGGAATTTACTGATGATGTTGTCCACTCTTCATCAAATATATACTTTAATCTGATACGTCTTTCATTGTAGTTCAATATTGCTTTGCTTAACTAAATTTTATTGAACTACTCTTTCCTTTTGGGTTATGAAAGGATAATTCAACTTTTCATCCCAATGACATTTTTTCCATTCAAAATTGAAGGGTAAATAACAATCACAGACCTGATTATCCTTATCTATGGAAATGAACATTGGCTATATTTGGATATTTTATCGGAACTCGTAAAAAAGACAAAGATAGACATTGGTGAAAACTATGATATCATTATAGTTTAAAGAAGCTAAACTTCTTATACCCAACAAGTTCTTCTGTACTTGGTTTATTCTTAGAATTTTAGCTAATATAACGTCAATAGCAGATAACATGAAATGAAACATTATGTTGTGTCTAAGAGTTCAAAGTGTTGGCACTTATGTTATAAAATGGTGAGTCTTGGGTTGCATTATCTTTTATGTATCCCTTCCATATCTTCCATATCAGTATATGTGATCTATTAAAATTTTCAGAGGCTGTGGGTTCAACCTCTTGGACAATATGAGAAATTAGAAAAGTCTGGATTGCTGATGAAAGATATTTTGATGTTGTAACTGGCTTGAGGTAAGTTGGTGACTGTTTCATTGATATCATGTCTATCAGTTGCATGGATACATCATGAAACAACATGTTCAAGGTGACAGACATGACACATTATCTGTTCCAATATGTGTCAGACACGACATAATTATGGTAATTGACTTTTGAGTGTCCATGCTTCCTAGGTTTGACTTTATAGAGTAGTTAAAGTGGTTGATCCTTTTTTTTTCCTTTTAATAACATCTCATATTCAATTCTATGTCTCAGTTTTCAGTGGCAGTGGTCCAACATATATTTATCTAGCAATAGAGGCCATGACTGATGGTGGAGTAGCTGCTGGTCTTCCTCGAGATTTTTCTCTTGTTCTACCATCTCAGACAGTAAGTATATCGTAACATATGAAATCTTCAGGCCTGTTAGTGATTTGGAGGAATGGTTGAAATTTGATTATACAAAGTTTTTCACACTAATTTAAGTGTTTCCACCCAAACCTACAAAATCTGATCGTATATGCCACATATCCCTGTCTTAATATATTTACCTGGGATTGACATATTGCAACCGGATTGATATATTGCTCCATTCGCTAACACATACATGTGTTGTTTTCACTAATACATACCTGAGATATTGATATATTGCTTCAGATCTTGGATGTTGCTTCATTGGCCAATAACATAACTTCATATTTCTAAGATCTGAAGGGAATTCATGTAGCCGATTTACTAAACATACACTCTCATATTTTCATGACCATTTTAACAATATACACGTGCATTCGTGTAATGTATTTCCATGTTTCTTGAGCACGGAACTTGATGTCCTTGTCTTATCCAATTGATAGTTTGACACGAGAGGGACCTTTCTTGTCAAAATAACACCGACTTTCGAAGCCCACTGGTTGCTCTTGAGAGGTGGTTACCGTGTTAGAAATCACTTGTATAAACTCAGTTTCTGTGAACTAGTTTGAATTCTGGAAGTAGAGGTCTTTGGTATTTTATCAGTTGTTTCACAACATAAGTTTTCTTTGGATTATCAATGTTATCCGTACTCATATGGTTAATTACTTCTTAAGCTTTCGTATATGAATTGCATTAATTTATGAAGCTGTATTGTTTAGCACATATGTAATTTTTCGGATAACAATATTATGAATTATAGAAGCACCTGACCTGTGCTGTATCATATATCATATTAAGGGACCATATTTCATATGTGCATGCTTAATTTGGTCGCTATATTGTCCATTCTGCTTAAGTTGCAACTACAAGTCGAGGGAAATATATATACACATAACATATACTCTGGCCAGTTATTTGAGTATATAAAATTTAGGTCAAAATCTTTAAATATTGATAACTTCTAGTTTTATATATAGCAAGAAACAAGAGGGCCTAATTTAATTCTATTCCCAGTGTTCGGGAAAAATAAAACAAAAAACAAGAAATTTATTTTTTCTTTCAGTGCACTTTAACGTACATTAGGTCTTAAAAAATATATTACAGTAGCATTAATTTCCACCATTTTGCAAATGATTATCATATACCAATAATTATCCAGCTTCTTCGTACTCTCATTTTATAGTTATTGATCATTTTGAGCTGACATTTTATATACACTTTAAGACAGATGTCTACGGTTGTACTTATGTTTTTTTTATTTCTATCCTTATTATATAGGTGTGTAACTTTATATAATTTTTTTTGAATATTTATGGAGAATCAAGAACTATTTTATACTTATGTTTTTTCTTATGTTTGTATGTAGGGACATGATCAGGCTACTTGTCCTTAAAGGTCTTTTGAAGAATTTAGAAAGAAAGTCATTGCTATTGGACGTGTGAATACGCAACATTGAATGACGAATCATATAATATCATTGTCGATAAAATTTTTGCTGGGAATGAGATGTTCGATAGAGACGAAAAGTTTGATGATATCACTGTTGGCGAAATCATCAATTGGCCAAAATATTCAGTTCACTTTGTGAGGTTTTAAAGTTCGCTTTTTTTGTACTGCACTTGAGATTGTAAGCTAGCAATAAAACTCCTCTTTTTGTTCATCATGAGAATGAAACCATTGTGAGCTAGCAATATTGGAGTTCCTTTTGTTTGTTTATGGAATATTGCTATGTAAACTTGATACATTTATTAGTTAATACAATTTTGATTGAGTTTTTCATTATTGATGTTTATATGAAAATTTATTTTTAGATCTATTTTAGTTTTATACAGAGGATGAATACGTTTAAACATATTTGATAAGAATGAATTGAGTTTTTTTTTAATTTTGTTTTCCAAAAAAACGACAGACCTTACCAGTTGAAAAAGTAAAAATAATATCAGACCAATTTACAGATTATTTGACAGTTTTAGTCCATCGTTTTTATTCGACAGATAATAACTGTCATTTTATTCAACTATAAAACGACAGTCCAAAACTGTCGTTTAAATTTTGGGATGCGCTATTAACGACGGATGATCTGACAAGTCAAAACTGTCGTTTAATAAGATTTACGACGGTTTTGGTCTGTCGAAAAATGCATATTTTGGCGTAGTGGCACCATGTGCCTTATGTGGATGCGCCCATGCATCCCCATGCGCCTAGTGGAACGTGGATTGACGCACCCACTCAACAGCCCATCACTTGTCAAAGAACATTAAATACTAAAAACTGACAGAGTTGGCAGCTCGTCCCCCGAGGACTGCGGTTGACAGCTTTTTCAGAAGACGAAGCGTCGCCAACGTCAGCATCATCATTACTCTCCTTCGGCGGTTACAAGACACGTGGCCGCCCAAACTATTTCGTATGTGCCTCCAAAGCCATGCGCCCAAACCTCTGCATGCGCCTCAAAAGCCGTACGCCTCAGACTTGTCTCTGATCCCTAAAGACAGAAGTCAAAGTCACTACTGAAGCCCCGCATGCGCCTCAAAAGTCGTGTGCCCCGACTGGTTCGTAACTCCTGAAGGTTACGAGCCAAAGTCTCCTCATGCGCCCCATCCCAGGCGCATCCTATCCATCAAATCTGAGATCTCTCCCGAGATCTCAGCAACAGAAAGATCCTCCCCTGCTACGTGCCAACCACAGACGCAACGTAAAGGATTCAACCCATAAATGATGGCACATCATCCACGCACCGCCTTCCATCTTCAACCACGTGGCATCCCCACGAACAGACGCATCCTACATATGTGCGCATGAGCAGCCAGCCTGCAAACTATAAATAGAGGGATCATTTCCTTCTTCTACACACACACAGACATATACATTCCAGACTACAAAGAGATGAGCAGACACTCAACGTCTTCCTCCTCTCAATAAACTCCAACACCCGGAGCAACTCAGGCCTTCAGAGAACCGAGAACCGTCGTCAGATCGTCAACGGAGTCAACGCATTACCACTCGCTCCATCGGCACAAGGGACCCAGATAAACAAAAGTATACTCTTAGGACTACATCTAAGTACTACATTGTAACACTGTTCTGTTTGTATTGAAATTTGTAATCAAAGAATTTTAATGGCAAACAAGCTGGCGACTCTGCTGGGGATCTCTTTCTCCTCCGCCGAGAAAGTTGTGTCACAATCCGACGACATGAAGGTGGACTCCTCCCACAAGATGCTGGTCGTACGCCTCAATCAACAGGCGTATGAGGAGTTCATCTCTGAAGGCAGTGCGAGTCCTTCGAAGCAGCTGCCGAAGCCGAAGAAGACTCGCCGAGTTTGGATACGAAAGGTCGAGGCCCCTGGCGCCACCACCGAAGTGGATGCGCCCAAGCAGCCTACCCTTTCTGCTGACGTTCTCAACAGCCAGGATGCGCCCACCGATGCAGTGCATCTTCCAGGAAAATGTGGTGTTAACCACATTCTCCAGCTATCTTTTTCTCAGGCGAAGAAGATGCACCGACGGAGCAGGGGCGCATCTAATGCCCTGCGCGTCGGCCCCGATGCGCCACAGAAGGCGTCTGTATTTGACAGACTCACTCGCTGTCATGGCGAGGATACTTTGGACTCTGAGTACTATACGCCCCAGCGGGCTAGTACGAAGAAGTCCATGGCAGCACGGGCCATGCGCCACAAAGTACTATACCGGCAGCGAACCAGATGCATGTGCTCACAATCATGCGCACTGCTGATGGTAAGTCGCATAAGGTTTGCTCGGGTGCTTCTGCGCCAGGAACGAGCCGGCCTTCAAAGTCCTTGTCTCACTTGGGCGCATCTACTGCGTTTACAACCAAGTCGAGCAAGGCAAACCCAGTGGTCTTGAACTCCCGTGCCTCCTCTAGTTGTGCGTCTGAGGTTCGTTCAAGTCACTATAAATGCGGGACCCCCACTACTGATCTGAGCGTCTGTTTGGCGTTGGATCAGGGGGCACAGCATTCACTTGACCATCCCGGCATTTGGCCTTGCCATGCGCCTGATGGGGGTGTGAAGGTGGCACTCTCCCCAAATGATCTGCGTAACGTGATTACTCACAAGTGTCGATCAGGAGAGCTGACTAACGAGCACAATGCGCCCCTCGCGGGGCATACATATGCCGTGGTCAACATCAACTGTTGTTGCAACATAGCAGTCCCATCAAGGCTGTCCGTGTTCCAACGACTGTAATCATCGATACCCCTCCGACGTCGCCTCGGCAAGAAGATGTCGGTTGAAGAGGAACCAGAACTGAAGGTTGCTTCTTGCAACGTCATCTCCAACACCTCGTCAATCAGGAAGGCAACTGGGAACTCCTCGGCCTCAGCCTCATCCAAGAGCCAGCCGAGAAAAACCAAGACAATTGTCCCGTCCTCTGGAGTGTTTGAGGGCACTCGGGAGAGAAAGAAGATCTTGGAGGAAGCTGGGGGTAGTCAATGTAATACCCCGCTCCGCACGGCGCATTACGCTGAAACGTTGACTCAGCGAGTCGCGTTGAACCAAAGGAATGTATCGATGCAAAACGATACGAGAGTTAAGTTGTCACGAGCAACGCATCGAACTAAGTCGATGCGAAGAGTTACGTCGACCCGAGTAATGCATCGGACTATGTCGATGCGAAGAGTTGCCTTGTCCCTAAGAATGCATCGAGTGAATCGATACGAAGCGCTGCGTTGCCCCGAAGGATGAGTGCATTGAATCGGCTCGAAGATTCTAAGAAATCGAATCGACCAAGGCACAAGTCCGAATCGAAGCAAGTATTGATTTTAGTTGGTTTCGTGTGCAGGTCATACTTTGACGGGAAAATATTAGAGGTCGATCTTTTGCAATATTTAGTAAGGGGTCCGCGAAATCAAATCGTCGCCTTGCGACGGGCTAAGACTTGGGCATGCTAAGGCGAATTGGGCGTATAACTCAACGAAGCACGAAGTGCTCAAATGGCTAAGTCAGGAGAGTGGCCGTGCAACAAAGTTAGGGAATCGAGCCGCATCGTCTCGGCGAAACTACGAAGGCGTATCGACTCAAGGTGGGAGGAATGACTTCTTTTTACTCCTTCATTCGATAAGTCAAATATATCATTGTATGCTAAGTTAACCTATCGACGCCACGGGCGTGGCCGATCGGAGATAAAATCATAGTGTGAGTCGAACACTAAGTTAGAACAATTGAAATAAAACGTGCATCAATATGCACGAGTCGCTATGGGACATTGGATATCGCTAAGGCGAGCGCCTCGGTGCGCAAGCCGTAAGAACATGGGATAACTGTAATTGGCAAGTGCCTTAGTGCACGAACCATACCTTGCCTTTGCTGCACGAGTTAGACGGCTAGAACATTGAAAGACAATAGGCGAGCGCCCTAGCGCGCAAGCCCCGAACATTGAATGCTAAGTTATAGAACATGGGAATATGGTCGGAACGTGCCTACGTGCACGGGATAATAAAAGATGGCTTCGTTGCGAGAGAATACAGTTGCGGTATGAATGTGGCGGAACTGTCGGATATGACATGTTGCCTCGAAAGGTGTTCGAGACCTTCGGGTCGTTCGGTTGACGAGCATTGAGTTGAGACATGATGCCATTGAATCATCGAAACGAAGTGCGAAACGAAAGAACATAGAAAGCTAAATGGAAGAAATGCGAGACGATAAGTCTGAGTCTCGGACTCAAGACTATGTTTGGTTGTTTGAATTTAACTGTTGAATGATAGGGCGTTGCATGGTCGATTGGAATGGGCTCGAGATTAATGTGATATTAACTCGTGCACGAGTATCCCCCCAAACGGATAAATGCCGGAGGTCCCCGGAACCGATTTGGCCGCGGAGGGATGATAATCTTTGTAGGCGCACATCCTTAAACAAGATGGGAGAAGCCGCAAATGATGGCATGTACCGGGAACGTTTCGGTTGTTTGGGAGAGTGACCCAACCCATGAAACGTCGGCAGCCCAACCAAATAGTGAGAAAAGAAGGAGAGAAAAGAAAGGAACTCCTTTAGTCCATTCCGGCGCGGATACGCCAACGACCCGCATATAGCTAAGGAACGATGGGTTGAAAGTGTAGGCACGTGTGCGTCCCGCATATAGATCCTACTTAGAGATGCACTATAATATGACAGGGATGGAACGAGGCGTATTCACCTTGCGTTAGTGCAAGGGACGCAAGGACGAGTGAGTCGACTTGGTAAGTCACGCCACGAATCAAACACGAGATTGCTTGTTTGCTTGTCTATTCAATTCGATAACATGATGATATGATAACATGCTTTACGCTTTCGAAGATGCCATGAAATTGACCCTAAGAAGAACATAGCAAGATCATTAGCCAAGTTGCATGATTCAACATAAAGATTAAAATGTCGGTTTGAAAAGATGATCTTTGCTTCAGTACATGCGAGGACGAACGTACTGATCCCCCACCAGCTTCATGCAGGGTGCAGGGAATGGATTGCTCGCGGCGAAGCGTTGCTTGAACGTGTTAAGGCTTGGAATGCCGAAGCGCATTGAAGCGTGCTATCGTATTGACGCTCGGACTACGCAGCTGGATTGATACGGCCGAGATATAGAAGGCATGATGTATGGAACGGTGAAATCCTTTGTGGATAAGAGAGAACCTGAGTGTTGTAGCCAATCTGGCATATATTGTTAGGCTATCGAAAGCCATTGTAATCTCAGTTTCAGATATCAATAAAGAGAATTGTTTCGTATACTCTGTTTTCCTATCGTTGTTAATATCAAATCAAAAGATAACCATTTGAGAACTTGTCATCTTGCCTTGCACGAGCGCAACTCCAGGCTCATGCGGCATTACGCCCCCTGCGAGGACGATGATTCGGGTGATTCCGGGTCGGGGCGTGACAAATTGGTATCAGAGCTCTAGGCTCAATTTCCTCTGGACGCTTGCTTCATTACAATTCGAAAAGTTGCCCACCACCACTTGATATCACTCTTGACTCTACTCGATGCCGCACTGGATGTTCCATACAATAAGTCTAATACAAATCGTGTAATTTTGCCGCATGTGTTTTGAAAATTACACGATGTTTGCTAAGAAAGTCGCGAAGGGTATATTGTATTGAATGCAAACGAGCCGTAAAAATGTTAGTTGCTGCAAGCGCAACAAATTGTGGAATACGATTTGAGATACTGTGGCAATGTAACATGTTGAATGAGAAATAAAATGATGCACGAAGTGCAACGAGTAATGGTGAATATGCGTTAAAATGAAAGTGAGAAGTGATAAGCCAATACCGAATGTGTAAACGGATTGTGCGTTGACTTGGAAAGTCGAGAGTAATTCGTTGCACGAGGTGCGGTAAATATTGGAAATGATCGTTGCACGATGTGCAACGCGTATCGAAAGTAAAATTTGTTGCACGGGGTGCAACGCATATCAAATAAATTGTTGCACGAGATGCAACGTAAGGAAAGAATTGAAATCGTAAATCGATAGAACGAATCGTTCGGTTGCACACCAAACTTATGTTGGCAAACGAGAACATTGACCGAATCGTGTCGAATTTTGATAGAATCAAAGTTACGGTTGTGATCAAGCACGATCACTGCGGAAATCGTAAGTCGGAAGAGAACGTTGGCCTATACTAAGTATAACGCGAGGGAAATGGCTTGAATTTCGAGTGGTATATGCCATACCACGTAGGCGATGAATGACTCGATTTCGAGTGGTATATGGTATAGCACTTATGCGATAAATTGCATCGACGCTTTGTGAGAATTGCGGAAAGTTTGTCCGCAACGGACTGGGGAGTACCGAGACTCGATTGAAAATTTGTATGACGGTATGTTGATGCAAGTGTTCTTCGAAATTCGGTTGGGACGATAAGGCGAGACTTGTATCGATGAACGATACGTCAGATGAAAGTTATAAGTTGGTCGGACGACCGAGACAAGCGAAACGATTATGCCTTGAAGCAATAATCGGATCGACGGAAAAGGGAAAACTCGAGATTACAAATGAGTCGCACGAATTGCGATCTCGATAGAAATGTTGGGCGAGGCGAATCGAATCGCACGACTTGCGATCTCGATAGGAATGTTCGGCTAGGCGAATTGAATTGCACGACTTGCAATTTTGATAGAAATGTTGGGCGATGCAAGTTGTAATCGAACCGCACGATGTGCGACTTCGGTGAAGAGTTGGTTGATGTGAGTAATCGTGCCTAAGAAATAGTTGGTTACGTTACGGCGACACTCATTTGAGTACGACTGAAAACACGCAAAACTTAGAGGGCGTGATCGTATAACTCGAGGGTTCGATGTTGGATAATCGGTAACTCAATTACGCGATCAAAGTATAGTGGGATGCGGCGAATGGGAAAATAAGTTGATGCGTATGGAAAAGTTTGTTGCGAACTTGGATGTATGCGATACGAGTTAAGTTGACGTTGAAACGGATTCAAAGTCGACCCTTATGCTATCGAAACTGATACGACTATCAAGATCGATGCGTAAGGAAACGTATGCACGATGTGAGAATACAAAATGGAGTGTGCCTTGCGCTATCAAAATTTTGTAAGTAACGATACGAGAATGAACGAATTTGATTGATCGTAAATTTTGTGATTAATCAAGACGAGACTATAAGTCATCGACGATTGCTCGATGCGTACAGCATCTCGTGTGTCGACCCGTGAATAAGATAGACTCGAACTTGATGCGAGTAGATGTTTCGTAAATTGCGGAATCATCGACGGCAGTGCATGACTTGACTCGGAGAATAGTTGCGCATCAGTTGCGCCGATAGAAATGGTTTTATCCAAAATTGGGCAGTCGCATAGAATCGTCGGAACGTGATTTGGCTCCGAAATAAGATATAGCATGGTTCGTATTAAACTGTCCTTCGGTGATGATCCACAATTATCGAGCGTAGCTTCGGGGCAGCTGACCCTAGAAGACTTGACCGCCAGATCAAATTGAATGCTGCAGACCGTAAGATGACCCATGCGATATTGCATATGAGATTGCACAGATAACAAATATAATGCGGTACATGTTGACGATAAGTCTAGGCGATCGAAAAAAAATTTGTTGGAACAGCTTTCGATTGAGAATGATATAGTTAGATTTTGAGTATTCGTCGGATGAATACTTGAATGGTTATGTTGGTCGACGGTCGAACTAGAATTCACCAACGAACTTGGTGATTCGGATAGGCGATTGCGAGAAACGTGCTATGCACGAGAGGGAACGATAAGGGAATGACTTACGAGTCATGTCGTTAGATTCTGATTCATATTGCAATTTAGCTTACGTGAATCGAAATTTACATTCGATGTTGTACGATGGATAAGTTGGGAATTTGGCTAGTGAATTTCTAGTCGTTAGGAAATTGAATGTAAGACGTGTCGTAAAGACCTTCGTGCTAAGGCGATCGTTGCCTTGAGCACTGTCGCCTTGTTGTAAACTTTCATGTCAGATAGATTGTGTCCTTTGTGCAATGTCAATTTAAACTTGCGTCGGGAGAATCTAAGCACGGGGACTATGTAAGTAACCTAGCAGGTGTAGCCCTGAATGTTGATGCATTTACAAGTCAACAAAGGAAATCGTATCGAGATAAATTGCATAGCCAGACTTCGGAAATAGTTGGGTGGCGATATCGAACGCAAGGCGTTGCGAAGGATCGTTGCGATCGGATGCGCGACGGCTGGACGCAATGCGTAGAATTGATAGTCCCGATGAAACATACGAAACGAGAAAGGCGATTTTAAATCGCGTCGCGTGCAGTGACTTTATTGAATGAATCACGTATGTATTGAATATACGTATGCGATAAAATTTCGAGAACGGTTGCTGAGGATAAGTCCGATCGAGAATACGGAGATGGCAAGCATAGGATTGAAATTTACCTGTCAGCTTTGTTCCAATTTGCTACGACTGGACTTGGTCGAAATACACATATCTTTGGGACGCCTTGAATATAGGTACGAATCCAAATCGAGTTGTATAATTCAAATCGAGCTGCAGGGATGACTTGAAATGTTAGTGAAAAGCTTGCGAGATATTATAAAATCGAACAACATTGGTGGGACGAGATCGTGAAACGATCTATAAAACACTTATTCAGAGTGTTGGTTTTGGTTCGAGGACGAACCTTGTTTTGAGTGGTATATTCTGTAATACCCCGCTCCGCACGGCGCATTACGCTGAAACGTTGACTCAGCGAGTCGCGTTGAACCAAAGGAATGTATCGATGCAAAACGATACGAGAGTTAAGTTGTCACGAGCAACGCATCGAACTAAGTCGATACGAAGAGTTACGTCGACCCGAGTAATGCATCGGACTATGTCGATGCGAAGAGTTGCCTTGTCCCTAAGAATGCATCGAGTGAATCGATGCGAAGCGCCGCGTTGCCCCGAAGGATGAGTGCATTGAATCGGCTCGAAGATTCTAAGAAATTGAATCGACCAAGGCGCAAGTCCGAATCGAAGCAAGTATTGATTTTAGTTGGTTTCGTGTGCAGGTCATACTTTGACGGGAAAATATTAGAGGTCGATCTTTTGCAATATTTAGTAAGGGGTCCGCGAAATCAAATCGTCGCCTTGCGACGGGCTAAGACTTGGGCATGCTAAGGCGAATTGGGCGTATAACTCAACGAAGCACGAAGTGCTCAAATGGCTAAGTTAGGAGAGTGGCCGTGTAACAAAGTTAGGAAATCGAGCCGCATCGGCTCGGCGAAACGACGAAGGCGTATCGACTCAAGGTGGGAGGATTGACTTCTTTTTACTCCTTCATTCGATAAGTCAAATATATCATTGTATGCTAAGTTAACCTATCGACGCCACGGGCATAGCCGATCGGTAATAAAATCATAGTGTGAGTCGAACACTAAGTTAGAACAATTGAAATGAAACGTGCATCAATATGCACGAGTCGCTATGGGACATTGGATATCGCTAAGGCGAGCGCCTCGGTGCGCAAGCCGCAAGAACATAGGATAACTGTAATTGGCAAGTGCCTTAGTGCACGAACCATACCGTGCCTTTGCTGCACGAGTTAGACGGCTAGAACATTGAAAGACAATAGGCGAGCGCCCTAGCGCGCAAGCCCCGAACATTGAATGCTAAGTTATAGAACATGGGAATATGGTCGGAACGTGCCTACGTGCACGAAATAATAAAAGATGGCTTCGTTGCGAGAGAATACAGTTGCGGTATGAATGTGGCAGAACTGTCGGATATGACATGTTGCCTCGAAAGGTGTTCGAGACCTTCGGGTCGTTCGGTTGACGAGCATTGAGTTGAGGCACGATGCCATTGAATCATCGAAACGAAGTGCGAAACGAAAGAACATAGAAAGCTAAATGGAAGAAATGCGAGACGATAAGTCTGAGTCTCGGACTCAAGACTATGTTTGGTTGTTTGAATTTAACTGTTGAATGATAGGGCGTTGCATGGTCGATTGGAATGGGCTCGAGATTAATGTGATATTAACTCGTGCACGAGTATCCCCCCAAACGGATAAATGCCGGAGGTCCCCGGAACCGATTTGGCCGCGGAGGGATGATAATCTTTGTAGGCGCACATCCTTAAACAAGATGGGAGAAGCCGCAAATGATGGCATGTACCGGGAATGTTTCGGTTGTTTGGGAGAGTGACCCAACCCGTGAAACGCCGGCAGCCTAACCAAATAGTGAGAAAAGAAGGAGAGAAAAGAAAGGAACTCCTTTAGTCCATTCCGGTGCGGATACGCCAACGATCCGCATATAGCTAAGGAACGATGGGTTGAAAGTGTAGGCACGTGTGCGTCCCGCATATAGATCCTACTTAGAGATGCACTATAACATGACAGGGATGGAACGAGGCGTATTCACCTTGCGTCAGTGCAAGGGACGCAAGGACGAGTGAGTCGACTTGGTAAGTCACGCCACGAATCAAACACGAGATTGCTTGTTTGCTTGTCTATTCAATTCGATAACATGATGATATGATAACATGCTTTACGCTTTCGAAGATGCCATGAAATTGACCCTAAGGAGAACATAGCAAGATCATCAGCTAAGTTGCATGATTCAACATAAAGATTAAAATGTCGGTTTGGAAAGATGATCTTTGCTTCAGTACATGCGAGGACGAACGTACTGATCTCCCACCAGCTTCATGCAGGGTGCAGGGAATGGATTGCTCGCGGCGAAGCGTTGCTTGAACGTGTTAAGGCTTGGAATGCCGAAGCGCATTGAAGCGTGCTATCGTATTGACGTTCGGACTACGCAGCTGGATTGATGCGGCCGAGATATAGAAGGCATGATGTATGGAACGGTGAAATCCTTTGTGGGCAAGAGAGAACCTGAGTGTTGTAGTCAATCTGGCATATATTGTTAGGCTATCGAAAGCCATTGTAATCTCAGTTTCAGATATCAATAAAGAGAATTGTTTCGTATACTCTGTTTTTCTATCGTTGTTAATATCAAATCAAAAGATAACCATTTGAGAACTTGTCATCTTGCCTTGCACGAGCGCAACTCCAGGCTCGTGCGACATCACGCCCCCTGCGAGGACGATGATTCGGGTGATTCTGGGTCGGGGCGTGACAGTCAAACCCTTGTTGATCCTCCCTCTGAAGACGAAGATGTCCTCCAAACACCTTGGTGTAGCCAGATTTCTGCAGATCTTCAGCCTGAAGATGAAGACTTCTCCCAGAACCCAGCTGGTGGTGGTCAAGTCTCTGCAAGTCCTCATCCCGATCATGAAGAAACCCCCGAAAGCACGACTAGGGGTAGCCAAGACGAAGCTCCGGGAGAGGCGACTCCTCCACAGGAGAGTGAAGCTGAAAGTGAAGCTTCAACCAACCCATCCACTTCCAGTCGTGTCATGACAGTGTACATGACTGTGGGTAATATAGACTCAGATGCGCAGCCAGCGGACCTTGTCCAGCGCATAGACACATTCGAGGGAGGACTCAAGACCCTCTCTGCCTCCATGCAAACACTGACTCAAGCAGTATTTGAGATTCGGTCAGCTCTGGCCAGAGCACCTTCTACTGGTCCCGACCCAGGGGCCAATGGAGAATCAAGTGTACCCCCTCAACGGGTATCCTTGGACATGGATCGACGCGAGATGCCGCGCGTGTCGAAACCATCCAACGTTCAAGCTGTACCACCTTCTCCGACTCCCAGCTCCACGGAGGATGTGGTCGAGATGATCAGAGACCTCCGCGAGCGCTTCGAGTCCAAGAATAGACAGGAGGAGCGTCAGAAGATGGAGATTCTACAACCCTACCCCCTCGAATGGAACAAGGTGGTTTATCCTTCCAAGTATAAACCACAAACCTTAACACCATACGACAGGAAGGATTCCCCGCGCCCTTACTTGACGTACTTCCAGTCTCAAACGGGACATCTCCCAAAGGAAGATGCGCTGCTTACCAGCCTCTTTGTCGGGGCACTCAAGGAGGTGGCTTATGACTAGTACTGCAGCCTCCCCGAAAATTCTATATCTTCTATCGATGACTTGACACGTCTTTTCCTTGACCGTTTTTACGATGGAGGAAAAGACATGACAATGGCGTCCCTCATAGAAGTACGTCAGAAGGAGAAGGAGACAGTTCGAACATTCATCGAACGTTTCCGACAAGCCTACTTCCGACTGCCCCCGGGTATGCCAGAACATACGCTTCTCTCCTCCTGTAGCATGAACATGCTGCCTGCGATCAAGCTCTGGCTCAACTCTACTCTTCCTCCCGACTGGAGTTTGCTGATCATTGAGGCGGAAGCAGCAGAAAAGAAGGCGTCCAATGCTCGTCTTCTGGGAGTCAGTTTCCCTGCCTTCGAGGACAAGGGAAAACGGCCTGCAGCCAACAACCCCGGACGCGAAACGAAGGGGAAGCAGGCATTGACAGTCAATGCCTCTAAGGGTGCACCAGCACCCACTCAGAAGCCTCCACTTGCACCAAGGCCAAAGGAGTTTTATTCTTTCAACGACGAAGACACCCTGCAACTCTTCGAGATATTAAAGCAGGGTGACAAGATCAAGCTGCCCGACCCGAAGCGTCCCGACGAGGTTGGGAGAACAGACAATCCGAGGTATTGTCACTACCATTGATTTGTCGGACATCCGACTAAGGACTGCTATGTCCTCAAAAATTACATCCAGCGCATGATCAATGCTGATGTCATCTCCGTCGACTACGAAGAAAAAATGGTTTCGGCCAACTTGGTGTCACTTCAGTTTGGCACCTTACCGTCGACCACAACACAAGATGGTGTCGTCCCCATCCCAAAGGTGACAATGGAGGTGGTTAACTTGCCACCTACCCGTGACAACGTGAGTGGACTCATCCCACTCACCACATCTTGGGGGGAGGTCTTATGGGTTCACCCTGACCTTGTCTCCGAAGTGACTCAATCGGAGGTACGTTCTACCTCCAAAACCAAGGGCAGGAAGATCAAGTCTTACCGCATGGTCTCTTCCTCTGCGGAAGAGGCACTTCCTGTACAGACGTGTTCCCAGCTGAACGCCCAACCCGACGAAGCCGCCGTCGAGGTGGTTCCTCCCGGCACTGTCCCTGCTGTCCAAGAAGAAGGCTCATCCAGGCCACCAGTGGCTAATAAGCAGAAGTATGTTGAGGCCCGTTTCGACAGGCCTTTACGAAGGGAGAATGCTTCGGGGCTAGTCAAGCCCTCCAATTTTGACATACTGGCACAACTTGTCGGTACTCCCGCCCGCCTATCTCTGTACGAGCTTCTCCGTCTTTCCAAAGACACTCGCGAAGCTCTTTGTGAAGCCTTAAGGGATGCTGAGTCCTTCATCAGTCAGGTCAAGCAGCCTGAAGATGTCCCGACCACGTGTGCGTACTGTCATTGTGCGGATGAGGATATCCCCAACATAACCTTCACGCAACAGGATATGCTGCTCAAGCACCACCGGCACAACAGGCCGCTGTACTATACAGGGTATGTCGACTCTGTCAAGGTGAAGCGGATTCAGATCGATCCAAGGTCTTCCCTCAGCATCATCACCAAGACGCTGCTCTCAACATTGGGGATCCCCATGTACCGCTTAGCACCCTCCAACACAACAATCAGTGGATTCAACGCCAGCAAAAGTGAACCACTGGGCAAGATACGGCTGAAATGTCACATCGGTAACCTCCGAACCGAGGTGACTTGTTATGTCATGGACGCTGATATCAACTACAACCTCCGACTGGGTCGTCCGTGGTTGCACGAATACATGGTGGTGCCATCTACACTCCACCAATGTATGAAGTACGTGTCCACCAATGACATCATCCGGACAGAGTTTGCGGACATCGACCCTTTCAAGGGGGTTGAAGCCTACTTCACCGACTCTACTCTGCACAAGTCTCCTGACGAAGAGGAGGCCAATGATGCTGACGATGAGGCAGAAACAGCAGCGAAACCAGACATGGAGCCAGAGATGATCCCTGACGCTCCCCTGAAGATCCGACTGAAAGGGAATCTGCCCCAAATACTGCCCCCCATGGTAATCAAATTACCTGGAAAAGCACCAGCTTCTCTAGGAAGAGCACCCACTGAAGCCCCTTTGAAGATACGCCTCAAGGGAAAACTGCCTCAAACAACGGCTCCCCTTGTAGCAAAACTACAGGGGAAGCCCCCAATCACTAAAGGCACAGTTGAGGCACCACTGAAGGTGCGTCTTAAGGGCAAGCCTCCACAGTCATCCGTCTCACCCAAGCTGCAAGAGAAGGCCCACTCAGCCCTCTCGGATCCCAAGATCAAGTCCACGATATGCTCTTCTGGACCAGCCCCAGTGCTCACAGACGAAGAGCTAGAGGAATATATATCTACTGATGTAGATGCACCCTCACTCGATAATGTAATCTTGCGGAATAAAATCTCATGCTTTATCAATAATAGAGTGTCTTTTAATTATTCTAGTCTTCCTCATTGGAATGCCATGTATACATTAGATAACCCTCTACGGTCGTTACAAATTAAAAATAACGACCGTCAATCATGTAAATGGAGTAGTCCCGTCCCAAGGAGTCTGTTATATAGTTCCACCGCAGAATCGGGACGAAAAACCCATCATCTTCGATAAAGTTGAGCGTCATCAAGACCTTCCGCCGATCGAGCAAGAACCATATACCGGCTGAATACATGTCTACCGGTACACGGACCAGGCCAAGCACATCATCCAAAAGATGGGCTACGACCTAAAAAGCAACAAAGGCCTGAACTACGGCAAGGGCCGGCGTCTTCCCCTCCGGCTCACAACACCTAAAGAAAAGGCGCAGGACTATTATCATCGCACTCGACGGGGGGTAGGCTATGTAACGCCACCAACAACTCCGGAGAGTTCAGACCCAGAAGAAGAGGAACACTCTCACTCGTCTGAAGCATCAACCTGGGACTCCGATACCAGTATCGGCTCAGTTTTTAAGAAGGTGTTATCTGTCAATATGACGATTGTACAATCCACAGAGGATGAAGGCAACGATCAAGTGTCAGAGTTCTTTGAGAAAGAACCCTGGGCTCAACGCCTAGGAGCACAGTGGGAGTCCCGTTTTGAATTACGCAAACCCCCAACTGAAGACGAGGTCGAACAAGTGGACCTTGGGGATGGATCTTCCTCCAAACCCATCTTCATCAGCAAAAGTCTGAAGGGAGAAGACCGGGAATCTTTGGTCCAATTGGCCAAAGAATATATCGACGTCTTCGCCTAGAGCTACGAAGACATGCCGGGACTGGATCCCCAGATCGCAATGCACAGACTTAACATCTTGCCTGAAGCTAAGCCTGTAAAGCAGCAACAGCGACGGTTTCGTTCCAACATCATGGACGCCATCGATCAAGAGGTGGATAAACTCCTGAGCAGCGGGTTCATCCACGAGGAGCAACATCCGGACTGGGTGGCCAATGTCGTCCCAGTCACCAAGAAAAATGGGAAGATACGAGTCTGTATCGACTTCAGAGATCTCAATTTTGTTGTCCAAAAGATGAATTCCTGTTTTCGATCACCGACGTCATGATCGACAATACATGTGGCTTCGAACGCATGTCCTTTATGGACGGGTATTCAGGCTACAATCAAATCAAGATGTTCCCTGATGACGCCAAACATACGTCATTCAGGACACCGAAAGGCGTCTTCTGCTATACAGTAATGCCTTTCGGCTTGAAGAATGCCGGTGCTACATACAAACGAGCTATGAGCACCATCTTTCATCAACATCTGCACGAAACAGTCGAATGCTATGTTGACAACATCGCAGTAAAGAGCCGTCTCAAAGGTGACCACCTATAGGACCTGAGGACAGTCTTCGATCTCATGCGAGCGCATCAACTTAAGATGAACCCCGCTAAATCCTTTCTTGGGGTTTCTAGCAGAAAGTTCTTGGGCTTCATTATCACGGTAAAAGGCATTCATGTCGATCCCGAGAAGACCAAGGCCATCCTTGACATGGACCCTCCGAAGAATCTTCGAAAACTTCGAGGCCTGCAGGGGCGTCTGGCATATATCCGAAGGTTTATAGCAAACCTTTCCGAAAAATGCCAACCCTTCACCCAGCTCATGAAGAAGGGAGTCTCTTACGTCTGGACAAAAGAGTGCCAGAAAGCTTTTGATGACATCAAAGCTTACTTGACAAGCCCGCCAGTCCTGGTGGCTCCCGTCGCAGACAAACCATTTCTCCTCTACGTCCGTGCCATGGATCATTCCCTCGGTGCTTTGTTGGCTCAAAACAACGATGCGGGCTACGAGCAAGCTATCTACTACCTCAATCGAATGCTGATCGGGGTCGAACACCGGTACAATCCCGTTGAAAAAGAGTGTTTGGCCTTGGTATTTGCCATCCAAAAGACTCGCCATTATGTTTCAGGCCAGACAATTTATGTCATCTCCCGAGTCAACCCACTCAGGGTTCTCATGACGAAGCCAGGATCATTGAACTCCCGACTAGCTACATGGGCAATCCCGTTGACCCCGTACAACATGGTATTTGTTCCACAAAAAGTCATTAAGGGTCAAGCTCTAGCCGACTTTTTAGCTGCGCACCCCATCCCAGAATCCTCCAGACTCTACGAAGATATTCCGGATGAGGTTCAAGAATCAAACGTCACCGAAGAAAGCCCCGTCTGGCGGGTGTTTTTCGATGGCGCTTCAAGAACAGGCCCCAATGGCCAAATTATCGCCGGAGTGGAGGTAGTACTAGTCTCCCCTGACTAGCTGGTCATCCAGCGTGCTTACTCCCTTTCGAAGCCGTGCTCCAACAATGTTGCTGAGTACAACGCTCTCATCATACGACTCCAGCTGGCACAACAGCTGGGGGTAGATCATCTGGAAGCTTACGGCGACTCAAAACTCGTCGTTAACCAGATCCAAGGGCAGTACGAAGTTTGCCATGAAGATCTGATCCCCTATCATGAAGTTGCGTTGAAGATGATTTCAACCTTCACCAAGATCTTCATAGAACACGTACCCCAGTTACAGAACCTGGAGGCTGACGCTCTGGCTGGCCTCGCAGCATCACTAGCAGCCCCTGTAGGGACTCAGTACTACGTCACGGTAGTTAGACGAGACTTGGTTTGTCCTAAAAACAACCTATGCTCGCAAATCACCCATGCCATGACAACAAGTACTGGTGTCAATATTCGAGACTGGAGGTTCCCGTTCATCGACTTTGCCGTCTACGGGATTCTTCCGGAAGACCCGAAAGAAGCCATCTCAGTCAAGAGACGTTCCCTTCGCTTCTATTATGATACATCTACCAAAATGCTGTACCGATGCACTTTTGACGGACTTCTCCTTCGATGTTTATCCAACGAAGAAGCAGCCGAAGCCCTTCGAGAAGCTCATGATGGGACTTGTAGAGCTCATCAACCCGGCCCTAAGTTGCAGGATCGATTGCGACGCATGGGCAACTATTGGCCAACCATGATAGCTGACGCTGTAGACTATGCAAAAAAGTGCCATGCTTGCCAGCTTCATGCCGACTTCATTCACATACCGTCGGAACCACTGTATCCTATGGTTGCCTCCTGGCCCTTTGAAGCCTGGGGCATGGACATTGTTGGACCTATCATCCCCTTCATCGAGGGGACACCGCTTCATCCTAGCCATCACCGACTACATCTCCAAATAGGCAGAAGCAGTTCCATTGGCGGAAGTGAAAAGCTCTAGGGTGATCAGCTTCATCAAGCATCATATCATCTACCATTTCGGGGTACCTCACAGGATTATCCATGACAACGAGCCTCAGTTCATCAGCCATGTTTTCAGCAGATTCTGTGATAAGAATCGAATTCAGAACATGGCATCAACCGCCTACAATCTGACAGCAAATGGATTGGCCGAGGCTTTTAACAAAACTATCGTCAGGCTACTCAAAAAGGTCGTCTCATCCAACAAATGCGACTGGGATGAAAAGCTCGGCGAATGCCTTTGGGCATACCGTACGATGGTACGGACTCCAACGGGCAACACACCATTCTCCCTAGTCTACGGGAACGAAGCAGTACTGCCTCTCGAGATCCAGATACCCTCACTTCGAGTAGCGATCACGAACCAATTAACAGAAGAGGGCAATCAAAGTTGACGTCTGCGAGAGTTGGAGGTACTTGATGAAAAGCGTCTCTTAGCTCAGCAGCGCATTGAACTTTATCAAGCTCGCATATCACAGGCCTTCAATAAAAAGGTCAAGCAGAGGACTTTTTAAGTAGGCGAACTGGTCCTGGCCGTCAGAAGGCCGATGGTGTTGACTCACAAAACACCAGGAAAATTCGAGCCCAAGTGGGAATGGCCTTTCATCATAGAGACGGTGTACTCAAACGGTGCTTACCGTCTCGTCCAACCAAACGGGGACTTGTTCATGATGCCCATCAACGGCAAGTTCCTAAAGAAGTACTACTCCTGACATCCGTTCAGACATGTACATGCATCTCTACTCAATAAAGGAGTCAGTGGACCGGATCATCAGAGCTCACATATAACCCTCCTTCACCAAATCCTATGCTTTCGGAACCCGGTTGTTCCATAGCCTTCAATTCCCAGTGAAAGAACAACCACGTCCATATCACCTCTGAGTTGCTCCTCTACGCCTTACAAAGCAGAATCTTACGCTCTGTAAGATTACGCTAACTCCCATGTTTACCACATCCACATTACCTCTGAGTAAACATCCCGTACAAACAACCCCTGTGTTGCTGTACATCGATCGCAAAACTTCTATGTCCATATTACCTCAGAGTAGTTCCGCGCATCTCCCCAGAATCACTCCTACCACGTCCATAACACCTCTGAGTAGAATGATCCTGTCATTTGAACCCCATATTTGCCACGTCTATATTACCTCTGAGCAAATATGACGGTTCTCTCAAACTTATTATCTGTAGCTAACAACCAAGGTGCGCAAAAGATAATTGGTCCACACCAATCACAAGTTCATGACATCAAAGAAAATGAACACCAAAAAATTCTTCATCTTTATTTCAAAGGTAAAGGATTACATTCCCCAGCGGAAGTTGCCAACAAAAAAAAGGAGACAAAGAAAGGAAGAAACTACGATCCCTAAGCACCACCAGGATTGGCAGAAAGCTCTCCAATCCGACGCTTCAAGTCTTCTGCCCGGGTACCTGCAGTTGCCAAAACTCGACGCTCGGCTTCTCGATGCATCATCTCTACGGCCTCAGGAGAAGTGTCCTCTTCATACTTCTCAACCAACTGTTGCCACTGCTGGGCCAAGGAAAGAGCCTGGCGGATGAAAGCTACCTCCTCCTCCTTGACAGCCACATGTTTAGCTTGGACTCGCTCAACATCTAACAAAAGTTGGGCCGCTGATCTTCAAGGAGACAAATTTTGGCATCCACCTCTGCTATGCTGGCATCCAACGAGGCCCGCGACTCCACCTTCTCCTACACGGATTGAGATAGCCTATCCACCGCAGCCTCAACCTCGGCCACCTCGCGCTCCCAGACAGCCACCGTGGCCTGATATGAGGACCCGACTTTAGCCACCAACCACTCCTTTTCTGCTTCTATCAAAGTAGAAAGGTCATTGCGCTGAATGCGCTGAAGTTCAGTAAGATGCTGGTCAAGCTCAACAATCGACAACTCCAGAATCTCGGCCATATGATCGTGGCCTTGATGAGAACGTATCAGATTGATCTGAGGGAGCGCCATGGCCTTCGCCATATTGAAACTCTCACCTGCTTCCAGCACCGACGATACGCCTCTCTGAAGCATCTTATATACTGCTTCAATGATGAACTTCACGTACTCATCCGCTTCCGCCAAAACCTGAGGCGTCATAGCGGGAGTCGTAGAAACCATTCTGGACAGCGGACCTGAAGAAGGCTCACCGGCTTCAATCTGCGAGGTTTGAACCTCGTCATCAACTGACTCTCCCTCAACGGGAGCTTGAACCTCCCCGCTCGTCTGCAAAGCTAGAAGAGTGGATGGAGCAGAGTGGGGTATCGATATGGTCCCCCAAGTAGGAGGAGCGGCTGAGGGTTCTGCCAAAACTTTGCCCTTTTCGACCCCGGAAGAGCCACCAACATCAAGAGTTGTCTCCTCCAAGGTATCACCTGGAGCCAGCTTGGGATCTTCTCCGCCCGACAAGACGGTAGCAACAGTGCCCGTCTCCTGGCTTGGGACATCTTCTGGCGTCGCGCTCGGCCAATGAGTCTCGCCTCTTTCATCCCCCGCAGGGACAAAATCTGCCGGTACGTCCCGGTCGACGGCCATCTCGGCTTCCGTTGTTGGAGCTGGAGTAGGACTCGGCAATGGTGTAGCCGATCTCCTCTCATCTTGACATGGAGGGGAATCAACCCGCTTTTCAGTTTCAACCACGTCGGTTGTCTCTATGTCAGGCACACGGATCGGTGGAGGAACGTCATCCGAAGAAGAAGAACTCCATGCCACTTCCTCATTTGGAAGCTCCGTGTCTGCTGGGTCCTCGATACCTGAGATTCCTACGATAGCCTGCACTTCCCTGTCAGCAGCAACACCTTCAACTTACCTCCCAGCATATTCCAGAGATGCTAAAATCTCCTCGGGAATAACATCATCCAGATTCTCCTCCACTGGAGACGCTACAATCGGTAGAACATGCTCGTCAGACAAGCTCGCTACTTCCTTCGGCTTACTGGTACTCGGCTTTGAAGACCGAGATCTCCTCTTCGGCACCTCCTGCAGAAAGATGACATAAAATATGAGGATCAAAGAGTAAAACCGGATTGTGAAAAGGATATGTACCTCTGCGGGAGTTGATTCCGCTGGTGGTCCTTCTGAAATTCCTATCTTCGGAACCGCAGTTTTCCTCGATTTCTTCGGCGCGGACTAGCCACCCTCTGCGTTGGCCTGCCTCTTCCCGGCTGAGGGCTCTTCCTGAGTACCCTCCGTGGATGCTGCACCAGCAGCCCGATACCCTCCCAACTCTGGCGGTCGGTATGACCGGGCTGCCGCCAATGTGTTCTTCGTGGCTTCTAGCTGAGTACCAACAATGAAAATAGTCACCCTGTCATATTCGGAAGACACAATATTCATGGCACAGTACAGCTTAGCAGCCAAATACAGGAGCTGCGGCCGAGGGTTATGAACTGGTATAGTAAAACGAACCCCAGTGCATCCGGCATTATAATATTGCCAGCCCCGGGCTCCATCCAGCAAACTTCCAACAAACCCCAAACTACTACTGGGGTTCCGTAACATCAGTTGAGTGTAACCAAATTGGCGAGCAAATCAGCTTGGCAAATACGGCTCCAGATAACACCTATTCTGGTTTCGATAGACCAGGTGGGAAGGCCGAGTACTCTGCAACCAGCGGAACCCCCATGTTGGCAGAGTAATCGTATCCACACCGACATCATCCAATTCTTGGTCAGCTTTGAAATCTTTGAAGATGGGGCTGACCTTGACGATCTTCCACCCCTGAAGATAAGATAAAACCTTCCTACAGAGGGGGACACCGGTGTGCAGCCACTTCCTCTTATAAAAGCGACGGATGAAGGCATCACCTCCAACGTGATCATCTTCAGGATCCAGATTCATCACGTTCGGGTGATGCAAAATCAGCCATCCTATTAGATAATGGTATGGTAGCTCAGCACGGGAAAAATTGTCATTCTTGCCTCGTTCACGAATGACGTTGCCCATAAATTCTCGTAGACCCCACAGCAGGTTGCACACCATAGCGGGAAGAAGAGCCAAAGTGCGACCAAACACCAGCTTTACCGCCGAAAAAATAAGGTTCCGAGACACTCTCTCTACAGAACCTGAGCCGCCCGAAAATACACAATCCCGGAGCCATATCATCAAGTAAGCAGTCAGCACTGCCTTGGACGACATCCGGTGAGCACAATGCCAGAAGCAACTGAACATATCCTCGCCTCTCTCATTCGAACGAGGGGCCTTCTCGTCTAACCGGTTTACCTCAGAGGTTACCTCCTCGGGAGTCAGTCCCTGTGGAGTCGCAAACCGAACCTTCGAAGGGTCTGCCACATCCTGCGTGAAGACGTAGTCTCTCCAGGCAGTCACATGAGGCTGTGACCCGCCTTTATCCCTCCTCTGCATATAATAGTGATTACTCGCCACCTCTTTGAAGATGGCTATCATCTCTGCTTTGTTATTTTCCAGGGCTTGGAGCTCCTCGTTAGTCGGAAAGTATTCCTCGTAGGGCTCTGATCCCCAGGGAAGCTTTGACACTTCATGCATCTCATGAAAAGCTAGTCCTAACTCTTCCGCCGGGGTAAAGAAGGTCCAAGTCTGGGTATTGAATATCTCCAGGAGTGCGAAAAACATGTGCCTGTTGATTTCGACGCCCGCCTGGGTAGCACGGATAGCGGCAGTCAGCCCAATCTCTCTGAGTTTAGCTTGAAACTCCGTCAAAACCTAGGATGTCAGTTTGTCCTACTTAGAGACATAGTGACACCAACCCTCTACTCGAAATTCACCTCTCGGGTACGACCGCTTCAGTAACAGCATACAATTTGCGAAAGTTAAAGCGCCAAAGGCGAAGGTGTCGGTTGGGACATCACTGTAGATACTCCCAGTACGTAAGGTTAGCTAGGAGAAAGAAGGTCCAGTCTGTGTGGCTGCCAAAGTATCCTTCTGATCTGAGGTGCCATCAATCCTGATGACGCCCGCTACTGCTCCCCTTGAGATGGGGTTAGCTCCCAGTTCATTCGCCTCTTGGAGGCAAGGCGACAGAAAGCCGTCAGAGGCCACTGACGCTCAAGCTGTTTAATTGTCATGGGTACCCTCCTCACCAAGAAGAACCAGTCCTCCTTAATCTTTAGCACCTTTGCCTCAGTGGAGACCAGACACCAAACAGGAAGGCAGGCTTCAAGAAAGCCTTGTCCTCGAACTCAGCGGACTTCAGTCTACCACTCTCTATCATATTCTGAAGGAAGGCAGGCGACTGGTCCTGGATTTATGTCATCCTCTCAGATGGCTGATTCTGTAGGATGGCAGTCCTCGCAGGGTTGATTACCGCCTCATCAAAGTCCATCCCCATTTGGCAGAGCGAAGCATCCAGAAGAACTTCGTTCAGCAGAGGGATGGTCATCGACACTGACATAGCAAAAACAAAAGTCAGGCAATAAAGAAAAGTTCAGAGGCTTTTAAAAGAACAAAGAAGCTTCGGTGCATCAACAGGATCTAAACCCATGCGCGTCAGCAGAGAAGCTTTGGCGCATCATCAGAGTCTAAACCCATGCGCGTCAGCAGTGAAGCTTCGGCACATCATCAGGGTCTAAACCAATACGCGTCAGCAGTAAAGCTTCGGCGCATCATCAGGGTCTAAACCCATGCGCATCAGCAGTGAAGCTTCGGTGCATCATCAGGGTCTAGACCCATGCGCGTCAGTAGAGAAGCTTCGGCGCATCATCAGGACCGAAGTCCATGTACGTCAGCTGCGATGGGTTATAGCACAGTAGCATGATGTAACTCATTCATGTGCCCCAAACCCGTCTAAAGAAGATGGAAGATTGCACCCACCCGTCACCGTCGGACGAATGTCGGTAGAAGTCTCAGTGGTAACAGGAGCATCTTCCTCAACAGCCTCTACAGGCTCCTTTTCTTTGCCTCACCCTCGGCTAGAACCACCGCGAGGATTTTTGGGAGCCATCTAAAAGAAAAAAGTTTAGGGTTTTGGAAAACAACTCTAAAAGAAAGCAGAAAGCAAAGAGGAGAAGAACCCTTTCTCTTCATCAGATGCCTATTTATAGGCTTGGGCAGACACAGAAACCGATGAGAGGTGACGTCAGCCACCGCTTGGGGTTCTGTGAAAAGGTAACTGTAAATAATCCAAAAAGATCAATCAAATCTTTTTGTTGATTATGAAGCGTTATCATTAACACGGAGACGCATGCGCCTCATCACCGATGCACGGATGACCGAACAGTCACGCGCCCCGATTGAAGACGTCACCATGCTTCTTATTCAAAGTATTCCAAAACTTGACAAAAAGTTTTGAAAACTTTGAAGGGGGTCTTATAGAAGCATGGAATTTCAGGCACATCCACAAGCCAGAATTCGAATGCGCTCAATCTACATGCGCCACAAAGATCACAATACTTAGCTCAGCCAGACAGTAAAGTATGGATATCATGAAAAGGCTTTTTATTTATATAAAAGTCTATTATATTGTTTGCCATTAATTATAAAAGTACAGAACATTTTTATGGGAGGACTGAACTTAGACTCACAATACAAACTCGCTTGTACAAAGAAAGCCTAGGGACGAAAACCTAGGTACAGCAGTCTAAGTACAATTGTTTATTTTAGATTCTGGGGAGTAACGGTAGAGGCTCGGGAAGGCGATGACAGCCCTGCCTTACTCCTTGGACGATCGGTATGCGGCCTTGGCTCCTTGTGAAAAGATGGTTGGCGTTGGTGAAGAAATGCTCTTCTTGCTCTCCTCCTGTTGCTCTTCTGGCTTCTCTCTCTCCGTGTATTTTCTTTCCGACTATTGGGGAGTCTCTCTGTATATGCGTGTTTCTCTCTGATATTGTCTCTTTTACAAGGGAATGGCACCTTGCTATTTATAATAGCGGGATATGATCATTAGGGTTGCCAATGATTAGCTCTTGGAGATGGCGGCGGCCCGTAGATTGGTCAATCCAGGCCATTCAGTTTTGATTGTGACGAATTCGAGCCATCGAGTGTAGATTACACCAAATCCCATTAGCAATTAATGCTAATTGGAATAAATCTTCCTCATAATGATCTTCTGATGTCTGCGAATAAATTAAATTTATTCTCCTGTTACGTGTCCCAGATTATTGGGATTTGACCCAATCTTTGATGGCAGTAATTCTGAGAAATTAATCGGCTTAGGATACGTATCCTAGGAGCCACTGGGGGATCTGAACCATATGATGAGTGAGCCGCATATGACTTTAGGCTGCATAGGGTTAAGGCCACGTGTCAGGGCTGTCTGGGTAGTGGCCCTCCCTTGAGCCTTTGAACCACAGGGAGGTAATCATTGTGAGCCGCATAGGGATGCATCCACCTGAGCCGAATGGAGATGATCCTCTTGAACCGCATAAGAAGTTTTTACTTGAGCCGCATGAGGCTTCCTCGGCCTGAGCCGCATAAGACGGATTCACTCTGACCCGCATGAGAAGTCTTTGCTCGAGCCGCATGAGGCTTTCTCGGCCTGAGTCGTATAGGACGGATTCACTCTGAACCGCATGAGAAGTGCTTTGCTCGAGCCGTATGAGGCTTTCTCGGCCTGAGCCGCATAGGACGGATTCACTCTGAACCGCATGAGAAGTGAGTCACATACGAACGCCCACGTGGCAAGGCCACGTGGCATTTTTATGGCTCTCGGGGGATTTGTGTCAGAGATCTCTTTTCTCTTCCCCAGAGATTCGTCATTATGACAGAGTCATAATTACTTCTTTCTGTGTCAGGGCTGTCACTTTTTCAGAGTTGTCAGCCGTCAAGCAATTAATACGAGAGGGTAGAGGAGAGGCTGTCCTGCCACGTGTCTTTCTGAGCCGTATGGGATATCTTGGACCGCATAGCCCCTTATACCGCATGACTCTCCGAGCCACATGGGCTTTCTGAGCCGCATGGGGTTCTTTGGCCGCATGAGTCATTTTCTTTAGTATTTTCCATGCTTCTACAAGACCCCCTTCAAAGTTTTTAATTTGCAAAATTGAAATACTTTGAATAAGAAGCATGGCTGTGTTCTTCTAGCCGCATATGAAACCCTGACCGTATAGAGATCTTGGCCGTATAGGTTTTTCAGCCGCGTAGGTGGTTCAGCCGCAGGGGACTGTTCAGCCGCATAGCTTCTCGCCACGTGTACGGGTCTTTAATTGCCTCAAATTTGTTTCAGTGCCATCTTTGTAGGGGAGAATCCCAAGGGTCAGCTCATTAAATCTTTCGGATTTGACGCTTTGGGTGAATCTTGGAGACGAAACCCAAGGAGTCGGTTTCGTTTTTCATGAGTCGGTCATTGGCCCACGTGTCCTCCTTCTCCCGTCTTCCTATAAATAGGAGGAGTTTTGAAGAGAGAGAAGGCTTTTTTATTTTCTTTCTTCTTCCTCAGACCTTCCCTATCTCGATTGCCCTTCCTCTCTTCTATAATTAATGGCTCCCAAGAAGAGCGTGGCAGCAAAGGGCAAGAAGGCGGCCTCCACTTCCGCCTCGGCTGTGGCTGCTACTCCACAGGTCGTCGTACCTGATGTTCATCCTAACGTTCGCCCTCCCATTACTGGTAAGGACAATGTATGAGTTAAAGAACCCCAACTGCCATGGCTACGTTGCATACTTTATACACGAGCCTCTGTAAATCGCATGTTCGCCCTGCGGCTGAGCTGCGAGCCGCATAAGAAAACCACCGTGCCTGTATGCGCGCCTTGTCGGCAAAGCCGCATAAGTGACGCTAAACCGCATAGGCTTTTATTGTACGGAGCCGCATAAGCGTTCTTTTGGGCTTGAGCCGCATGAGGCTTTTTGGAGCCGCATAAGACTTATGAGAGCTTCATGGGGGCCACATGGATGTTTTCTTGAGCCGCCTGGGGTTTGAAAGCACCCAATCAGCTCTTTTTATCCCTCCGTTTAACTTACTTTTCTCTGTCTGTTCTTCAGTGAATCTGTCGATTAACGCTGCTGGAGAACTCTTGGTGGGTAGCGCTCAAGCTGCTCTCGGCTATAGGTACAACCATATTGTTCAGCATATGACGGACCAGTTTTCGAGCGATGAGCCTATGGCTAGATTGAATGCCATCAAGAATCAGTCTTTCCATTTCCTTAATGCTATGATGAACTCCAGGAAATTTGAAGGGGAGTATTTGAAGCCTGCATTCTTTTTTGGAGATGCCTTGACCGTAGAGAACGATCATGTTCTGGAGGTGTCGAAGGATTAGAGTTTTGTTTCTAACAGGATGACGATCTGCATCTCCCAGATGGAGCGACATTTCCCATTATCTTGGTTCAATATGCTCCCGTTGGACCGGAAGATGGGGAAGACTTTAACCCCTACCAGAAGTGGGATATTTGTGGGGAACATTCATTATAATAACAATCTGAAGTCCGTGACTGCCGGCAAAGTGCATACTAGTTGTTCTGTGACGGGGTTGGTCCCAGGTTCTTTTCTGAATGTGGTGGGCCCTAACTTCACATTCTCTACTGCCGATACTTTTATAAATCAGCTTGCTCGGAAAGGCTCATATCCCGTTGGTCGGTTGACGTTTCCTGGTTGGGTACACCCTATTCTCTCGTGGATCAATTTGTCTACTTGGATCTTGCAGAAGTATGAGGTCTTTTTGTGCGAGATTGGCCTTTACCACGCTATTCGAGGTACCAGTCATAGCTTATCCATAGAGAAGAAGCTATTCATGTCTCTGCTGGAAACGTATAATTGCCGTACGGGGACCTTTTACACACCTGTAGGGGAGATGGGACTCGTGCTCCATGAGATGCACGCGGTCTCCAAGCTTCCTTGGGGGGACGAAGCGTTTGAAGCGTATACTCCCACTAATGAGGAACTCGAGGATTTGGAACGACGGTATTCTGGCTTCGTAGCTCTTTACCAGGAGATATTGTGCCATTATAACACTTGCCATCAAATAACCCGAAAGGCTGGTAACTCGAAAGGGAATGATCCCTATACCAAGGATTGGGTGCACTATCTCTTCCCGGCAGATGCCTCAGGTCGAGTCACCTCTCGTCGCCCTCAATCTCGGGAAGTGGTTAAGGACTTGGTGTCGTCGGTTAAGAGAGTGGCCACTACCAGTGACGGATTAGGGAGCAAGACTGACACTTTCAGTTACTTTTACCAGGATACTCAAGAGCTATCCGAGAAAGCGCTTCTGGCAGGATTTTTGATGATCTGGCTACGAAATTGTGTAGTCTCGGGAGGAGCCGGTTCTATTGAGAGAATTAGTCGTAACTTGCTGTGAAGTTAGTTTTACGAATCAGGCTAGCTCTCCTCCCGGCCATGGTGTACAGCATACACCGTGACCTTCGTACCTTCACATCTAAAGTCATTGCTCGCGATATGACCAAGGATTTTGAACGAACTGAGTTGCCCTATCACTATTTGATGGGGTGGCTGCTGATACATTATCCGTCTTTGATGAGGTCGGGATCTGAAGACGGTGTGACTGATGATGACGCATTTATCTTTCGCTATCGTGACGAGCCTTGGGAATGTGAAACCATGCGGGCTTGCCGGATGGCATTGGCGAGGGCAGATAAGTATCATATTTTTGTATCCGTCCCTCGCTTTACTGCCAGGGACATAGAGGCTGTACATATTGACGGTATCGCACCCCCTCAGCTTCTGGATGGCCAGATGCTCCTATGGCTACGTAACATTCGTCCCACAAATCTGGTGTATCGTAATCGCAATACTATCTTTCTGGAGCCTTATCTGTCTAGCAGATTTGCCCGGCAGTTTGGATACAGCCAACTTTGTCTGGACAGCCCCAGTTCTTGTCTGGGTTATGAAGGTAGCCTTTTTGATGGTATCAGAGCTTGGCAATATTATGATTCATTCCATACTCGTACCATTTTCTCGGTCCCTGCTATTAAGGAGTCAGTGGAGATCTTGTATATGGTGGCTTTGTATTATGTCATGGCGAACAAACCCCCGGTTGGTTTTAACCCAGGTACCAGTTTTATTGTTGGTACCGGTCTGGAGGAAGGCTCTCAAGGGGCCAAGAAAAGAAAGACTAGAGCCGAAGTACCAGATTTGGACTCCGCTGTTGAGGGTAACGAAAGCAACGAGCATGATAAAGATGACTCTATCCTTCCAGTGGCTGATGCGGAGGTGGGTCAACCGCCTGTTTCGTCAGATGAGACGTTGGGGGATCAGTCCATCGTTGCGCCTTGTCCTACTCCGAAATGCAGCAGGCAAGTTTCTCCTGTTGGCGGTGTTTCTCGATCCCGGAAGCTGGTTACGACTAGGCACCGCCCGCTAGCCATAAGAGAAAGTGGAGAAGAAGTTAACCCTGCGTCAGAGGTAACAAAACTGCTCTCGATTCCTTCTTCCTTCTTTCCTTCGAGCTTCAATTCTAATCGTCTTCGTTCTCTCTTTTAGGTGTCAGGAGAAGAAGAAGAGCTTCAGGATGTCGAGGCGGTGACCCAGGATGACGGGGACTCCCGCGAGCCTGTTCTTTTTCAAGATGAGACAGATCAATCTGTATTCCCCTTCAAGGTGACGGGGACAGAGGACGTGACTGGTTTTAACTCGGGGATCGCGAGTGAGGGGACCACGCCAGTTGTGGATGAGCTGCAGCCTTCATGCCCCTCCCATGGTAAGATTAGCCGAATCTTGACCTGTGAGGAAGCCTATCTGCTCTATCATCACGTCCTTCGAGTTACGTCGATTGATTGTTATTCTGGACATATAGGTCCTACCCCTCCGGTGCCGAGGACGGACGTTGTTGGGACCACCCCAACCGAAGGGGCATTGGTGGAGAAGGGTGTACCTTCTCACCATCTGACTTGTCTTGATGGGCCTTCTGGGGGCTCGAGTTTAGCGGGCCAGTCATCGGGGCAGTCGGGGCAGGGAACGATGGTCCTTGCGTCATCCTCTGCTCCGGTGGCTCCGAGAATCGACCTTTCTGCCCTACCGAGTATCCAAGCTTTTCGGGCGGCGGAAGATGAGTTGGCCGCTATTCATGCATCATTCTACTCGGACTCCATTCCTCCGGTGGCGAGCTCTAGCGTTACTTCTCTGACGTTGTCGTCCCTGCTTCCCCTGACGCCATCCTCTACTGAAGTTCTGGACGACGCGTTACAGGACGTGGTTTCCAGTTTTCAGCATCATTTGAGTAGAGGAATCGAGGCTGCTGTGGAAAGGGGAACCTCCTTCACCTTGGCCCGACAATGCGCCCAGGGTCAAGTAAATATCTTTAGGGATCTTCCTGGTGATGAAGGGGTGGCTTCGCTTCTGGAGGCAAAATTGTTGGAGGCTGATCAGCTGGTGGCCGAGCTTCGAGTATTGCGGCAGGCTGATCTATCTGCTATTATAAACGAGGAGCGGGATTCTCTTATCGCTGTTATAGAGAGGACTAGAGCTGCTCGGGATAGGACCAGACTGGCTATACTGAAGTATCTCAGCGACTTATCTGACCGGTATGATCAATTAAGTTACGCGAATGAAAATATCACGGCTCGGGAGGAATCTGTTTCTCGTGAGATTACTGAGACGCGGGAGCAGATCCTTGCGCTTCAGAAGAAGTTGACTTTCTTGGAGTCTGAACTCGAGACTACCCGCAATGACAGGGGACTAATTGTTCAGGAGGCTGATAGGGTTATTCAAGCTTCGACTGACCTGGAGACTGCCGTGAAGAAATTGGAAGATGACTGTCAGGCGCTCTTGGGCTTGGACAATGAGGAGCATTTACTCCAGGAGGCCGAGCGTCGCGCTCGGCAACGGATTGAACGGGGGACCACCTCAGTAAGAAACTGCCTCCTGGAATTGAGTAATGCTGAAATGTAGTCGGCCTTTTCTTCTTGTTTTGTTTCTGTTTTCTCTCATTCTGAAGGGGACATGATCCCGAAATATGTAATGCTTTTTTCTTCCTTCAAATAAAGAGTACTTTCAATTCTACCCTTCATTTGTATTGCCTGCTGCGCCTGTGATATTGTGGTAATATTTTCCCCCGCATAGGGGATATATTTGTGGAACTGTTACCCATGGCGTACCTTGGTTTTAGGTAGAGGTAACAAGTTTTGGTCAGGGTACCTGAAGCAGCCATGGCAAAGTGGTCATGGGTGCTCTTGGTATTGGGAAAAGGAGTGCCGTAGAGCAGCTGGGCTCCTGGGGCATGATGAGATGATGGATTTATGCTAAGAAGTTTAGCAAGGGATATTTGTAGGCCTATTATCCTTGGCGTATCCTGGTTTAGGATACGAATAATAGGATGAAGGGGAACCGACATGCTTGCTCAGAGGTAATGAGGACATGGCAAGCAGGAAAGTTTTTTGGACGTAGAGTTTTTCTACTCAGAGGTGATGAATACATGGTAGGAGTGAACTCGACGGAGGGTATTGGTGGTCAACAGAGGAAATTTGTGGTCAACAGAGGATATTTGTGGTCAACAGAGGACATTTGTGGACCTATTACCCTTGGCGTACTCCGGTTGTGGGTACAGATAATAGGTCGAAAGGGGATCATCATACTTACTCAGAGGTAATGAGGACATGGCAAGTATGAAGGTTTCTTCGACGGAGCCTTCCCATTCAAAGGTAATGAGGACATGACATGAGTGGGCTCAATGAAGGAGGGCACATAGAACGACTCAGAGATAATAAGGACATAGAAGTTCTATGTAAGGGGTGATTTGTTTTTGGCGGAAGTGGAACGACTCAGAGGTAATGAGGACATGGCCGTTTTGGAAATTTGTGGATCAATTACCCTTTTTTGTGCACTGAAAGTGCGGGTATTGGATCATGGGGGAGGATCTCCTCCAGAAAGGAAGTTCAGAGGTATGATCATACATAACTTTCTATCTGAAAGAGTGACCAGGATGTGAGTTCAGAGGCACCATCGGGTACATGACTCAAGAATCTGGAGAATGGTGAGCGTGAGTTCAGCGGTACCAGCGGGTACATGACTCGAAAATCTGACAAACTATGAGGATGAGTTCAGTAGTATCAGCGGATACATGACTCGAAAATCTAGAAAATTATGGGGTGAGTTCAGTGGTACCAGCGGGTACGTGACTCAATAATCTGGAAAATTATGGGGGTGAGTTCAGTGGTACCAGCGGGTACGTGACTCAATAATCTGGAATGTTGTTTAGACATAATATTTCTTCAGGAACTTGTCGTTGACGGGCAACATGAGCAAGTCTCCGTTTTGCTTAGCGAGGCGGTAAGCACCGTTGGAGAATAATGTCTCTATGATAAATGGGCCTTCCCATTTTGGCTGGAACTTGCCGACGGTCTTGTGAGTCATGACCATTGGCCTCCGGACTGCCAGAACAAGATCGCCCACTTGGAATGTTCTGATTTTGACCTTCTTGTTGAAGGCTCCTGAGATGCGTGCTTGGTATAGCTCGATCCTCTGCTGAGCTAGGAGGCGCTTTTCATCTAAGGCCTTTAACTCTTGCAGTCGACGTCGGTAGTTGTCATCCGTCGTCAATTGATAAGTGAGGGCGACGCGGAGTGAGGGTATTTGAGTCTCTAATGGGAGAACTGCCTCACTCCCGTACACTAGGGAGAATAGCGTATTCCCGGTGGCTGTTCAAACTGTGGTACGATAAGGCCATAAGCATTCACCGAGCTTCTCATTCCAGTCGCGTTTGTTGGAGGAGACAAACTTCTTGAGGAGTTTGATGATTGTTTTATTGAATGCCTCTGCTAACCCATTTGTTGTCGGGTTGTACGGTATCGAGGCGACATTCTGAATATGGTGCTTATCGTAAAATCGATAGAATGCGTGGCTTGCAAACTGCGGACCATTATTATGGATGATCCTTCGGGGCAGTCCAAAGCGGTAGATGACGTAATGCTTAAGGAAGCTGATGACGTTTGAAGTCTTGACTTCTGCGAGTGGGACAGCTTCCGTCCATTTGGAGAAGTAATCAGTGATCGCAAGTATAAAGCGATGTCCTCGGGAGGAAGGTGGGGTGATTGGACCAATGATATCCATTCCCCATGCTTCGAATGGCTAGGACGCCACTGTCGGATGTAGAAATTCGGATGGTTGGTGAATGAAGTCTGCGTGGACTTGGCAGGCTTTGCATTTTATCGTATAATCTATCGCATCTGCCACCATCGTGGGCCAATAGTAGCCCATTCGTCGAAGGCGGTCTTGTAATTTTAGGCCGGGCTGGTAGGCCCTACAGACACCGTCGTGAGCTTCTCGTACGGCTTCTTTGGCTTCTGTATTTGACAGACACCGAAGCAGTAATCCGTCGTAGGAGCGGCGATACAGCATTTTCTTCTCTGTATCGTAGAAGAATCTGAGAGAACGCCGTCTGATGGAAATGGCTTCCTTTGGGTTCTCGGGCAAGATGTCGTAGACGACAAAGTCGATGAATGGTTGTCTCCAATCTGGGGCCTCATCGATCGTCTGGGCGGAATAACTCGCCACGAATTGCACATTGTTCTTGGGACAGACCAGTTCGTGGCCTATCACATCCACTGATTGGCGATCATAATTCGGGACTGCTAGGGAAGCGGCAAGACCAGCTAGGGCATCGGCTTCAATATTTCGGAGTCTGGGGACGTGCTCGATGAAGAACCCCTCGAATGACGAGATGATATCGATCGCTATTTGGTGATAAGGGATCATGTCTTCGTGGCGGACTTCGTATGAGCCCCGGATCTGATTGACGATTAGTTGGGGATCGTCGTATGCTTCAAGGTATTCTACCCCCAGCTCTTTTACAAGTTAGAGGCCAATGACCAGAGCGTTGTACTCGGCCACATTGTTAGAGCAGGGCTCGGTGAGGGAATAAGCGCGGTTAATCACCAATCCGGAAGGGGAGATCAGCACTACCCCGATTCCGACGACTATGTTGCCTTTAGGTCCGGTCCTTGAAGCACCGTCAAAGAACATTCGCCATATAGCCTCGTGAGAGGTTGCATGTGAGTTGGCGACCTCGTCTGGGATCTCTTCATATATTCTGGAGGACTCCGAGCCTGGGTGGGCTGCTAAAAAGTCCGCCAGGGCTTGACCTTTGACTGCCTTTTGTGGGACAAAGGTCATATGATAAGGGGACAGCAATATTGCCCATTTAGCAAGTCGAGAGCTGATTGCCCCTGGTTTGGTCATGAGGACTCTGAGAGGGTTGACTCGTAAGATTACATGTATCGTTTGTCCGGTGACATAGTGCCGCATTTTCTGAATGGCGAACACCAGGGCGAGGCATTCCTTCTCCACGGCGGTGTATCGGTGCTCTGGTCCGATCATCATTCGGCTGAGGTAATATATGGCCTGTTCATGGCCTGCGTCATTTTTCTGTGCCAGCAGAGCCCCAAGGGAGTGTTCCATTGCTCGTACATAGAGCAGGAATGGTTTTCCAAAAATCGGGGCTACCAAAACTGGGGAATTTGACAAATATTCTTTGATGCAGTCGAAAGCACGCTGACATTCCTTGTCCCATACGAATGAGACTCCTTTCTTCATGAGGTGCGTGAACGGTCGACATCGCCCGGAGAGGTTGGAAATGAACCTCCTGATGTAGGCTAGCCTCCCTTGGAGGCCTCTGAGTTCGCAGAGATTTCTCGGGGGACCCATCTCCATGATTGCTTTTGTCTTCTCAGGGTCTACATGGATACCCTTTGCAGTGATGATAAAGCCTAAGAACTTCCCGCTGGATACGCCCAGAAAGGACTTCGTAGGGTTCATTTTCAAATTGTGCGCTCGTATTAGGTCGAATACCGTCCTTAGATCATGCAGATGGTCTCCTTTGCAGCGGCTCTTAACGGCTATATCGTCAACATAGCACTCCACTGTCTTGCATAAGTGGTCTCTGAAGATAATGCTCATGGCTCTTTGATATGTGGCGCCGGTATTCTTCAAACCGAAAGGCATGACCGTGTAGCAGTACGTGCCAATTGGTGTTCGGAATGAGGTATACTTTTCGTCCTCAAGAGACATCTTGATTTGGTTGTACCCCGAGAATCCATCCATGAATGACATACGTTCGAAGCCGCATGTGTTGTCAATCATGATGTCTGTGATAGGAAGGGGGAACTCATCTTTGGGGCACGCCTCATTTAGGTTGCGAAAGTCGATGCAGATTCGAATCTCTCCATTCTTCTTGAGGACGGGTACTATATTGGCAACCCAGTCGGGATGTTGCTCCTCACGGATGAAGCCGCTGGCTATCAGTTTGTTGACTTCGGCTTTAATCGCGTCTATGACGCCTGGGCGAAAGCGTCGTTGTTGCTGCTTGACTGGTTTTGCGTCCGGTCGTATGTTGAGCTTGTAGAGGGCAATATCGGGGTCTAACCCCGGCATGTCTTCATAACTCCATGCGAACACATCAATATATTATTTGACAAGTTTCAGCAGCGATTTTCGCTCTTCGTCTGTTAGGCTTTTACTGACGAAGATTGGCTTTGGAGAGGATTCGCTGCCGAGGTCGACTTGCATAACCTCATCTTCAGTAGGAGGTTCTCTCAGTTTGAACCGCTTTTTCTATTGTGCATCGAATTGCTGGGCCCACGGCTCTAGCTCGAGGATCTCGGGGATGTCTTCGTCTTCCTCGTAAGCGTCGACGAATGCCATATTGACTGACATGACTTGTCTGAACACATCTCCGATGCTGGTATCCGAGTCGAAAGTTGGTGATCCGGTTGAATGTGACTGCCAGTCGTATTTTTCATCTGAACTTTTAGGGGTCGTAGTAGGCGTTACATACCCTAACCCGCATCGAGTTTTGCTATAGTAGCTCCGTGGTTTTGCCCGCCGGGACTGGCGGCTTCAAAGGTAATCGTCGCCCAGTGCCGTAGTTCAAACCTGGCGTCGTCTCCAGATTATACCCCTGTTTCTTCATGAGATATTTGGATTGTGGGCTATACAGATACAGAGGCAGTCTCCCGGCGTCTGACCCGAGGTCGGCTTCCTCTATGGCAAGGGGATGCGGGTTGTTCGTCCGACCAAAAATGATCGGATGATCTCCTCTCTCGATTATTCGGTAAGCGTCTTCTACTGGAGTAAGCTGGATCGCGGTGTACACATTTGTCACTTGTGTGTGTAGGTGAGTGCCTATACCGTGTTCCATAGCATACGTTGTACATAGCTTATTGAGCTCGGTGTAGTTCAAAGATAACCCTTTATTGATGAAGTAAGGTATCTTTTCTAGGGGGATTACATCATCTGCGGAAGGAACATCAGTGTGGGCGGCCACATACTTGGCTAGCTCCGGTTCCTCTTCGGCTACCCCCTGTGTGAACGAAGACTGAGAGGACGACCTAGGAAGTTTGATTGTCAGTGCTTCAGTTGATGGAGCGGAGCATGGAGTTGTTGGCAGACTAGCGACCCCCAGTTTGGCATTTGATGTGGAGCGAGGAGTGGCTGGTTCGCTAGAAGTGTCAGACCTTGCATCGGGGTGACGACCCTTCTTGGGAAGGCGTATCGTCAATGGCCTATCGGAGGGATTGAGCTTCTCCGTTTGACTGACTCTCGACAGTCTGATTGTCAGTGGCCCCGTTGTGGGTCTCGGTACTTGGCCGGACCTTGGCAGCCGGATTATCATCTGCTCCTCCTGCGCTGAGAGGCTGATTGCGTCCTTCCGCAGAGTGGCGGTAAGGGGTACGGACTTGCCCGGTTTGCGAGCTTGGAGGTAGATCGTCAGGGGTCCTTCTGATCCTATGGCCGTTTCGGTGCTAGCTTGTTCATTTCCTTCATCAAGGTGCCTTTTTGACTTTTTGTATAGGCAAGAGTCCGAGTAGTAGGATTCGACCCCTTTGAAGGGATCGATATCAGCAAATTCTGTCTTCACGAAGCCGTATTTGTCGACATATTTGAAGCACTGGTGTAGCATGGAAGGCACGATCATGTAATCGTGTATCCATGGGCGCCCCAAGAGGATGTTATAAGAAGTGTCTACATCTATGACGTAGCAGGTGACTTCGGATTGGAGGTTGCCAATTTGATACTTCAGACGAATCTTCCCAATAGGGTAGCTCCTGCCCGAATTGAAACCGCTGATGGCGGTGCTTGTAGGTGTCAGGCGATGCATTGGGATACGGAGATGATGTAGCAAACCCTTCGGGATGATGCTTATGAAAGAGCCAGGATCTATGTACATCCGATCCACCTTCACGTCGCCGATGTACCCCGTATAGTATAGCGGGCAATCGTATAGGTTGGTCTTGATAAGCATGTCCTGCAGAGTGAAGACGATATTGGGCATCGCTCCCGTGCAGGCACTCTCTTAGAGATCCACGGGTGAGTCCTCCCCGGTGAGGTTTGATTGAGCCAGATAGACATCGGCATTTTGGAGTGCTTCGCTTAATGCAATACGAACGTCCTTGGAGAGCCTTAGGAGTTCGTACAGTGACAACTTGGCCGGTGTGTTAGCCAATTGTGCTAAGATGTCAAAGTTGTAGGGCCTCTCTAGCCTTTGGGCTGCTTCTTTTCGGAGAGATTTGTCGAAGCGAGTCTCCTTCAGCCTAGGCTTGTCGGTTGTCAAAGGCTGAGCCGGTCCCGGAGCATCAGTTGTAGTGGGTTGATGATTTTCAGCTGGATTGTCAACCACAGGTTGGGATTGCGCTCCGAACCGCGTGACGATGGCTGTAGCTTTCTCGTTGTCTGCCGAGATTGTGTGGCAGGTCCTGACTTTTCCACTTTTCTTTTTGTCGGTGGTAGATGGTGTGGGCCGAGTCACTTCTGACACCAAGTCTGGATGGATCCATATGACCTCTCCTCGTGATGTGGTGAGGGGTACTAGACCGGCAGCCTGATCTCAGGGAGGTGGAAGATTGGTAATTTCCATTGTCGCTAGAGGGACGGGGATCACCCCGTCTTGAGTCTCCGTCGGAGGAAAGCTGCCGAATTGTACGGATACCATATTGGCCGCCACGGTTACCTCTTCGAAATCGATGGCCAGAGCATTTGAATCGATGAGGTTCTGGATGTACCGTTTCAGCTGGTAGCAATCGTGTGTAGCATGATAAACATAGCGATGATAATGGCAGTATTTCGGATTCTCCATCTCTGCCGGCCGCGATTTCCGTCTTGGTGGAGGAAGCTGAATTCTGTCCCCTTGTATGAGCATGTCCAAGATGGGCTTGACGTGACTGTCTTCGAAGGAGTAATCGATTTGTGGCCATTGTTTGTCTGCTGGCTTCGGCTCAGGTTTTTGTGCAGTATCGGCCAGCATAGCCTGTTTTCCCTTGCTGTCCCGATTGTTAGAGGGGCTACCCCCATTATCGTTGTTGGGACGCTTGCCCTTGTTTTCTCCTTCCGAGATGTGCAATCCCAGTTGGCGAGCCTTCTTCAGTCGTTCTTCGGCGCTTGTGGCGCTGATGATGAATGTCTTCCAATATTTGAATTGACTTTCGCCCATCCAGAGACTGATTGTTGGGAGTAGTCTTTTTTGGCAAATTTTAATTAAAGAGGAATCTGGATTTCCGGAGGGCAGCTTCATGGCGGTTTGGCGGAACCGCTCAATTTAGTTCCTTGTCAACTCTTTCTTCCCTTGGACGACGTCCATGAGGGTGGACATGGTGACGTCCTGCCCTACTTCGTAGAATCTCTCCAAAAACAGGCGCTTGAAGCCGGCGAAGGAGTGGATACAGTTGTCTGGCAGATTGCGATACAAATCGAAAGCGACTCCTTCCAATGCTCCAATGAATAATCGCGTGAAGATAGCATCATCATAGGGCAGATGGTCGGTGGTGACCTCGAAGTAAGTGATGTACCGACTTGCTGAGGTCTTGCCATCATACGGATTGATATTGAACGGCTTATATTTTGGTGAGAATGGAACATCCCTCCATTCGGCAGGGTATTGTTGCCGCATTCTGAGGTCTTGAGCGTTTTCTCGGGCATGGAACATGGTTCGGAGCTCCTGGACCTCTCTTCTTACTTCTCGGGCCTCATCTGTCGCGGTAAGGGCTGTTATTTCGGGAGAATTATTGCCCGGGTTTGGTGCCGCTGAGTTCGAGTCCGCATTGACCGCGGGACCCGTGCTTATTTGGCCAGGCGTTCCTCCTTGCAGAGTTGGAAGAGCGGCTTTGATTTCATCTACAGACTTGACCAAGGCCTGCAGTATAGCCTCCAAAGTGTCGATACATTGGCGATCACTGGAACCACCTTGGTTGCTGTCCGTCATGAATACTGTCCTTACATGAGGAGTGATAGAAGGAACGGTGGAGGATGTGCCCTCTGAGTCATACCCATGCACTGAGAAGTCATCGGGGTAGGTGGGAATGTTTTCTTTGGGTTCGGACTCGGAGGGAACGGTATCCCCAGCCTCGGAGCTTGCTTCGTCTTGAGAGCCATGGATATCCTCGGGGACATCAGCGTCTGTTGTTCCTGATGGGAGAGTGGTTTCCCCGGGCTCGGCTCCTTGAAACATCGGATTGTTGTGTATGTTTGGAGGGGTGGTACCCCCAGTTCCCACGATCTTTAGCGATATGGATGATGAATTTCCCATTGCAGCAGATTTTGTCTTTGAACGGGTGTGTTGGAATATTCCGGTGGAGGACGGCCATTTAGACGATAGTTTTTTAGCTGCAGTGGTTGATATCTTGGGGCTGGAGATGCTTGTCTTCTTTCCTCTCCCCTCGGCGGGGATTTTCTGAGTGGAATTGCAGGAGACAACAGGAGGTGCCTCATCTTCTGAGCTCGGATGCCGTAGTCTTTGGAAGACGGACGGCCGGTCTTCCATTGCTGCTGCGTTGTTGCAACAACAGTTGACGATGATTTGGGTGCAGTGATGTCCAAGCGAGGACTCTTTGCATGCCGAGGCTCCATCTCTTTCCTTGTGCTTGTGGAGGATCGCCTCACGCAGGTCAGAGGAACCACTTTGTCCTTTTGCCGTCGGCGGCTGGACTCGAGCGGTTCTATACAACTTCCCGTCAGAGGCCCGTGTGATAATCAACAGGACGCCTCGATAGTTAGAGGTTGGGACAGCTGCCTGGGCTTGGTGAGCCCGCGCTGCCCTAGACTTCCTCCTTTTAGCACTTGCGGGTGCGTAATAAGAGGAGTCCAAGTTGAACACCATAGAGTCTGGCTTATCATCCAGAGAACCATCAAAGTCAGGTCCGCATGAGAGACGGTCGAAGACTGATCGAGAGAAGCGTGGAACGGTCGCTATGCGGCTAGAATTGGGTACCGTGCAGGCTGTCTGCATGCGGTTGTCTTCTGCCGTTGGATGAGTTATTTTTATGCGACTAGGAGTCACGACCGTGCAGGCTGGCCGCATGCGGTTGGCAATTGTGGTCGCATGAGTTTTCTGCAAGCGATTGAATTTCTTAGCCGCATGAGTTTCATCCATGTGATTGGCAACTGTAGCCGCATAAGCTATGCGGCTGACAGATGTAGCCGCATGAGTTTTCTCCATGTGGCTGGCGAATGTTGCCGCATGAGCTTTCTTCCTGCGGCTAATACCCTTATGCGGCTCGGATCTCATAGAGTTCCTCTTTGCCCCTGCAAGTCCAGCATCATAGTGTTTTCTTCTGCCGGACTTGGGGATAGCAGAGTTGTCTATGGTCTGAAGTGGGGCCGCAGAAGAGTCTTTCTCGCCGTCTTGAACAACATAGGGTATTTCTGCAAGAGCTTCAGTAGGAATAAAGGATCGGGGTCTCCACTCCTTGCGGGCCTTCTTTGTGCGGGCTTGCTTCTGGACCGGGCCAGCGCTCTTGTCGGAGAGCATTTCTTCGAACGCCTGTTGGTCGAACCGGGCGACCATCTTCTGTTGCGTGGGGCCAAGCTTGGCTGCATCCGATTACGTCACCAACTCCTCAGCCGTGGAGAAGTTAGTCCCCAGCAGAGTCGCCATCGTGTTTGCCAATGATTATAAAAGTACAGAACAGTTTTATGGGAGGACTGAACTTAGACTCACAATACAAACTCGCTTGTACAAAGAAAGCCTAGGGACGAAAACCTAGGTACAGCAGTCTAAGTACAATTATTTATTTTAGATTCTGGGGGGTGACGGTAGAGGCTCGGAAAGGCGATGGCAGCCCTGCCTTACTCCTTGGACGATCGGTATGCGGCCTTGGCTCCTTGTGAAAAGATGGTTGGCGTTGGTGAAGAAATGCTCTTCTTGCTCTCCTCCTGTTGCTCTTCTGGCTTCTCTCTCTCCGTGTATTTTCTTTCCGACTATTGGGGAGTCTCTCTGTATATGCGTGTTTCTCTCTGATATTGTCTCTTTTACAAGGGAATAGCACCTTGCTATTTATAATAGCGGGATGTGATCATTAGGGTTGCCAATGATTAGCTCTTGGAGATGGCGGCGGCCCGTAGATTGGTCAATCCAGGCCGTTCAGTTTTGATTGTGACGAATCCGAGCCATCGAGTGTAGATTACACCAAATCCTATTAGCAATTAATGCTGATTGGAAGAAATCTTCCCCATAATGATCTTCTGATGTCTGCGAATAAATTAAATTTATTCTCCTGCCACGTGTCCCAGATTATTAGGATTTGACCCAATCTTTGATGGCAGTAATTCTGAGAAATTAATCGGCTTAGGACACGTGTCCTAGGAGCCACTGGGGATCTGAACCATATGATGAGTGAGCCGCATATGACTTTGGGGCACATAGGGTTAAGGCCACGTGTCAGGGCTGTCTGGGTAGTGGCCCTCCCTTGAGCCTTTGAACCACAGGAAGGTAATCATTGTGAGCCGCATAGGGATGCATCCACCTTAGCCGCATGGAGATAATCCTCTTGAACCGCATGAGAAGTTTTTACTTGAGCCGTATGAGGCTTCCTCGGCCTGAGCCGCATAGGACAGATTCACTCTGACCCGCATGAGAAGTCTTTGCTCGAGCCGCATGAGGCTTTCTCGGCCTGAGCCGCATGAGACTTTCTCGGCCTGAGCCGCATAGGACGGATTCATTCTGAACCGCATGAGAAGTGCTTTGCTCGAGCCGCATGAGACTTTCTCGGCCTGAGCCGCATAGGACGGATTCACTCTGAACCGCATGAGAAGTGAGCCGCATACGAACGCCCATGTGGCAAGGCCACGTGGCATTTTTATGGCTCTCGGGGGATTTGTGTCAGAGATCTCTTTTCTCTTCCCCAGAGATTCGTCATTATGACAGAGTCATAATTACTTCTTTCTGTGTCAGGGCTGTCACTTTTTCAGAGTTGTCAGCCGTCAAGCAATTAATACGAGAGGGCAGAGGAGAGGGCTGTCCTGCCACGTGTCATTCTGAGCCGTATGGGATATCTTGGACCGCATAGCCCCTTATGCCGCATGACTCTCCGAGCCGCATGGGGTTCTTTGGCCGCATGAGTCATTTTTTTTAGTATTTTCCATGCTTCTACATACATGTCTAAAGAAAGCTTTACAAAAAGGATAAATTCTACAAAGGAATGATCCTAAAACTACGGCCGGGTGGATCATCCGTCGGGCGCATCATCCGCCGGGCGCATCATCCGTCGGGCGCATTACCCGACAGGCTTTTCATCAGTCGGGCGCATCATCCGTCAGGCGCATCGTTCGTCAGGCGCATCATCCGTTAGGCGCATCATCCCAGTGTCTCAAGTCAGGCGTATCACTTCATTTATCTCTGCCAGGCGCATCATGAAGTCTAAGCATGTGCGTCCCGCCGATCAAATACTTCGACTAATAAGGCATTTATTGAGTAGAACTAGAGTAGGCAATAGACCCCACTCTAGCAGGAGGAAGAGCTCTCCAAGACCTAAGGAAGATTAGAGCATCGCAATCGACCCGCGACAAAAGGAGGCTTCCAACACAACCAGAATGGGCGACACCCACTCTAGCAGGAGGAAGAGCTCTCCAAAGCCCAAGGAAGATGAGAGCACCACAATTTCGAACTGCGGCTCTTCCATCATAACAGAGGAAGGGCCCGAGCATCCCCATCTTTGGATGCAACAGGCACCTTCCGCCTGCCTCAGAAGCCCTCCACTCCGACTTTTGGATGTAACAGTCAACTTCAAGTGCATCAATGAAGACAATGTGTCGCATCTTCACCCTCGGGAGCATCTCATCAACAGAATATGCTCAAGAAAACAAGTTTATTTCAGGAGAACGTGAGGGAACGAGAAGCAAACACTCTCCTTGCCACTATTTATAGGCCAGGCAAATCAAACCCATACGCTAAGTGGCAGGCTCTCCGAATCCTGTGCAATGAATTTGCATTAATGGTGATGAACCTCACGCTTTGAATTCAGCCAAGTCAAAAATGGCTATTTAAAGCACTCAAAGAACGTAACAGTCGGGCCAATAAAGACGTGTCATGCAAACCGATGCGCCGACCAAGACTGCGCATCATACTGATGCGCCCATCAGCACCATGCACCTTATGTAGATGCACCCATGCATCCCCATGCGCCTAGTGGAACGTGGATCGATGCGCCCACTCAACAGCCCATCACCTGTCAAAGAACATTAAATGTTGAAAACCGACAGAGTTGGCAGCTCGCCCCCCGAGGACTGCAGTTGACAGCTTTTTCAGAAGACGAAGCGTCGCCAATGTCAGCATCATCATTACTCTTCTCCAGCGGTTACAAGCCACGTGGCCGTCCAAACCATTTCGCATGCGCCTCCGCAGCCATGCGCCCAAACCTCTGCATGCGCCTCAAAAGTCGTGCGCCTCAGACTTGTCTCTGATCCCTAAAGACAGAAGTCAAAGTCACTACTGAAGCCCCGTATGCGCCTCAAAAGCCGTGCGCCCCGACTGGTTCGTAACTTCTGAAGGTTGCGAGCCAAAGTCTCCTCATGCGCCCCATTCCAGGCGCATCCTATCCACCAAATCTGAGATCTCTCCCGAGATCTCAGCAACAGAAAGATCCTTCCCTGCTACGTGCCAACCACAGACGCAGCGTGAAGGATTCAACCCATAAATAATGGCGCATCATCCACGCGCCGCCTTCCATCTTCAACCACGTGGCGTCCCCATGAACAGGCACATCCTACATATGCGCGCATGAGTAGGCAGCCTGCAAACTATAAATAGAGGGATCATTTTCTTCTTCTACACACACACAGACATATACATTCCAGACTACACAGAGACGAGCAGACACTCAGCGTCTTCCTCCTCTCAACAAACTCCAACACCCAGAGCAACTCAGGCCTTCAGAGAGCCGAGAACTGTCGTCAGATCGTCAACGGAGTCAACGCTTACCACTCGCTCCATCGGCACAAGGGACCCAGATAAACAAAAGTGTACTCCTAGGACTACATCTAAGTCCTACATTATAACACTGTTCTGTTTGTATTAAAATTTATAATCAAAGAATTTTAATGGCAAACATTATGAAACCCTAGTTTAACTTAAGTTAACCATATCCTAGTCATTAGAATTAATCTGGGGAAATAGGAATATTGAATAGGTGGTTAATGACTTATGATTTCATAAACCATGGCTTATGACTTAAGGCCCATAGAGGCCCATAGCCCAACTAATGAAACCCTAACCCTAACCTACCACTAGTGGCCAGCCACCCTAGGTTCCCACACCCTATTTAATGCCTCTTCCATCTAGGGCTAGCCTCCTTTAGAAAATTAGTAAGTTAGAAAAAGAGAGGTAATCCCAATCTTCCCCAATCCATATCTATTCCATTTAAATTCCTTTTTCCTTCAAACTTCTTGCATTAGGATCTACTCCCTGTATACTTTCTGTCCATGGTAAAGAAATTCAGTGGAGGAACAATTTGGAGAAGTTTGGGTAGCAAGAAGAACACCCCTCTTTGGAGCTTTTTGGGCTTTTTGACACACCTAGGTAACTTCTTATTCCCACCATAAAATTGTGATTTTTAGGCATGAATAGGAAGCCCTAGGAGTCCTCTAACTGTTGGTATAGGTTTTGCTAGGTTTTGTGTCCAATACGTGTCCGTATTGGACACGTACCAGTGTGCATACCAAGGTGTTCGACGAAATGCCACAGTGGGCATTTCGTTCATATTTTCTGAAATGGGTTGAATAGAAAATTAGGATTTGGTCTTGCTTGTCAATTTCTGGTTGACTGAGGTGGCTACTGTGTCGTATCGTGTCGGTTTGGACACGTGAACACGCAGTTTCCGCACGCAGCAGCAGTCCCCTGCTACTCGGGGGCTATTACTCGTTGGACATGCCACTTGGAGATGAGATTTTTGACACACAGGTCGGGGCAGACACTGACATGAGGCTTTCCAAGTTGCACGACTCCTCGTGTCGTATTGGACACGTATTCGTGTGTGCACTGATATTTCACTGTATCCGTTCTGCCGATTTTGGGCTACTGATACACGTGTCGTATCACTGACACACGTGTCATGGACCTAATTCAGGGTGTCCACATCCTAAACCTAGACCCACTCGACACTGGGACACAAGCACAAGGGTTGTGTCGTATCGTGTCGGGTACACGAGCCCAATAAACACGTGCACGAGACACCCTATTCCACTGTCCAGTTCTGTTAATTCACTGTGTTCATTCCAGTTTTAATTGTTTAATTGATGAATAAATTGTCATTTTAATTCCTGGACATGTGTATTATTTCATGATAGCTTGATTTTACAAGTTAGAATAGGTTTTATGTTCATAGAATGGATGTCGGCATGTGAGTTGGACTGTTTTGATATAGACTGATACATGTTTTCAGTCCAGATTATTCCTGATGTTCATTCCATTTTTTACTGTGTAAATTGATGTTTAAGTATCATGATTGATCCTGGACATGTGTATTAATCTCTGTTAGTTCGATTTCACATGATAGATTAGGCTTTATGTCAGGGAATGGAAAATTGGACAATGGGATGCATGGTTTCGAATGAATGTGACTGATACTCACATAGTTGATATGATTCATATTCCTATAAGTTGTCAATTAGTCTTTTCTGGATCTTTTAAACCTGAGATTTTATTTCCATTTGCTTTCCTTAATCTGATATTAATTCCTTTCCTTTAAAACAGATTTTGAAATCCAATGTTAGTTTCCTATGTCCAAACTGAATTCGAATTATGATTGGTTTATTGCTCACTGTCAAATTGATTTCCATTCCCTTTCTTAAACTAAATTGAATGATATTAGCCATGATTGAATCATTGTTTTGTGTTTGATTCACTGTTTTGCAGATTATACACTGTCAATTGATTCATTTGAACTGTCACTGATTTCTAACTTAATTCTAGTTTTTAAACTGTTTTGAAAGTTTAATTGCCATGACTAAATTCTTATACATTCTGTGAATTCACTGATTATTGATTCATGGGGTTTGATGATTCGAATTTGATTTGGGATTGAGATGGGGATTTTGATTGGTGTTTAGAGTATTGATTTAAACTATTAACTGATTTGAACTGAACTGTCACATACTGTTCTCAGGTTACACCCTCATGACGCTACCACTCACTGTTCACTCTTATCACTCACACTCTCAACACACAAACACATGCACACATGTACACAACACATGTGCCCTATTCCTATCACTCTAGATTTATACATATATATATATATATATATATATATATATATATATATTTTATTTATTTATATATATATATATAAATAAATAAAATATATATATATATATAAATATATATATATAGGTGATGCACATATTTATGTAGCTTATATATTATAATGTGTGTATTATATTAATTTAGATATATATAATAATATGTGTATATATGAATATGTGGGTTGGTATATAGGTACTATAGCCTAGGGCTCATTACCTATGAGTGTGGCTTGAATGCCAGTTAAAGGTGTAGTTGACTTGTATAGTCTATAAATGGTGTGTGCATGCTAGAATTGACTAGTTAGGCCTAGTGAGACTTGTCTGGCTTATGTTTGACCTAGTTGACCTAGTTTGACTAGTCTAGTTGACTAGAGTTGACCAAGAGTTGACTTTAGTCCAGTTTGACCCTAAACTTCATGTAGATGTATTGTAGCAGTCTGTTATATCATTTTAGACTCATAGTGACTTATACTGTTCTATAGGAGACAGACACCACTCCTCGGACAGTAGATACTCTTCAGATACTCAGGATACAGGCGTTTACATTCTCTGATCATTTCATATCTTATTTAGGATCATATTTTCTGCTTTAGATTACTTTACATGATGCTGACACGTTGGAAACACGGATTAGTACTATATGGATCTTGTCGTACGATGTTATCCCCTTAGCGGATACATCGGGTATTTTATGTTCGTGTACTTTATCGTGAGCATCATGTACTCCTTGTATTCGTGATATTCGTATGCAAATCGTGTGAAATCATGTATATTCATGTGTTCACATGATCTTCGTGTACGACTATACTTCGTGTACAATAACATAACTTGGCTAGATCCTTGTGTATTGATTGGAGCGGGGGAGTAGAAGTGGTTATGTATTCAATCCAGTAGATTACTCGTATACAACCTCTGTAGATTACTCGTGTACAACATCGTGCCATTTACATAACTATCTTGTGCTCTGAATCACTAGTCACTGTTAGTTCTCTATATATTGTATCTATCTACTTACAGTCTTCCTTTTTCATTATGTTATTCTTCAATTTTCTGTATCTTACTCTCTAGCATGTTTATATTTTCTAACCTGTTATGATTTGTTGAGATGTACTGTACTTGCTCCTGTCCTGACTGGACCTGTTGAAAATATTACAGAGGATGAGGCTGAGGCGTTCTGTCCTACTTATTACGGTACGACCCTAGAGGATTATTGTGACCTGGACCAGCAGCAGGACCCACTAGCAGTGGATGACACTCCCCTAGATTAGGATGTCTTTTACTTTATCTTTCTGGATTATTGTATGTCACGACCCGCACCCTAGGGTAAGGGCACGAGACGTGGGTACGTCTACCCTACGCCGCAGTGTCGGCGGTAGAACGCTGTCCTAGGTCAACAATCATCTAGCAATATATCTCTAAACAGTTTATATTCCCCGAATGGGGGTGACATAGCAGTAAAAATCAATCACAACTAAGGAAGAGATAGCACGATATGAAATAGAACTCAAGGAAATAAATAGATGAAAAGTAGTCTAAGATAATCCCAGCAATATCCAGAAGCACATGGTCTCAGATACATAATGAAAGAATATATACAACTCTGAACTCCAAATATGGTCTAGCACTCCCCCGTTCCCCAATTAATACATAAGGATCTAAGCAGGTTATGTTATTGTACATGATATCACATGGGGCCCTTGAAAGGGTGCACATGATAGTATACATGAAGGCTCTGTGAACATGAGAGTACATGGTTCACAAGAGTGTACATGTATGGTGAAAGCACAGGAGTACATGATGAAAGTGAAATGCACATAACACAATGTACCCGATGCTCCCGAGGTGGATAACATCACATGAAGAGATCCGTATAGTACTAATCCGTGATAATGTCGTGACAGCACAAGTAAAGTAATTTAATGCAGAAAATAATTCTAAGCAGGATATGAAATGATCAGAGAATGTACTCGCCTGGTATCTGAGTGTCCAATAGGAAAGTACTGTCTGAGGAGTGGTGTCTGGCTCCTAATCAGAACAGCACAAGTCACAACAAGTCTAAAATGGAATAATGAAATTCTACTATGTATTCTACATGAATCTAGGTCAATCTAGACAAAAGTCAACTCTTGGTCAACTCTGGTCAACCCTAGAAGTCAAACTAGGTCAACCAAGTCAAACCTAAGTCAAACTAGTCTAATTTAGTATATTCTAGGTCTAACAAGTCATATCTAGGTTTACTAGGCAATAACATGCCTAACCCAACCTATAACATATATCTACACAAGATATTATCTATATCTAACAATACACATATTGCCTAGGCTATAATGTAACTTAGAATACACAACCTATAGCCACTATACAATATCACTCATACACTATATCATATATGTATATAAAAGCACACACTCATATATATAGGAACTTATATATCACAATGCATATATTATATATATACATAGGAAGGAGAGAGGGGACACTCAAGTGTATGTGTGTGTTAGTGAGAGAGAGAGATGCCATGTGGGTATGAGTGATAGAGTGTTGTGAACTAGTGAGAGTGGTGTGAGGTAGTGAACATGTGTGTGTGGACTTGTGTGTGTGGTGTAAAAGTGATGTGAAATCAGTGAGAAAACTGTAAGAAAACAGTGAGCATATGTGTGTGCAAATAGTGATAGGTGTTAGTGAAACAAGGGTGTGCGTGGATGAGTGTGTGTGTTAGAGAGTGAAATAGGGTGTCTATGTTATAATGAAAATCTGGAATTGATAAAACAGTGAGCAGTAAAAGGCAGTTATTGAACTATAACATGATGAAATCTGGAACCTACCACTGTGAGAAGGGAACCCAACAATACACAAGTCAAACTGGAATCATTACCCATTTAAACTCAGTTTTCAAACACCCTTGTATTCTCAGTTTTAAGGGATTAGCATCAGTAACATTTGAACTCAAAATCAATTTAAAAGAAAACTACTCTCAGTTTTCAGTCCCTACTCCAAAACCCTATTTCGACTTCAAATATCAATCAAACAATCCCAAAATCATACACACAGTTAGATTACATATAGGAGAACTGATTTAGAGACTAAAACATGTAACTAACAGTATAAATTAGGATTTAAACAGTTACCAAAGTTCATCTCAAAAACTGGAAATACAGAAAAATAGTTCAGTTATTGACAGTTTAGTCGCAAACATTCACAACCTCATTTCGATCCCAATTTTCAACCAAATCACACCAAAATCGAAACCAATTTAGATTACATATAGGAGAACATGATTAAGGTCTGAAACTAACAAATTAACAACAATAATTAGATTAAAATAGGTGACAAGTTCAGGTTTTAAAACTGGAAAGAAAATAGGATATTGATACATAACTTGAAAATTGGAAATGTGCTAACACTTAATGAAAACATAATCAAATTTCAAGTTAAGAAGTTGGTAATGTATATAAACCACAAATATGTGTCCCACAACCTGTTCATGTCCTACAAGATGGACACAAACGTGTCCAAGCAACGATACACAAAAATTAGTGTGAAATAGGCCAGATTTGTGCACTGTGGCGTGCACGTGTGCACGCGTGTCGTGCACACGACATAGGCCAAACTAGGTCTCGTGCTCGCACATACGTGTACCCCTATACTAGGGCTAGGTCTAGGTCAACCTGCACCCTGTCCTAGTGTGTCGTGTCCGACGCTACAACGCCGTATCAGTGGCAATTAATTAACAGTGAACAGATAGTGCAAAACACGTGCACGGTTGATTCCTCCCTCGACACGACACGGGGACACGTGGGACTTGACACGTGGCGTGTCAGCCAGTGCCCCATTGCTCGTGTCAAGTTTCACGTGTCCAAGAGGCGTGTCGTATCCGCTACAGGCCCCGAGTGGCAAGGGAACACTGTAGCGCGCGCGCGAGCGTGTGCACACACGTGTCCAATCAATGAATCCGATACAAAGCGACACAATAAGCACCACAGAAGATCAGGGACCAATAAACAATGATAAATTAAAATTTCCTATTTAAAAATAAAGCACAAACAAGATCGAAATGCCCTTTGGGCATTTCGTCAAACACTCAACCCTAGCTCTGATACGTGTCCAGAACGAACACGAAACCTAGGATACCCGACACAAAATCTATACTGATACATAGGGGACTCCTAGGGCTCCCTAATGATGAAGACAAATCGAAATTTCATGGAGATTTGAGAGAGTTACCTAAGCTTGAACCTTCAAGAAAAACCCCCTTTGTGAGCTCCTCTCTTGATATCCCAATCAAATCAAAACAACCTCAAACTGAGATTGGACCTTAGCAACAGTAAGAATAGTCATATTAGGACCTAATGGAATAAATTAGAAAGAAAAAGGAAGAGGAAAGGAGTTCTAGGAATTAAAATACAATAGAAACTAACCTCCTTGAACTTAGAGCTTTTCCTAAGAAAGAGGCAACCCTAGATTTTAGGAGAGACTTTATAGTGGGGGAAATCCCTAGGTTAGGCTAAGGTGGCCGGCCATGATGGGCTAGGTTAGGGTTTGGTAGTTGTTTGGGCTTTGGGCCAAGTTACATAGGCTATGGTTTGATTTGATTAATAAGGACTCTAAATCATAAGCCATGACTTATGACTCTCTAATTTATATTACTAATTAGGTTCTAATGACCAAACCAAAGATTAGGCTAGGTTAGACTAGAGTCATATATCCTAACCAAGTCCATACTAACTAGGGTTAGCTCCTAGGTTGGTCTACAAGGGTCAACACTAGCCAAAGTCAACCTAGTCCAAACAATTCCAAAATAATTCCTAAAAATTCCCAAAAATGCAAATAAATTCTAATAAATTTAAATTACCCCAAAAATGACAAAAATACCCTCATATGGAAAACTGGGTGTTACAATCCTACCCACCTCATAAAAATTTTGTCCTCGAAATTAAAGGTGATCGCACTCCTTCTAGGTTAAGCCCCCAGCAATCATAGTCTAAGAACCAAATCAATCATTCAATTTAAGAGGACGGCATACAGGGTCATGGCATGCAATATCAGTCTGGGGTCTCATCTAGTTACACCAACATGCTACAGTACTAGACAATCACAGGGTATCAAAACATACAACAAGGGATGCATCAAATATTCACAAAAAGGGATACTAACGTTAGGTCAAAACTCACCTCTAGCTGGGTCTGAGAACTAGAACTCCCAACTGGAAGCAGGGCCCTGGTTGGTAGGTGCATCAGGACAATGCTGTACCCAGCGCGCAGCTGACCCACAGAATAGGCACAATCCTAGTCTCTTTCTACAGTTGCTCCACTTGTGCCCAGACTTCCTACAGTAGTCACAGATAGGCTCTGGCTCAGCTGGCCTCTGCTAGACAGGAGACTGGGCTGGGTATGATGATATCGGCTGGATAAATGGGTACTCCGCAAACTCTGGGTAGGACTGGGTACTGCTTCTCGCCCACTTGGAGCTAGGCTCTCCTTCTGGAAGCACAGAGTCCCGCAGACGTAGCAACCTCTGGATTTTCTCCCTCATGGCCTCCTCATGAACTCTCTGTGACTCCAACAGCCTCTCTTGAGAATATCCAAACACCTGGGCTGTGTCAAGTAACAAACCTCCGGGTGGTACAGTAGGGAGTACCATCCCAAGGGGTAGGGAAAGGCTCTCGGTCTCGGGCAAATCTGCAGCTCTCTCCTGAACGACAGGAGATGAAGGAAGACTCTCTGGCGAGGCTACCACCATCTCCTCAAAGACAGAAGGTGCCACCACCCCCTGATCAGATAGAGGGATCACTACCTCCTGAACAGTAGGAGGTGGAAGCACACTCTCAGTAGCTGCAGCTGCTCTCAGGCGACGGGCTCGGGTCATGGGTGCCATACTAGAAAGGAAAAAGAAAACAACAATCATCAAGGCTGTAAGGCAGTCTACCATCCTATCAGAAAACTGGTACTTATTATAAAAATAAAATAAAGGTAACCACCAATCATCTATTAAGGAATACTATTCAAAAAACTAATAAAAAAAAGGAAGTTAAAGAATGAAAGTCAATTGCATTTAAATCCAATCACAATATATTTATATATATAGCATTAGAGAGGAAAAAGCTAACATTATGTAAAGGTTATGTGGTTTGTGTGAATTATACATGAAAGTGCATATGAGGATCTGTGTCTCAACTATAGCTATCAAGTTACACTATTCATGGCATATTGGTTAAGCAGTCTACAAGGCACAAGCTATTTACTCATAACATGCCTGGCCAACCATATATACATATGTATATTTATATGTATAAAGAGGTAGAGATTTTAATTGCATCTACATAATTTATAACATGTATACAGAACTATATATATATATCCATATAACTATATGAACATAACATAGAGATGAGGGGTTAGGTTTTTATGGCAGTTGTGAATATTGGTGTAGAGTGTCAAATGTACATGGGTTAAAACTTGAAATGAAGGGTTCAATCATTCAGTTTATCTCAATATTACATATTAGATATGAAATTGAACTACACATTTGAAAGCAATGTAAAAATGTTAACATGTATTCAATTTTTAAAATTTTGGAGAAATTCGAACATCAAACCAACTCAAGGTTTATCACAATAACAACCTAACATGTAAGAGTATGAAACCTAACATTATATCCCTACATACCACAATGTATATGGCTCAAAACATTACAAATTAAAACTGTAAATTGAACTAAACACTTAGAATTCAGGCTTAAAGGGAAAAATGTACACAGTCTCAGGCTTGACAAATTTAACACAAAACTCAACCAAATTTTCTTTAAGACTTGAAATCCTGCATGTATCATACATGTGCAGTAATATATACAACAACTAATAATATGTAATTTAAATGAAACTTACGAATTTAATCTGGAAAACAGAGAACTAGGCACTGATACTGTCCTATATTAGAATCATTAGGATTTTGAAAAATTAACATCAACATATTAATATGCATTTAGATAGGTTGGTGATCAAGTGTAACATGCATACGTGTCAGGCAAGCATCTGTGTCCACTATATTATATATTCTAAGATAATACAAAAATTAATGACAAGGAGAAAATAATGATAAAATCTGTTCTGTTTATCTGTTTAAAAGAAGGAACCATTTGATACCAGAGTTAAAATATCAAATCTAAGTCAAGGTCTAGCAAAATCACTGATTCACTGTTTTAGGAAGAATTTTATAGCAAGAAGTTACACAAAGTTGTAATAACAGCTAAGCTACTCCTACCCGTACTCCTACTCCGAAGTTATTCATAACAATAGAAGGGTATGATGTTTAAGACCTTCTCAAAATACAATCTGTTAATCATATGCGTCTGTCCAAAATCATATTGCCCAGAGTCCTCATCATGCTAGTGAGCAATACTACGATAATCACAGAGTCCTTGACTAAGGTACGTACCCTTAGGTTCATGGTATTTAAAATTTTCACATTGTCGCGTGCGACGGCGAAAACCTTAAATTCCCAAACCCGAGAAATACATCCAAAATTTGACTACATGTCCTCACTATGCCAACTAACACGACCATTGAAGATTCTAGACCCCATGATTTAGGCGACCTAGCCCATATGATTTTCTCAGAAGAAAAACAAACACAACAAAAGAGTAACATGACAAAGTTAATCAATCAACAAGGAACAGATGGATTCGGATTTCAAGGTAATTATAAAAGACAATTGCGGGAATGGATTTGAGAAGAACGGAACTTGCAGCAAGATCTCCAACGGTCTGTGCATCCTCGACTGTCCTGACGATAGCTCGCCCTGCGGGTTTCCTCCAGCCTGATGCTGATACTGCACAAATCTCTGCTGTTGATGCTGCATGAATCACTGCTGCTGAAAGAAACCGGAAATAAAGGGAAAAGTCTTTGTACAGACGGAGGTGCACCTCCAATATAGCAGAAACGCCAACCTGAGTCGGTACAACAGAAGCTGCGGTCTCGAGGCCCTGATGAATAGGACGAGAGGTGGCCAGCCTCTCGATAGTATCCCCCGAACCGAAACGATAAAATCGTGCCTTTATAATCATCATGAAGACAGATCAAAACAAGAAACAATTTCTGAGAATGAAGCAAAAATTCAAGGAGGACAGTTTATATTCAAGGGAATCAACGAGTAGCATATTTAGATAAAAGGGATCTGATAAGGAGTTTTTCCTAATGTGATTGAGTACCTTCAAAATATCCTGATCCTACTGCAGGCTGTAGTGATACTCTAGTTCGAATACCACTACATAAACTCAACCTGCATGGGCCACCACTAAAAACGTGTTACGACCCGCACCCTAGAGTAAGGGCACGAGACGTGGGTACGTCCAGCCTACGCCGCAGTGTCGGCGGTAGAACGCTGTCCTAGGTCAACAATCATCTAGCAATATATCTCTAAACAGTTTATATTCCCCGAATGGGGGTGACATAGCAGTAAAAATCAATCACAACTAAGGAAGAGATAGCACGATTATAAATAGAACTCAAGGAAATAAATAGATGAAAAGTAGTCTAAGATAATCCCAGCAATATCCAGAAGCACATGGTCTCAGATACATAATGAAAGAATATATACAACTCTGAACTCCAAATGTGGTCTAGCTAAAACAAGTCTCAAGACTGCATAAAGTAAAATAAGCCTAACTAATCTAATCTAGGCAATCGGGGTGATATCCTCAGCTAGAGCTGGGTCCTCCTGAGGGTCCAGCTCGCAGGTGTCATCTAAGGCTATCCCGTATTAAGTATCCAGACCAGCCTCCTCTTCGTCCTCTGTAATATTTTCAACAGGTCCAGTCAGGACATGAGCGAGTACAGTACATCTCAACAGTTCATAGCAGGTTAGAAGTTATAATCATGCAGTAAAGTAAGATACAGGTGCTGAAAAATATAGTATATAAACAGAGAGAAAGAACTGTAATAGAAATATCTACTATAAGTAAGGAACTAACAGTGGCTAGTGAGTTAGAGTACAGGATAGCACATGTGAACAGAACAGATTTGTACATGATCTACACTAAATAGTTGTACATGATCTACACTACTATAGAATTATTCACATGACTACTAGCACTCCCCCGTTCCCCAATTAATACACAAGGATCTAAGCAGGTTATGTTATTGTACATGATATCACATGGGGCCCTTGAAAGGGTGCACATGATAGTATGCATGAAGGCTCTGTGAACATGAGAGTACATGGTTCACAAGAGTGTACATGTATGATGAAAGCACAGGAGTACATGATGAAAGTGAAATACACATGACATAATGTACCCGATGCTCCCGAGGGGGATAACATCGCATGAAGAGATCCGTATAGTACTAATCCGTGATAATGTCGTGACAGCACAAGCAAAGTAATTTAATACAGGAAATAATTCTAAGCAGGATATAAAATGATCAGAGAATGTACTCGCCTGGTATCTGAGTGTCCAATAGGAAAGTACTGTCCGAGGAGCGGTGTCTGGCTCCTAATCAGAACAGTACAAGTCACAACAAGTCCAAAATGGAATAATGAAATCCTACTATGCATTCTACTTGAATCTAGGTCAATCTAGACCAAAGTCAACTCTGGTCAACCCTAGAAGTCAAACTAGACCAACCAAGTCAAACCTAAGTCAAACTAGTCTAATTTAGTCTATTCTAGGTCTAATAAGTCATATCTAGGTTTACTAGACAATAACATGCCTAACCCAACCTATAACATATATCTACATAAGGTATTATCTATATCTAACAATACACATATTGCCTAGGCTATAATGTAACTTAGAATACACAACCTATAGCCACTATACAATATCACTCATACACTATATCATATATGTATATAAAAGCACACACTCATATATATAGGAACTTATATATCACAATACATATATTATATATATACATAGGAAGGAGAGAGGGGACACTCAAGTGTATGTGTGTGTTAGTGAGAGAGAGAGATGCCATGTGGGTATAAGTGATAGAGTGTTGTGAACTAGTGAGAGTGATGTGAGGTAGTGAACATGTGTGTGTGGACTTGTGTGTGTGGTGTGAAAGTGATGTGAAATCAGTGAGAAAACTGTAAGAAAACAGTGAGCATGTGTGTATGCAAATAGTGATAGGTGTTAGTGAAACAAGGGTGTGTGTGGATGAGTGTGTGTGTTAGAGAGTGAAATAGGGTGTCTATGTTATAATAAAAATCTGGAATTGATAAAACAGTGAGCAGTAAAAGGAAGTTATTGAACTATAACATGATGAAATCTGGAACCTACCACTGTGAAAAGGGAACCCAACAATACACAAGTCAAACTGGAATCATCACCCATTTAAACTCAGTTTTCAAACACCCTTGCATTCTCAGTTTTAAGGGATTAGCATCAGTAACATTTGAACTCAAAATCAATTTAAAAGAAAACTACTCTCAATTTTCAGTCCCTACTCCAAAACCCCATTTCGACTTCAAATATCAATCAAACAATCCCAAAATCATACACACAGTTAGACTACATATAGGAGAACTGATTTAGAGACTAAAACATGTAACTAACAGTATAAATTAGGATTTAAACAGTTGCCAAAGTTCATCTAAAAACTGGAAATACAGGAAAATAGTTCAGTTATTGACAGTTTAGTCTCAAACATTCACAACCTCATTTCGATCCCAATTTTCAACCAAATCACACCAAAATCGAAACCAATTTAGATTACATATAGGAGAACATGATTTAGGTCTGAAACTAATAAATTAACAGCAATAATTAGATTAAAATAGGTGACAAGTTCTGGTTTTAAAACTGGAAAGAAAATAGGATATTGATACATAACTTGAAAACTGGAAATGTGCTAACACTTAATAAAAACATATCAAATTTTAAGTTAAGAAGTTGGTAATGTATATAAACCACAAATATGTGTCCCACAACCTATTCGTGTCCAACAAGATGGACACAAACGTGTCCAAGCAACGATACACAAAAATTAGTGTAAAACAGGCCAGATTTGTGCACTGTGTCGTGCACGTGTGCACGCGTGTCGTGCACACGACACAGGCCAAACTAGGCCTCGTGCTCGCACACACGTGTACCCCTATACTAGGGCTAGGTCTAGGTCAACCTGCACTCTGTCCTAGTGTGTCGTGTCCGACGGTACAACGCCGTATCAGTGGCAATTAATTAACAGTGCACAGACAGTGCAAAACACTTGCACGGTTGATTCCTCCCTCGACACGACACGGGGACACGTGGGACTTGACATGTGGCATGTCAGCCAGTGCCCCATGGCTCTTGTCAAGTTTCACGTGTCCTAGAGGCGTGTCGTGTCCGCTACAGGCCCCGAGTGGTAGGGAAACACTGTAGCGCTCGCGCGAGCGTGTGCACGTGCGTGTCCAATAAATAAATCCGATACAAAGTGACACAATAAGCACCACAGAAGATCAGGGACCGATAAACAATGTTAAATCTAAATTTCCTATTTAAAAATAATGCACAAACAAGATCGAAATGCCCTTTGGGGCATTTCGTCAAACACTCAACCCTAGCTCTGATACGTGTCCAGAACGGACACGAAACCTAGGATACCCGACACAAAATCTATACTGATACTTAGGGGACTCCTAGGGCTCCCTAATGATGAAGACAAATCAAAATTTCATGGAGATTTGAGAGAGATACCTAAGCTTGAACCTTCAAGAAAAACCCCCCTTTGTGAGCTCTTCTCTTGATATCCCAATCAAATCAAAACAACCTCAAACTGAGATTGGACCTTAGCAACAGTAAGAATAGTCATATTAGGACCTAATGGAATAAATTAGAAAGAAAAAGGAAGTGGAAAGGAGTTCTAGGAATTAAAATACAATAGAAACTAACCTCCTTGAACTTAGAGCTTTTCCTAAGAAAGAGGCAACCCTAGATTTTAGGAGAGACTTTATAGTGGGGGAAATCCCTAGGTTAGGCTAAGGTGGCCGGCCATGATGGGCTAGGTTAGGGTTTGGTAGTTGTTTGGGCTTTGGGCCAAGTTACATAGGCTATGGTTTGATTTGATTAATAAGGACTCTAAATCATAAGCCATGACTTATGACTCTCTAATTTCTATTACTAATTAGGTTCTAATGACCAAACCAAAGATTAGGCTAGGTTAGACTAGAGTCATATATCCTAACCAAGTCCATACTAACTAGGGTTAGCTCCTAGGTTGGTCTATAAGGGTCAACACTAGCCAAAGTCAACCTACTCTAAACAATTCCAAAGTAATTCCTAAAAATTCCCAAAAATGCAAATAAATTCTAATAAATTTAAATTATCCAAAAAATGACAAAAATACCCTCATATGGAAAACTGGGTGTTACACTGTATTGAGATTCTGAGTTGTATTTTGGGATATGTACTTATTTAGACACTTAGACTTCTGGATTGTATCTCTGTGTTTTCCATTCTTATCTATCTATCTTTTATCATGCTCTACCTTAGATGTGATTGAGACTGTATTTTCTATGTCACCTCCATTCGGAGTGTATATACTGTACAGTTACCTTTATATTGTTAGATGTTGACCTAGGACAGCGTTCTACCGCCGACACTGCGGCTTAGGCTGGACGTACCCACGTCTCGTGCCCTTACGCTAGGGTGCGGGTCGTGATACTTGGGACAAGCATCGTTGAGATCTCTAAAGTCAATACAGACTCTGACCTTCCCTATTTTCTTCATAACTGGGACAACATTAGCAATCCAGTCAGGATGTTGTTCTTCTCTGACAAAACCACAAGAGATAAGCTTCTTGACCTCAGTTTCTATGGCATCCATCATGTCAGGTCAGAATTGACGCTATTGTTGTTTGACCGGCCTTGCATTGGGCAAGATGTTGAGCCTGTGGATAGCAATCTGAGGATACAGTCCCGGCATATCCTCATAACTCCAGGCGAAGACGTCAATGTATTCCCAATAAGCTGAATTAGTTATTTTTTATCCGCTTCTTGGATACTCTTGCTGATGAAGATAGGTCTTGGCGAGCCTTCTTCTCCAACATCAATCTGAATTAATTGATCTTCAGTAGGGGTTCTCATCGCTCAAAGCAAAGTTCCCATTGAGTGTCTATCGTCTTCTGAGAATTCAGTAGACACCATATTGGAAGATAGTGTCACCCGATGGATGTGGTCTACAATAGTATCAAAATCCCATAAAACATAATCCGAAGAGTTAGATCGCTCCTTTTTTATCAAATTCGAAGGCTTCTAGGGTCAGAATCGGCAAGATACAACCCAATCAACGCTTTGTTTTACCGTAATATTGTAGTGACTTTGCTTTTGGAGCAGGGATACGAATAGGAGTACGCCTTCCTTACCGCCATTGAGACGAGCTTTAAAATTGTAGCCCATCTTTTGAATGATATATTTTGATTGTTGACTATAACAACGTAGTTGGTGTCTCCCGTTATCGTCATTTTCTTCTTCGCTATCGGGCGTAGTCTTCTGCTCTGTTCCTTTACTAAAAACTATAGGAAGTTTATTTTTCTTCCTGGAAGGAACTAAGAAGAAGGAGTCTTGCACTGGTTCGAGCAATACTTTGTCTTAGAGAGGTTGAACTGCTTCTATTGTAAGTGGTTCGAAGTTATCTAAATTTCTAAGTAACATCGAGTACAATAAAAGACATCAGTATACTATAAAGGAGATGTTATTTTATTTATTTGTACATCATCATTTACAACGGTGTTCTTGGCCTTAGCAGAAAGCTTGGTAAGGTTGATAACCAGAGGAGGAAAAAGAGAATGAGGAGGCTTGTTATGACGAAGGTCGATAACAAGAGGCTCACAAAAGGTGAGCTTCCTCTGTTCTATTTTTCAGCAGGATGTTTAGTATTAGAAGGAAGATGAATGGTCAACGTCTGAGATGATGAAGGACAAAAAGTACGTCCTTTGACCGAAATCACAAGGACATCATCTCGATTGTCCCTATGATCTTCCTCAGTATCCATGGCCAGTACAAATTTTATGAATTCCTCCTTGTACATTCGAGAATCAGTACAATATGCTTTGATACCCCAGAAGGGGTTAAGATCAGCCACCTCTTTTTGGACCTCTCTATTGACATCCACATACTTGAAGCATTGATGAAGAGTTGATGGCACGATATTATGCTCATACAGAAATGCTTTTTCCAGCAAGGTATTATAGGAGCCATGATTGTCGATCACATAGAAGGTGACCTTTGTACGGAGATTGTCGATTTGTATTTTTAGGCGAATCTTTTCCAGGGGTTCACTTCTAGTAGAATTAAATCCCATGGTTGTCGTGATAGTCGTAGAAAGATTATGAACAGGGATCTTCAGAGCATCTAGTAGAGTCTTTGGCATGATACTGAGTGCAGACCCATGATCGATCAGGATGTGGTCAACCTTCATTGTATCAACATATTCCGTAAAATAGAGAGGTCGGTCATGTCGATTGTCTTCCAGTAGCATATCAACTTGTGTAAAGGTGATGTTGGACATCAGCTCCATCACACTATGACAATAAAAACAGGTTTACAGGCTCCTCATATAGCTTCTTAAGGAGTGTCAGACAAGTGTCGGCTTGCATCAAAGCTTCACTCAATGTTGTGGACACAAAAAAAGAAGAAGAAGAGCCACTGTCTTTTCTTATTGGCGAAAGGCGCCACAAATTGAGTATGCCTGAGAGATCCTGCACTGAGAATCCCCGAGTACAAAAAGAATTCTGGGGAATCGGACGATGGAGATCGAGCGGCAGTTGCTCCTCCACTCCTTTGACACTCCGATTTGCAAAAGTAGGAGAAAATCGAAGAAAATTGCTAACTCTCGGCTCAGTGGCAAGAAGGGCAACAATTTGGCTCTGGAAATGCTCTTCGTTCTGTGTTTTTGAAGAGGCATGTGACCTCTATTTACAGTCATTTTGTACTGAAATGACTATTATGCTCACAAAGGAGGAAATACATTGTTTTTCCTGTGGGCGCATAGTCTTCCTTTGGGCGCATAGGGTATAGGCGTATAGAGATTTCATGATCGTGGGTGAATCGTATGGTTGATGTGGCCGTATTCTTTGATGTACGACTGCTCGTGGAGACTGACGTGGCCACATGCCTCAGCCCATGATTGATCGTGGATGTTGACCGGGTCGTAGGGTTGTTCCTGTCTTGGGCGGATAGTGCTGGGAGAAACCTATGCGCCTACACTTGGGCGCATGTTTTTACTGCATGGAGAAAATGATGTGGGTGCATAGCCCCTTTGGCCATGTGGGCGCATAACTGTTTGTGACTTGGGCACATGACTGTTTGGGACTTGGGCACATAATGCTAAAATTTTTATGCTTGTACAAGACCTCCTTCAAAATTTTTGATACTCAAACGAGTTCAAAATACTTTGAAAGAAGCATAGGAGGCTGTCTTCCTATGGTTCTGTGGGTGCATAACAAGACTCTCTCTTTGGGCGCATAGATACGCAAGCTGTCAAAAGATGGCTATTGAGATCTTCCTCGAAAATCTGGACTAATAGATTCATCGATGCGGAATTTGAAGAGCTCCGACCTTCGTGCGATGTCTATGTATTATCCACATCAGCAAATAACAGGCATATAATGTGCAAAAGACCAAGTCTCTGTATGGGCACATAGACCATATGGACGTATAGGTCATGTGGGTGCATAGGCCATGTGGGCTTATAGTACCCTGTTTTGCCTATAAATAGGCCCAAGGAGAGAGAAAATTCATTATCCTCTCAATCTCAAAAAACTTTCAAGAGACTCTTCATTTCTTCTCTGCACGAATCATGTCTCCCAAGGCTGCCAAGAAATCTGCGAAGGGTAAGGAAGCTGCACCGAGCGGTTCTCCTCCTTCGGCGGCGTCTCCGCTAGTCCAAGTCCCCATTCTGGGTTAGACTATGCTTCAAAACAGAGTCTCAAGCGTTAATTTATGACACTCGGATTTCTCTCTGCTTGGGCGCACAACCATTGATATCCGCCCAAAGCAACACACTTTTATGAGCATTCCCATGCGCCCACAGAAGTATGCGCCCACATACTTTAGTTGTGTGTTATGCGCCTACGCAGAACGCTTCTGTAAAACTATGCGCCCACATGCTTGTTGCATGTCATGTGCCCACACATAACATATGTGTTTAAAGATTCTTATGCGTCCACAGGCCATTTGGGCTCATAACAACTGGGTGCATGGAATTTTTCTACTACTTACCTCTCTTTTGTAGATTCTAAGTCTGACTTTTTTCTTCTGTCTTTGCAATTGACATGGTCGTCCCGGAACTCGGCAGAATTCCTCTTGGCTCTGCTTGCCAAGTTCTCGGTTCAACCCATGTAACCAACATGATTGGAAATGTTTAGGCCAAGACCTGCCATAATCAGCCTTCAGTACGGATGATCGCTATGCTTGAACAGGATAAGGGGTTCCTGAAGCAGATGATAAACGATAAAAAGTTGCTGGTTGGCGGGGCGCAGAGTCTTAAGAAGCCGTACTTTTTGTTTGCCGACAACTTGCGGTTTGACGACGCTTAGACGATACGCCTGGAAGACCCTTTGGTGGTCAGGTTGAACAACCAAAGGATATGGTTGCCAACGATGGATCGCCAATACCCTCTATCGGCGTTCACTGATCTAGCTGTGCAGAGGCAGATGAAATGGGACTTAACCCCTGAACTTTATGTGATCGTCTTCGAAAAGATACAGTTTAGCTCAGGTGATCAGAAGAGGGACACTTTTAAGTATGTCAAGGTCTCCACGTCCTACTCCACGAGGGGGCTGTACCCTGGGGCCATAATAAACGATATCCCGACCGACCTTTATCTTTATGCTGCCGACACACTTTCCAATATGATGATGTCGAAAAATAGGTCGTATCCCGTAAAGAAGATGCGGATGGAAGGTTGGAGGTACCATGTTTTATTTTGGAATGACCTTGCTGAATCAGTGCTTTCAACCCATGAAGCCACCCAAAAGGCTGCTGGCCTTTTTCATGGTGTCAGAGCCACTCATATGGCGTAAAGACAAATTGGCCCATGTTTGTTTCTTTGGCGGAGTTGTACAATCATCATACATGTACCTTCTTCACTCCGAGTGGGGAGATGGGCCTGGCTCTCCATGAGATGTATGAAATATCGAAGCTTCCTTGGGGCACAGAGCCGTACAAAGAATACACCCTTGTAATAAGGAACTCCTGGACCTGGAAAGGGAAAACTCCAAGACGACGGATATATATATGGAGTTATTCTATTATTTCTTCATATGTCACAGGATCAATAAGAAAGAAAACACTGAGGGGGCCAATCCCCATATGCCATCTTGGACGAGCTATATCTTGTTCAAGAAGAATGAGAAGGTCCACCCTCCTTTTCGATTCGTAAGCCCCTGACGAATCCTGAGATAGAAGATTTGATGACAGATCATGGGGTAGCTGATACCGAGGACAGTGATGATCTTGAGAGGAATTTCTCGATTTGCCATTTCTTCTGATAAGCTGAGTTTAAGTTATCGGAGAAAGCCGTGTTGGCGGCTTTCCTAATGATCTGGATCTGTTATTGCGTAGTCCCCGGTGGTTCAGGGTCTATTGAAAGGATGAGCCGGAGTATGATGCTTTTTGCTATAAAGCTGGCATTTGGATACCGGTTTGCCCTACTTTCTGCAATGGTCTGCGCCATCCAACGAGGTCTACAAGATTTTGTTGGAAACGCGGTGACTCCTGACGGTAGAACGAATTTCACCCGGACTGAACTCCCCTATCATTTATTAATGGAATGGTTGCTGTTGCACTATCCCAAACTGATGAATGCTCGACCGGTGGGAGACTTTTTAGCAGGAGATGCCTTTTTTGGAGATTCTGTGACGCAGACTGGGCCGTTACTGGAGTGCCTGCTTATAAAAGGGCCTTAAACTTCCTACAGAACTACGAGTTCTTCAGAATATCCGCTTCTACCGGTCGTGGCAATGCAGGGGATACTTTAGTAGATGAGGGAGCCCATACTACTAGCTTGACCGCTGGGGCATTCTATTTGCTTCAGTCTATTAGGCCCTCGCATTTGGTGCTCAGGAATAGGAATCACACAAACCTGGAGCCTTATCTATCGAGCCATTTTGTGCGGCAATTTGGCTATAGTCAGCTTCTTCTGGCAATTATAGCCCGCATCTGGAGTCGATAGGCAGCTTGATCAATGGAGCACGTGCATGGGTTTATTACAATGTCGGATGCACAGGGAAAATTTTTACTCTGCCCGAATATAAGCCTGAGACTCACCTGCTCTATGCTGCTGCCAAACTTTATACTCAGATTAATATCTTTCATCCCCGGTATGATCGTGAGTAGAGTTTGATATTGGGGACCAGGTTTGGCCCCACTCCTACAAATATGAAACGAGCCCGCAAGACGCCAAAGGGTAGCAAAAAAAGATAGCGTCGCTCCAGCCATTAAGTCGACCGCAGCACCACAACAGAGAGCTGCTCTTAGAGAGGATACCGAAGATGATTCTGCTCTCCCCGATCTTCCTCAGAAGAGGAAAGCTTCCACTGGACTGGCCCAGGATCCAACTTTTTAGAGGAAGAAGAAGACTGTTGTCCCAAGGAGAGCAAAGGAGGTGGGTGCTGGCTCACCTCCTCTAAGAAGATCTTTTTGGCTGACTGGAAGAGGTGGAACGACACCGCATGACATTACCATTCGAAAGGTAGATCCATTTCTAAACTCCATAGCCCTTTTGGTCGAACCACTACTTGTGCAGTCTTCAAATGAAGCTTTCTTACCCTTGCATTTGTCCTTTGCACAGGACCCTGAAGTTGCGATCGAGGCGGGTGCCTCTTCGTCTGAAGAGATGGATGTGACAACAGTGTCCCCTTCTTATCCTAAACCAGCATACGAAGTTTAGCCTTTTCCAGTCAAAGAGGCTGAGTCAAGGGATGACCAGGGCGAAGGCCTGGACTACGATGGCGACGAGAAAGCCAGTCCCTCATACGACTTCTCTTTAGGGGCTATGTCTGAGATTGGGGCTATAATGAAGGAGTTGGACGAAAATCAAGTTCAATCAGCTCACCCTCCCGCAGGAATGTTATCTTTGCGTTTTACCTCGGATGAGATTTTTCGCCTTCGATTTTGTGTACTCCTCGTGAGGCTGACTGCCATCGTATATTCCCTTGTAGATAAGGAGAGGAAATAATATACAGAGGTTGCCCCAGACACTGGGCAAGATAAGAAGTTGTCCCCGTGTCTCCCGGGGTAGTTGTGCGGAGGAATTTGTTGGTAAGCCAGCATCGTCTACAGAAAGAGAGGTCGAACAGTACACTGAGGGGACGGTTACTGAATCTGCTCCAGATCCAGCTGGGGTCGTGGAAGATATACAGCCTGATGTCGGAACTGTACAGGGCCTTGACATTGTAACCTTTGAGCAACCTGGGCCTGCTCTTATCTCCTTCGTAGCTAGGGCTGAAGGCCTAGCTCAAGTTGGTGCTGAGCAAGCAGAAGGTACAAAATTACAACTCTTTTGCACACTTTTAGGTTTTTTCTTTCCGTCACTGATAGATATATTGCTTCTTTGTCAGATTTGGCTTCTTTTCAAGCGTCTCTTCCTGGAGTGGAAGATCCCCATCAGGCCTCCTCCCCAACGACCTCTTCCGAAGATGAAGAGATGGCCCGGGAAGTCGTCAAAGCTTTTTATTATATTTTGAAAGTAAAGCTTCCTGGAGTTCTAAACTAAAATGTCATTTTTGGCCATGTGAAGGCTATTGCCGAATGCCAAGTGGCGGTCCTTGAGAACATTGCGGGCCACAAAGAACGGACTAATGCTCTAAGGAAAGTTCTGACTGACTTGGAGGACCGCTTAGCCCAACTCTGGGAAGCCAAGCAACGAAGCCCGATGTCGCTCTTTTGTGAAGAAGATGTATCTTTAGTTGCAGCTCCTGTAGAGGAGGAAGCTACTTTTCAGGCAAGGAAGGGAGCCATGGCTAAAGAGATCAGTAATTTGGCTGACCAGTATGAACAGTTCAACGTTGCGAGCGAGGCTCGTATTGCTTCGAAGAATAAGCTGGCTGCCCAGATCACTGAAAAGTACAATCGTATCGTACTGATCCACAAGGAGATTGCCCAACATGAGGCTATCTTGAGGACAGTTGTGTCTGAATAGGAGGTCTATTCATTTCAAGCAGCCATGACTGCCACAACTTTAGACCAATTAAAAGAACAACTGGTAAAGTTGGAGGGAGAGCATATGAAATTGGTCCCCTTCAAGGAAGAGGCTGCTTGACAAGAAGAAGCGCGCCGTCGTGCTACTGTCAAGTCCTAGACTGAAATTACAGCTCTAAGGATAGCATCAACCGGTTGTGCATCCCTTAGATCTTCTTCTGTGATAGGCTCAATTAAGCCGTAAAGATTTTTTTTCTTCTCTTGTTTTTGAGAAACATTTTTAATAAAGAATATCAGAACAACTAGAGGTAATATGGACATAGTAGAGATATTTCTGGTAGGTATTCTGCTGGGGAATTTGATGTGAACTTATTATCTGTTTTATGTTCAAGATTTTTGAACATAGATAATAAGTTGAAAGAAACTGCTAGCAGAGGTAATGAGGACGTAATAGCAGAGGATGTTCTATATCTGACCAGAGGTAATATGGACATGGACGGATATATAACATTAGATAGGAGTGGATAATTCAGAGGTAATATGGACGTGATTATCATTGACGAATGTTTTGTTCAGAGGTTATATGGACGTAACAGAACATTTCTTAATTATCCCACCGGGGAAATAATTATCGGAAAACAGTTCAGCGGTAATATGGACGTGACCGTTTTCATAAGATCGAGTTTGGGCAGAGTCCAAAACGAAGATAATTTCTACTGGGGAATCTTTTTTGGAGGACCTATTATCCATGGCATATCTAGACTCTTGAAATATGGATAATAGTTAGATAATTTTTCGAATCACGTAAGCATTGTACTATATATTTACATGATTAAAACAGGTATATGTGAACGCTGTACAGGAAGGTTACACATAATATTTCTTTAGGAACTTGCTGTTGATCGGCATCATGAGCAGGTCACCATCAGGCTTGGTTAGTCGATACACACTATTAGAATAAACTGATTCTATAACAAAAGGACCTTCCCATTTAGGCTGGAATTTTTATTTTGTCTTGTGTGTCATGACCATTGGTCTTTTACATCTAAGACCAAATCATCAACTTGAAAGATTCTTTCTTTCATTTTTTTATTAAAAGCTCTAGAAAGGCGTGCTTGGTATAGCCCAATACGATGTTGAGCTAATATGCATTTTTCGTCTAGCGCTTCCAGCTCTTGTAGTCGCAGACGATAACTTTCTTCGGCAGTCAACTCACTGGCCAAGGCTACTCGAAGAGAGGGAATCTGGATTTCTAGTGGAAGAACTGCTTCACTCCCATAAACTAGAGAGAATAGTGTACTGTCTGTTGGAGTTTGGACCGTTGTATGATAGGCCCAGAGACATTCGTCGAGCTTCTCATTCCAATTGCGCTTGTTTGAAGACACGAACATCATGAGAAGTTTGTTGATAGTCTTATTGAGGGCTTCTGCTAATCCATTAGCTGCTGGATTGTAGGCGGTAGAGGCTACATTCTGAATTCGATTCTTATCGCAGAACCGATAGAATGCATGACTCACGAATTGTGGACCATTATCATGGATGATCCTTCGAGGTAGGCCAAAGTGGTAGATGACGTGATGTTTGACGAAACTGATCACATTCGACGTCTTTACTTCGATGAATGGTATAGCTTCCGCCTATTTGGAGAAGTAATCGGTTATAGCTATGATAAACCGATGTCCTTTGGAGGATGGCGGGATAAACGGGCAGATGATGTCCATACCCCAGGCTTCAAAAGATCATGATACCACAGTCGGGTATAGAAACTCCGAAGGTTGATGAATGAAGTCGACGTAAAACTGACAAGCCCTACACTTCTTTGCATATTCAACAACATCTGCTATAATCGCAGGCCAATAATAACCCATTCATCTGAGGCGATCCTATAATTTGGAGCCTGGTTGGTGTGCACCACAAACTCCATCATGAGCCTCACGGAGCATGTTTGGCTTCTATGTCTGATAAATATCGTAACAGTAGCCCGTCGTAAGAACGTCGGTACAACATTTTGGTAGCTATATCATAGTAAAATCTGAGGGATCGCCTTTGGAAAGACACTGCTTCCTTTGGGTCTATGGGGAGGATTCCATAGACGGCATAGTCTATGAAAGGAAATCTGCAGTCTTTGACATCGACGTTCGTTTCTGTTGCGTAACTGTGATGAATATACAAGGCATCTTTCGCACAGAATAACTCTCGACCAGACACTGTGATCGAATGCTGAGTGTTGACAGAAATGGTTAAGGAAGCAGCCAGACCGGCTAAAGCATCTACTTCTATATTCTATAATCGAGAAACATGCTCGATGAAGAATCTAGCGAAGGTAGAAGCTAACTCGATCATCGCTTTGTGATATGGGATGAGATCTTTGTGACGAACTTCATAATCCCCTCGGACCTGACTAACTATTAGCTTAGAATCGCCGTAAGCTTCTAGATAGTCAACTCCCAGTTTTTTTACCAATTGAAGGCCGATCAGTAAGGCATTAAATTCAGCCACGTTGTTGGTGTAGGGTTCCATGAGAGAATACGCACGGTGTATAAGCAGATGGTCGGGTGACACAAGCATGATGCCTACTCCGGCCATGATATTTCCTTTAGGTCCTGTTCTTGATGCACCATCAAATAACATTCACCAAATGGGGATATTCTCAGTTATAGTGTCAGACTCAACTACTTCATCCGGAATTTCATCGTAGAGTTTGGAAGATTCTGGCACCAGATGAGCTGCTAAGAAATCAGCTAATGCTTGGCTTTTTACTGCCTTCTGAGGGACGAACAGCATATCGTATGGAGTCAACAGCATTGCCCATGTAGCTAAACGAGAATTAAGAGAACCCGGTTTAGTCATGAGTATTCTGAGAGGATTAACTTTAGATATGATATGGATTATCTGCCCTGACATATAGTGACGTATCTTCTGGATAGAAAATACCAGTACGAGACATTCCTTTTCCACATATATGTATCTGTGCTCGGCATCAACCATCGTGCGGCTGAGGTAGTAGATTGCTTGTTCATGACCGCCTACATTCTTCTGAGCTAATAGAGTGTCAAGGGAATGATCCATAGCGCAGACATATAACAAGAAAGGCTTTCCAACTATCGGAGCCACCAATACTGGGGGGCTTGTGAGATATTTCTTGATGTCGTCAAATGCGTGTTAACATTGTTCAGTCCAGACGAAAGATACTCCTTTCTTCATGAGTTGAGCAAATGGTTGACACCTTCCAGAAAGATTTGAAATGAATCGTCTGAAGTAAGCTAGCCTTCTTTGAAGTCTGCATAGCTCTTTGAGATTTCTTGGAGGACACATATCGAGGATAGCTTTCACTTTCTCTAGGTCAAGATGTATATCCTTTGAAGTGATAGCAAAAATCAAAGAACTTGCCGCTGGAGACTCCTAGAAAAGACTTGGTTCAATTTATCTTGAGTTGGTGTGTACGTATTAGTTCGAACAGTGTTCTCAAATCTTTGAGGTGGTTGCCCTTCAGACGACTTTTAACTGCGATATCATCTACGTAGCATTCCACTGTTTTGCGTAAGTGATCGCAAAAAATTGTGTTCATAGCTCGTTGGTATATCGTCCCCATATTTTTCAAGCCGAAGGGCATCACCGTATAGCAGTATACAACCAACGGTGTTCGAAAAGATATGTGTTTATCATCATCGGGGAACATCTTGATCTGGTTGTAGCCGGAGAACCCATCCATAAAGCACATCCGCTCGAAGCCGCAAGTATTGTCGATCATTACGTCGGTGATCGGTAGAGGGAACTCATCTTTTGGGCATACAGAGTTCAAATCACGATAATCGATACAGACTCAAACTTTACCATTATTTTTTATGACCAGAATAATGTTAGCGACCCAGTCAGGGTATTGTTCGTTGCGAATGAACCCACTTGAAATAAGTTTTTTGACTTCACTCTCGATGGCCTCTATGATATCTGGTCGGAACCATCGTTGTTGCTACTTCACTGGCTTAGCTTTAGACGAGATATTTAGGTGATACATAACAACTTTAGGGTCTAAGCCTGGCATGTCTTCATAGCTCTATGCAAACATGTTAATGTATTCTCTTATAAGTTGTATAAGAGATTGTCTTTCTTCACCAGATAGACTTTTGCTGATAAAGATTGGTTTAAGAGATGATTCATCACCTAAATTAACTTGGACGACTTCGTCTTCAGTAGGTGGTTCATATTGTTCGAAATGTACTCCTACCTGGTGTCCATCATTTGAGCCCATTGTTCGGGTTTGATTGATTGGATATCTTCTGCAATTTGGTCAACTAACACCATGTTGACGGACAAAGTTGCTTTGAACATGTCTCCAATGCTGGAGTCTGAATCCCAGAGGCAGGAATCAGAAGAATAAAAACAACGATCTACTTAGACATCTGATTCTTTATGAGTTGTTGGAGGAGTAACGTAACCCAAATCAATACCATTTCGTTGATAATAGTTCTCGGATTTGTCGGAAGGAGCAAAGTGACGTATTGGCAATCGTCGCCTTTGACCATAGTTTAGTCCATAGTCACTTTTTATATCATATCCCATGTTCTGGATGATATTCTTGGCCTGCTAACTATATCGTAAAGTTGCAATTTTCCAGAATGATAGTCTGCTTCAGTGTTGTTATTGGGAGTAGTAAAGTCCAGAACGAACTTTCTTTCGCCAATTATTCGACCGAAGATGAATAATTCTTCACCCTTCTTTCTAGTTGGAACGACGAAGTAGTGGATATCTTATGGCCAGACTTTTTCTCGTAGACGAGGCATCGTGACCGGCATGCAAAGATGTGGTCCTATGACATGCTCTAGGGCATACAACGTATCTATGTACTGGTTTCAAAGATAAACCTTTACCTAGAAAATATGCAAGTTCTTCTTCAGGGATAACATCATCCATTGAAGGTATATTATTTTGGGTATTGATATACTCATTGAGGGGATCATTGTCCGAAACAAGAGTCACGGACTTGATTAAGTTTATTATGTAGGGTAACTCATCAGGATTGGGAGGACGAACTTCAGCAGGTTCCACTCGAATCGTTTTGCGGAGAGTGATGGTCAATGGTTTGACAATATCATGATTCTTCTTTTCGACCCGGATTGTGAGAGACTTTGGAGTACTTTTTGGAGTAGTACGTCGTTTGACTCAGATAACCAGGGGACCGTCACTGGTGGATGAATTAACTTCAGCTTCATCGTCAGCTTCGTTGCCGTCATCTTTGGAAGGTTGAGATTGATAAAGTACCGAATCTCCATAGTAGGCTTCAATAACTTTAAAAGGATCGACATCGGCAAACTCCATCTTCACGATGCCATCACCATTGATATACTTAAAGTACTGGTGATGGATAGAAGGAATGATCATGTTCTCGTGTATCTACGGACGTCCCAAAAAGACATTGTAGGACACATTGGCATCGATTACATAGCAAGAAACCTCTGTTCCGAGATCACCAATCTGGCACTTGAGACGGATCTTGCCCAGCGGATGACTTCTCCCAGCATTGAAAGACATGATAGTTGTATTAGTTGCAGACAGCTTGTGCAGAGGGATCCCTAGAATTTAGAGTAAATTTTTAGGGATGATGCTGAGGGAGGAACCTGGATCGTTGCATCCGATCCACCTTAATCGTCCCGATATATCCTGTATAGTATAGAGGTCTATCATGACGATTATTTTTTAGTAGCATATTCTCTTGTGAATTGGTGATGTTGGGCACCACTTCCATAGTGCTATGGCAGTGAGAACAGGAGACTAGATCTTCAATGGGGGCTTTGACTTCAGCGAGATAAGAGTCGGCATGTAATAATGCCTCACTTAAAGCTTTACGCATCTCTTTAGAGAGGCACAGTAGATCGAACAAAGACAATCTGGAAGGTGTATTGGCCAGCTGTGCCAGTATGTCAAAGTTGTAAGGTCGATCCATACCTTCGGGAGTTGGTTCCTTCAGGGGCTTGTCAAATTATGTCTCCTTCTGCTTAGCTTTGTCGGTAGTTGAGGACTTAGATGGACCAGCTTCTGAACTTATGGGGGCAGTAGGAGCTTAAAAAGGTACTATGTCTTCTTGTGTGGGGTCATAAGTCCGTAAGTAAGTCTTCCCAAATCGCGTCTCGCCAGATAGAACTTCGTAAATAAGAGAAGACACCATATGGCATGACTTGTATTTCTTGCCCCTCTTTGCTTTGGAAGACACCACCCCCTGTATCATTTCTTGCATAAGGTCTGGATGGACCCACATGATCTCACCATATTCCGTCATGAGTGGCACCAACATTGACGATGAGTCACGAGCTGGCGGCAGGTTGACGACTTCCATTACTGCCTTGGGGATTGGGACTACGCCATCTGGAACTTCTGTGAGAGGAAAGTCACCAATTTGAAGAGAGATCATATTAGAAGTTACAACCTTGTCTTCAGCTTCGAGGTTGATTACTTGGCTGTCGATAAGCTGTTGTATCTTCTTCTTCAGAACGATGCAATCCTTGGTGGAATGGTTCATATACTGGTGATAAAGACAGTACTTGGGATCGTTGAGTTGGTTTGCCACCGTAGGACGCTGTGGTGGAGGCAATGTCAGTTTATTACCATTTATTAATGCGTGAAAAATGATAATAACGTCATATTCGTCAAAGGAGAAAGTCTCCTTCGATTTGTCAGGAGCGCCCTGAGAATTGGAAGCTCCCTTGGAAGTATCGACCTTCAAGACTTCTTTTCCTTTACCCCCACAAATAGGTATATTTGGGGGTGCTTGTTTTTGTCTTCAGATTTGGGTGTCTTCAAACCCAGTAATTCTAAATTAGGAACATCATTCGCAGCAGCATCAGCAGCCCTGATGAAAGCGTGCCATGTATCATACTTATGTATACCCAGACAGAACTTTATTGTAGGGATGAAGTTATGCCGACAGGTATCCATAAGCTCTGAGTCTGGTATACCAAAGGGCATCTTCAATGCTAGTCGCCTGAAGCGTTCAATAAAAGCAATAACGACTCACTCCTCCTCTGCTTGGTCTCGATGAGGGTGGACATACTAATATGCATGCCACTCTCATAAAACCTGTTGAGAAATAACCTCTTCAAATCTTTAAAAGAGTTAGTACAACCGTCAGGAAGACTGCATGACCATTAAAAATCTACCCCTTGCAAGGTGCTGATAAATAGCTTTGACAAGAATACATCGTCTCTTGGTAAGTGCAGAGTCTGTATTTTGAAGTATGTCATGTGTTGGTGAGGAGAAGTCATCACGTCAAACAAATTTAGCGTCAACGGCTTGTAGTTAGTAGGGCAAGTGGCATTCTCCCATTCAGAAGGATAAGGTTGAGATATCCCCATCTTCTGAAGCTTGTCTTTGTGTGAGATGGAATCGAGACAAGCAAGAAGAGAATAAATTATATCCCACTGATTGAGCAAATGTTAAGAAATAGCTGCTGCACGATTGTCAAGTGTCGTTGGTGAAGGACCACCTCCAGCATTTATGGGATTTTGAGGAGGCACAATAGAATGATACTCCTTTTGTAATAAAGAAGGGTTGTTGCTATGAGCCAGACTAGCGTGCGTTGAGATGTTCGATTGAGGTGGAGGCACAGCCCCAGCAGTTTGGACTGCCATGATGCTGGTAAGCATATCAGTGATCTTGGCAAATGCTATTTCAAGACTCTCTAGCCACTTGTCGGTCTGATCACTGACTTCTTTATGTCTCTCTCCATCTGCCATGTACGCAGATAGCATACGAGAATGAATATAGGAGACAGTACAATTGGTGCTGATATTGCCTGTCTCTGAGTTGAAAAGGCCCTCATCTTCAGGCAGGGGAGATAGATAGTCACCATCGGACTCAAAGAGATCATTATCATCTAGAAGGCTACCCCCAATATGAAGGTCGTCTGCTTCAGATTCTGAGGGAATACTACCCCCAGCTTAAGAGTCCTCGCCATCTATAAGGAATCTCATCCTTAACCGAGTACCCATATAGACTCCTTCAGATGTAACAGCTCGCTGGCTGTTTGTTGGCAAACTTCTTCTTCTTCTGTTCACGGAACTGAGAGAAAAGGTTAGGTTAGTGGTCCACCTTCTTTGATTGGGGCTTCCGTAAGGAGGACCCCATGAAGCCATGTTGGATGAAACATATAGCGGCTTTTCATCATCATGACGTTGCAGTCGTCGAAACACGGACTGCCGCGGAGGTACCTTCATTGCTTTGGAGCAGCAACAATTGATGACAATACTGGTGCACGGATGTACCCCATAAATTGTAGTATCCTCCCTCGCTTTACGCTTATGATTAATCATGTCGTGTAAATCGGTAGAAGGGAGTTTTGCCTTAAAACCCATGTCACGTGCATCGTCGAGCCTTGCATATGGGTTTGTAACGAAAGTTGGCACATCTGGACTTAGTTCATGTGCAGGGGCAACCCCCACACCTAAATTTTGTGATGACCTTGAAGACAGCCCTGTACTATACGCGTTGGGGCATATCTTTTTACTGTGGGCGCATAGACCCTGGAGCATGCCCTTGGGTGCATGCTTTTCTAAAGTCCTGGCAGCATGCCTGGCCTTCCTGGATGTGGACGCATAGAATGGGTCATTAGAGCCTGAGCGCATAGCTCTAGGTGCATGGCCCAGGGAGCATAACCTATCGAAGACAGAAGTCCTCTGGCCGGAGTTATGTGCCCACATACTGCCTTGGGTACATAGCTCTAGGCGCATGCTTTGGAAAATAGTATTATTTTCTTCCAGTTTCGTCTTCTTCGTTTGGGAGCCTCGCTGAGTTTGTCCAAAGCATCGAAAACTTCGATTCTTGGCATCGTATTATTTTTCTTTGCTAAGTCTTGAGTGTTGAACACTCTGTTGTTGATTGCACAATAGGAAAGTCGCTGGGCTAGTAGAGCCCAGAATGGTATGTGCCCTCTTCACATTGGGAGCTCCTAGGGAAGGATTATGTGCTCCCATGACGGAGTTCCCCTTCGGTTGCATATCTTCTACGACACTGGCAGGATATGCAGCACGGGCCTTCGGAAGCCAAGTATTGCGAGACTTATTTCGCTTCACTGATTTTGAGGGAGTAGAGCCATCCCTCAAGAGCATCTCTTCGAACGTTTGCTGATTGAACTTCACGATCAACATCTTATTAGTGCTCCCCACTGTATCAGCATCGGATTGCGTCACCACCTTTTCGTCAGAGGAAAAGGTAGTCCCCAGCAGAGTCGCCATTTTTGTAGACACAAACAAAAAAGAAGAAGAAGAAGCATTGTCTTTTCTTATTGGCGCAAGGCACCATAAATTGAGTGCTCCTGAGAGATCCTGCACTGAGAATTTTTTAGTACAAAAAGAATTCTGGAGAATAGGACGATGGAGATTGAGCAGCAGTTGCTCCTTTACTCCGTTGACACACCGATTTACAAAAGTAGGAGAAAACTTTAGAAAATTGCTAACTCTCGGCTCACTGGCAAGAAAAGCAGCAACTTGGCTCTTGAAATGCTCTCCATTCTGTGTTTTTGAAGAGGCATGTGACCTCTATTTATGGTCATTTTATACTGAAACGACTATTATGTGCACAAGAGAAAAATACATTATTTTCCCTCTGGGCGTATAGTCTTCCTTTGGGCGCATAGGGTGTCGGCGTATAGAGACTGCATGATCGTGGGTAGATCATGGGGTTGACGTGGCCGCATGCTTCGATGCACGACTGCTCGTGGAGACTGACGTGGCCGCGTGCCTCGGACAATGATTAATCGTGGATGTTGACCGAGTCGTAGGGTTGTTTCTGCCTTGGGCGTATAGTGCTGGGAGCAACCTATGCGCCCACACTTGGGCACATGTTTTTACTCCATAAAGAAAATATTATGGGCGCATAGCCCCTTTGGCCATGTGGGCGCATAACTGTTTCTGACTTGGGCGCATGACAATCTATGACTTGGGTACATAATACTGAAAGTTTCATGCTTCTACAAATGTTTCTTGAGTTTTCCTTGAGAGACGTAGGAGTTCAAGGATTGATAACCGTTCTGGATTATTATCTAGTTGAGCCAATATATTAAAGTTATAAGGCTTCTCAAGTCCAAGACATGGAATCTTCTTTAACACTTCATCGAAGCGGACAGGCTATTTTCCTTTATCGGCCGTCGTCGGTTTCGGAAGAGTTGGTTGCACTGGAGGTGATGAAGCTGATGGAACATTAACAGTAGGAGAAGATGATGCTTGAGGAGCCTCCAGAGCTGGAGCAGGGCTCTCTTGACCTTTTGAATAGTTTCTCAGGTAAAGTCTCCCAGACCAGGTACCAGTTAAGGCTTTTTCTTCAAATACAGGTTCGAAGGACACCATATTGTAACTCTTTGTCTGGATCTTAATTTTGGACAACTTCCTTTGACAAGATGAAGAGTCTGTCCAAAAACCCAAACCAATACGAAATTGTTGTTTGAAAGGCATAGAGAAAAAGGTACAAGAGATCCTTTTCCATGATTCAGGCCAGTAGCCTTTTGTAGATCATATCTCATCTTCGTCATGAGTTTACAGGATTATTGACTATATAGATGGAAGGCTGGTTGGTAATTGGCCTATAGCTTTGGCAGCGTTGTCTCAGAAGAAGAAGAAGAAGAAGAAGAAGAATCTGTCGTCGAAGTGAAGATAGCAGTTAAAGGTGGGAGACAGTATTCATCCAATGAAGTTATATAACATGACTTAAATTTGGCTACTTTTAGGACTTTGTGGAGAAAGAATGTGCTTCAAAGTCAGCCACCAAATCAGGATGGATCCACATAATCTTCCCTTATCTGTTGACAAAGGAATAAGCCCATCAGTTCGTGGAGGTGGCAGATTGACAATCTCCAAAGTAGCTTTCGGGATAGGTATGACTCCATCCTGCACCAGTTGAGCAGGAAAATTGCCAAACTATAGAGAAATGACGTTAGCAGTTACGGTCTTCTCATCCTGTTGAAGAGTGATTGTGCCGGATTTGATCATCTCTTGAATTTTCCCTTTGAGCACATAGCATGCTTGAGTCAGGTATCCAATAAACCTGTAATACATACAATATTTAGGGTGATCAGTTTTACCTATTTCCTCTAGCTGCTTTACGTCCGGCAGCTGAAGTTTATTGCTCTGGATTAAGCAATCAAAAATGCACATGACATCATCCTCATCGAAGGAGTATTCTTCTTTAGGACTTGGTGCCCTTTGTGGTGGTGCCATTGGAGTAGGTGTTGACTGAACTATGTTGACGGCTAGAGCTTCTTTGCCTTTAACATTGATAGCCAATGTCTTTTTGCCTTTGCAGTTATTCTGACGGCCACCGTTGTTGGATGTTGCATGTTCATCTCTGTCAAGAATAGGCATCTGAATGCCTAATTGTTTGAACTTGTCGACAATTTCTTCTGCTGCTTTGGCATTTACTATGAAGGAAGGCCAATCCTGAAACTGTGTAGAGCCAGTCCACATGCTGATTATAGGCAACAAGTTTGATTTGCATTTGTCTATAGTTAGAGCATCTAGAGTTCCCAGAGACATTTTGAGTGCCTCACGGCAGAATCGTTCAATAAAACGTTCGGTAGTTTCATTATGTCGTTGTTTGATTTTGATGAGGGCTGACATAGTCGCCCTCATAAAATCGTTTCAAGAATATTTGTTTAAATCCAAAAAAGAGATTATAAAACCGTCTGCAAACAGCGGTACCAGTCATAAGCTGCACCAGCTAAGCATCCTACGAATACTCTAGTGAGTAGAGCATCGTTTGGCAGAAGTTGATCAGTCGTTACCTCAAAGTGGTTGAGGTACTGGCTTGGGGTGTACTGCCATTAAACGGCATAATTGTAGGAGGATGAAAATTGAACTTCCTTCCACTATATAGGATAAGGTTGTTCAATCCCAAGCTTTTGTAGGCCGTCTTTCTGTTTGAAGGCTTCAAACTGAGTACGCAAAAGTTTTACGGCCTCGTTACCTTCTCCCACTAGTTGTGCAGCAGTGGACTAATTTGGTGTGTTAGGAGGAGGGACTGCATGATATGCACCACCCCCAGCACCAGACTGACTTGGAGTAGCCTGGACTGGTACTGAAGTATTATAAGGAGACTGTACCTCCAAACCAATGTTGACGGGAGCAAATATCATTATAGGTTATTAGGTTGGAATTGGATTCGCAACCGATGGAACCGTGTGTTGTGTCATGGTCACAACATGCATGCCTGACATTATTTCGGCCATGCTCTTCAAACTGGCCACCAATACAGCAATTCTGTACTCTTGACTGTTAGAGCTAGATACGTCTTGATCTTCATTAGTGACATATGCTGTCACTTCTCTGGCCACTGAAGAGGAACTGGTAGAAAAGATGGTCCGCTCAGAACTTTCACTGTCGGCATCCAAGTCATACAAGGAACTACTCCAAGTACAAGGGATAGGAAGGTTCCTTTGATTGAAGGAATCTTGGTCAAAGTCAGGAAGATTCTTTTGATCGATTGTTTCTTGGTCAATGGAAGATTCCTTTGACCGATTGTTTCTTAGTCAAAAGAAAATTTTCCTTGACCAATTATTTCTCGGTCAGAAGGAAGATTTCTTTGATCTATTGTATCTCGGCTTCTTGATCTGGTGTGTCAGTAGACCCCTTCACCAGAATCACGGATCTGATCCAAGTATTTTTTACTGGGGTTGTAGGATGCATTGCATCTCAGACGCTTTCCACCCCTAGTGCTTATGGATGTCATGTTGACAGAAGCGTACAATAATTCATTTTCGTCTACTATCACTGGTTCAGGAGTATGAGCATAGCTCAAACGGTTGAAGACTGACTGCTTAACTGACTGGCAGCAACATTTGATGACTACCTCGTGGTGATGATTACAGTGATGTTTTTGTTGTGGATCTACAAGTGGATGAGACGGCCTTATAATCTTTCGCTTCTGTGCAGGAAGCTCACGAAGATCGGTTACAACGGCAGGACAAAAAAAAGTTGAAGGGATATATTCCTTGATGACATTGGAAACATAATTTAGGTTCTTGAGAGGTCCTGTACCCTGAGTGTACAAGGAGGTGCTGAACTGATTGGCATAGGTAAAAAGATTCTTGACTTCAGGAGTCTTCCTCTGGCACAAGTTGCCTGCTGGCACAGACTATGACTGTCGTACATTATGACTTACTGAAGTTGTCTTTGACTGGCACCTGTTAAGATAAGTGCACAAGTCAGATAGGTGCTCCACTTGTGTGTCTGTTTGAGACACCAACAACTTTCCTTATTTGGACCTTGAGATGTGCAGGGTTGGCAGATCCTGACTTGAATTCTTGGGAGTTAGCAGAATGCCTGTTTGTGCTGCACACCCTGTTCATGTACGCTTGGCATAGCACAACTGGGTAGAAGAAAGTTCATTTTGAACAGAACATACTTTTTTGCCAAAGATTTGATTGCCTCTGTCAAGATGAGTAGAGTTTCTGCCCAAAAGAGCTTTTGTACTAATTTGTGCAAGGGCGCAACCAAAAGTATTTTTGGTCGAGTCATGGACAGGAAAGAATGAGAAAAGGCCAAAGGGTGCTACCCTTTGTTCTGCGTCAGGGCAGAAATAGGTGTACTTTCAACAAGTTTCAGACTTGGGGAGGAAGAGGGAGTAGCTAAAAAGCATTTCCCCTTGTTCTACACCAGGGCAGGAATAGGCGTAGCTTGCGTAGAATGAGAAAAGGCCAAAGGATGCTTTCCTTTATTCTGATTAGTAGCCTCACTTGATAGGCTCTTCTCCAAGTTCAGAACTGGGGAAGAAGAGGGAGTAGCCAAAGGGCATTCCCCTTTGTTTTGAGCCAGAGAGGCAACAGGTGCAGGTTGCGTAGAAATAGTGATTGGTGTTATTGAGGACATGGGAGTCTGTATGGGATGCACCTTGTTCTTGGCAGCCACAATGGCGCATCTAGCACCGCCAACACTAATTATGGCTTTATAGGTTGTTTGGTCGACTTGTACAGCCAAGGTCTTCTGCGTCTTACCAATCGACGCGGTATCACATTGAGTTGCAATTTCTCAACGGAGGAGAACGTAAATTCCAGAAGAGTCGCCATTTTGTTTAAAAAAATAAAAGTTTGATTTCTACAAACTAACAAAGAAAGAAAGTATAAGAGTACAATAATTTTTGGGAAAGTACAACTATAGGAATCTGATCAGAAGACGATCACTTTATCCCTTGGACAATATGATATTCAAGACACAAGCCTTTGGAGAATGCAACAACACTTTAGTAGGAGATAATAATAATTAGTAATGCTTTGGAAGTGATTTGAAACTCTATTTATAGAGTTCTAAAATAACTATTTTTCTGGCTTGTGTGCACTCTGAGTTGTGCGCCTCCTGTCCAGTTGTGCGAGCGGTTACTTTAACTGTTGGTAACGGGTGACATCTTGTCAGTGAGATTTGCATAGTCGTGGGCAGTGTAGTAGACATGTTCTTAAAAATTAGTGGCATGTACGCCACGTCATCTAGCTTCTGGACAAAAATTGATCAAGTGGCACCAATTAGCCAGGTTGTGCCGACGCAACTTGATAACTGACGCCTCTGACTCAGCCTTCTGTGATGTAGAAATTTCTTGCACCCTTTGATAGCTTGTACGAGCTAGTTGTCAACACTTAATGCTGACAAAATTTTCTCGAGCACCGCGGTGCTCCGGATTCAAAGAGATATTCTTCGACTGTTGTGCTATCAGTAATGATGGCTACCGTTACAACTTTTTGAGGAAACTTGCCACGTGAGGACCCGCGCTTATTGATATGGGTGAAACCTGGGTCTCGTACAAGTCAGTGACATGGACCACTTGATGCTGGAGCCTTCTTGTGAGTGGCGCCCATTCATTTTTGAGCATCTACAGTTCTACACAAAATATACCTTATATCCTGGAAGCACAAAGATCTACAAGGACCTCCGTACGACCTTTTCGTGTCACAGAATGAATAGAGATGTGGAACTCTTCGTATTACAATACATGGCTTGTCAGCAGGTGAAAGGTGAGCATCAGAGGTCGGGCACGGAGATGCAGAATCTAGCGATTCCGAAATGGAAGTGGCAGCACATATGCATGGATTTTATTATTGGTTTGCCGAAGACGTCGCAGGAAAATAATGCCATTTGGGTCATCGTTGATCGACTAACTAAGTCAGCGCACTTCATTGCCATTAAAGTTACTTTGAGCATTGATCGCCTGGCTCAGATTTATCTTGACGAGATAGTACAACTGTCACTCCTTATTTCTGTAATACGTATTTCCAGTATACGTGTACAGATTCCCAACCCGTATCTTGACTTGTCTAGCATGGCTTGGCTTGGCTTGGTTTGGTCTTGGTTTAGCTCGGCTTGGTTTATTTTGGTTTGGGCTAAGTGGTTCATCATAATAAACCCCTTTATAACCCAACCCCCTTTTCTCTCTCCTCTTTTACTTTTATTTATTTCCCTCATCCACTTTCTTCTTCATTTATTTCTCCCAACCCTTAGGCAAGTACAATCTTGCTTCATGAGAGATCTCATGTTTTATGGTTCCAATGTCTTTATTACTTAGTTTCATGACTCTTTAGTACTTAGCACTTTTTGTTTTGGTGGATTAAATCTTGTAGATCCAAGTTTTTCTCAAATCTTTGTTTTCTTGGGTTTTGATCCATCAAACTTCATTATTCAAGTTTTGATTGTTCCATGTTGTAGAGAATTTGATTTTATCCAAAATGGACCTTTGAAAACCCGGATTTCGAATTCTTTTGAGTGATTTATGGACTTGGAAAGTTCATGGGTTCCATGAACTCGTCTTCTCGGGTTGGAGAAGAAGAACAGTGTTGGCGCATGGCATTTTATGCGCCCACAGTAGCTTTAGCCTTGGGCACATAGCCTTTTATATGCGCCCAAGCTCCATGCCTTCTTCTGCTTGGGCGCATAGCTTCTATATGCGCCCACAGTTCTTTCAATGTGGGCGCATAGCTATTCTTATATGCCCACTTAGCCAGTAAAGATAGTCTCCAGACTTGTCTTCCAATGCACCCTGCCTCACTCATGTGGGTGCATGTATGAGGGCGCATGCATGTAGGCACATAGACCATGGGCGCATACACTCTTTGGTGCATACCTTCCATAGCATATGCTCTACATGATGCATTTAGCCTTGGGTGCGTGCATGTGGACGCATAGCCTTGGGCACATAGCCTTGGACGCATAGTCTTGGGTGCATGCTCTCCATGTCACCCCATTGACCCCTTGTTCCATCTCATACAATTATCCATGTTTGTCCCCATGGTCCTTAGTGTGAGTTGTGACCCTTGCTTGTACTCTTTACTTAACTGGTCATATAATGTTATTTCCCATGTTACAAATGTACGCTGAGCATTAGACACGATCTTGGTATGGCACGTACACTCTCTGATAACTCATTCAGTGGCCCGTCGTGGCACACTCTTGACCAGTACGTTCTTGGCATACGAGTGCACTTAACGTGAACATGACATAACAATGTGACTTTACATGATAAATCTTGATAGTAACCCGTCGTGATGCACCCTTGAAAAGCAACTTCATATAATAATTCTTGATGGTGGTCCGTTGTGACGCACTCTTGACTTGATAAGTAACCTAACATGATAATCTTGAAATACTGTTGCGATGGCTACATTGACTTGCTAAGTAACTCTTGTCTTGACACCGTGGATGGTTGTGCCCGTACAAGCTACATGTCTCATCGTATATCATGTCTACGACATGAATACCTGATTTCCTACGGTCAGGGATTCATACTAAATCTCACTAAGTTAACAACTAGATTGATCAAGTAGTTCATAGTGAGATTCCCCGATCACAGGCAATCCCGTTATCTGGGCGCTTTAATTGGACTTGTAGCTTGCCCTCGAGTAGGGCACATTTCCAGCACGCTATCATGTGTTACACCCCCAAGTCACCTAATCAACTCTCTTAACCTGCGAAAGGATAACTGAATAGCTGCAGGGCTTGTGACTGCTGGGATATCTCAATGCATCTTATAGTAATTAGGCTTGTGATAACACTAGTTAGTTAAAGTATCAAGCCATACTCATTGCTTGGCCGTGATTGATGGATGGAGTCCCGTCTAGTCTAGTCTTATCCAGACAAGGCAAGTATATGGTTTCTTCAGCACGATACTGTTTATGCTTTACTCTTATCGATAATCGGTCAGAGACTAAGTTCTGTTCAGGTGAAGGATTACAACCACGGTCTTTGTTTGGTTTAGGGGTCGTAACTTGGTTACCGGAGTAGTTTCTTAGTTATCTTATCATTTATCTCCTGAATTCTTAACTCCAATATTTCTTGTCATTATTATGCCTTATGATCTAACATGCTGGTTTTAGTTCTTAAGTGAAGCCTCGCTTGTGGCACTTGCTCATCTGGGTTCTGACCCAGCTGGTTTTGTATGGCCAAATTTTGGACTAGCTTCCGAGGATCTCGTAGGCTTCCTACCAGATGGTGACCACTAGATGCAACCCTGGCAACGAGTGGGTTTTATTTTTCTCTCCCACTCTATTGTAATTATTCTTTTGAGGCGTTTAGCCGTCGAACAAGTGTTAGCTCGTGTTGAATTTATATTCCTGTATGTCTAAGGGCTGTAACATGATTGATAAATCCTAGAGTTGATCATGTATGACTTAAACTCTTGCGAGTCTTTGCATTTTGTATGACTAGCTTCATGATCATCTGAATATGTAATGTTTGGGATGCCTTACTGTATATGTCTGATGATCTACCATCTTGTTACATTTACTTGCTTGCTTGAGATTGAGACACTAGGCTTGTACTTGACCATAATAGACTGTTGGCTTGTAGATAAACCCTCATACATCTAGACAGCCGTGATCGTATTGCGAGGTGGGATTCACTTCAATGTACGTAGCTGGCTGTGTCTATCCTCCGCTCTCCAGTATTCTGGTTCTGGGGCGTGACACGGTTTAAGTGGTGGCCCATGCAGGTCTTGTAAATCAAGATGTGTGAGGGTTTTACTAAATAGATGTCTCAATCTGCACTCGCCCTTGATCTCTACTCATGTCTTCTAATCTTTTTGAAATCTTGACCTGATCACATGCTTATATCCTCGATCTATCTTGGTCCTTCCTTATTGTTCTCCATTTCATTTCTTTAGTGGTATTGCTTCTGGTCCTACCGATCAGCAAGGTGGAGCACCTCCAGTGAACTAGCAGCAACCTGGAGACCAAGCCCAGCACTCTAGAGCAGCTTCCCGAGTCATGTATTCTGGTAAACCAGAGCCCCCGGTTCAGCCAGTCCAGCCTGCGGAGCCTGACAATGGACCCCTGGTAGGACTCATCAGGGAATTGCTTGCTTCACAAGATCGTCGGGGCGATTCCTTGCACCAGACAGTACAAGATGCCATGGGCAGAGTTGGTTACCAAGGGAACAACGGGGCCAACAACTTCAAGCGTCTAAACCCTACTTTCTTTGACGGCAGTGAAGATGCTATCGCTGCTGATACATGGCTTCAAGACATAGAAGTTATTTTAGAGGCAACTAGGATTCGTGAGGAAGAGAAGGTGGCCATTGTGCGTCTACAGTTATTGGACTTAGCCCGCAGCTGGTGGACGATGCTAGCAGTTGGATTAATAGCGCCTGTTTTATGGGCAATATTCAGCAACAAGTTCCAGACGAAGTATTTTTATGCAGTAGCTCGGTATGATCTACAGACGAGATTTACTAATCTCAAACAGATAGAAAGGACGGTCGATGGATATACGGCCGAGTTTTCTAGGCTTAGTCGGTTTGCTCCCACTATAGTGGCAACCGAATTGGACCGAGCGTAGCGATTCCAGCAGGGACTCTACCTAGAGATCATTATATCAGTGGAGCAGTTTGAACACCAGACGTTTGATGTCGTCTTGCGAGCAGCGAAGAGGCATGGATATACTTCGTAGAGGATTGTAGATAGAAGCGAATGACGGAAGAGGTCTCATGGACAGATGTCCCAGTCATCAGCACCAACCCCGGCAGCTAGGGCTTTGACTATTGGAGCTCCTAGGAGGACGACCACAGTCTCGTCGGTTCAGCACTCGATATCGACGTATCCTCAGCAGCAGAAGCAGTCTTCCACAATGGGCTGGACTCATTGTGGAAAGCCAGGACATGTAGTACCAGAATATCACAGAGCACAGGGATTGTGCTTGGCTTGTGGGGCACCGGATCACAGGATAGGGTCCTGTCCGAATAAAGCCAGTTCATCATCATCAAACCTAACCAGTCCATCGGTTAGGGGTCCAGCACCAGTGCAGCAGCAGTACCAGCCTCCGAGGCTATTGTCGCCTCAGGCTCAACAGTATGCCCAAGCTCAGATTCAGAACCAGCAGAGAGGTTTCCAGCAGAGGGGAACAGTACCAAGAGGATAAGGTCAGGCTATGGCTCTGACCGTGGCAAAAGAATTCGTATCCGGTGAGGTGGTGGTAGGTACTATTCTTGTCAACTCTTTTCCAGCACCAGTCTTATTTGATTCGGGTGCATCGCATTCATTTATGTCTGCACGATTCGCAATATGGATAGGACTGGAGCCTGAGTCATTATCAGTAAGGCTCAATATACTTACTTGTAACGGTCTTATGGGAGTAGATAGAGTCTATTCCTCGTGTCGAATCATAGTTAGCGGTAGAGAGTTCCCTGATAGATTTATAGAATTTCTGATGGCCGACTATGATGTGGTCCTAGGAATGGATTGGTTGATGGATTAATACGCAAGAATAGACTGTCATATTGGCAGAATTATTTTTGGTATTCCCGACGAAGCAGAGTTTTCATTTCCCAGAGACAAAGTAGAACCTTCTCCACCGGTCTTGCGAATGGCAGTGGCAGTAGCAGTTTAGCTTCCCAGAGTAGTAGAAGTGTTTCCTGATGTATTTCCCAAAGAGCTTCCAGACAAGCCCCCGAAGAGAGAGATAGAGTGTAGTAAACCTAGAGGAGGGTGAATAGGGTCAAGCTAACTAATCAAGCACTTAGCACAAGCTAATGGGCAATTTAAAAATATAATTACAAGAGAAGAAGCAATAACAATACCGACACACGATATATCCTGGTATCCTCCCAAGGGGCACTCCAGTCCTGGAACTCTCTCCGGCTTTAATCAACTATTTGAGTAAATAGGTACACACGAGTTTGGATCCGAAGAACTCGCCAACTTCTTACACGAGAGCTTTAGTCCGAAGGCCTCTCCGACTTCAACCGAGAGTTTGGATACGAAGACTCTCCAACTTCAACCAAGAGTTTGGATCCGAAGACTCTCCAACTTCAACCTTTCACAATAGATTTAGATCTCCTTATACAACAAGATGAAGATCTCACTTTTCAACTCAATAACTCTAACACAATTTGTGGATGGCAAATGAAAACTTTGTAGAGTTATTTATGGACAAGCTTTGCTGGTTTAGAAATTTTTAGGCTCAAAGCATCAACCTTGAATGAAGGAGTTCAAGGCTATTTATAACCAAAGCATTGAAAAGAGCTCAAAGGCAACTTTTCAGTCAGCGACCGGTATACCGTCGAAAAATCGGTCTGAATTACAACGGCTAGAAATATAGCCGTTGGGATCATTAAATGTTCGAAATCCAACCATTGGATTTTCAACGTTACTAAATCGGTATACCGTCGGTATAGATCGATATTCCGTCGGTATGTCGATTTTGTAGACAGAAACTTTCTGTGAACAAAAATTGGTATACCGTTAGTACAGACCGGTATACCGTCGGTATGCCGATTTTTATCCGAAAATGATCATAGACTAATTTCTACCCTAGCTTTCGGTTTTTCCGTCCATTCTAGCATTTACAATTATTTCTAAGACTCGTTACAGACTCCAGATATATTGTAGCAGGTGCAGGCCTCTTCAGAGTCTTGATGATGGCATGGCATGGCTTCTTTCCTTGATAGATTTGGCTTCTTACTTGACGACAGTTGTCCAAAGATATCCAGTTTATGAAAACTGAATACCTTTCGGGGGCTTCGCCCCCGAACCCCCGACGAGGGGCGCTGCCCCCTCGACCCTCGTCCGCCGACCAGGCAGCGGAACCCCCGAGTGTGTGGCTCCGGAGATTTCGTTGGGTGGTTCAAAAAAATCTTGTGGGATCCGTCGTCTTTGGCCCACCATGATTTCTTCATTGCATATGTCCACATTGATCTTGCTTATTACTTTTCTGCATGTACATATTAGACGAACAAAGCAATATACATGTAGCAAATATGATAAGATAAAGTACAGTAGGACAATGCTAAGTTTAAGTATAAGAGCTATAGTGATAGCATAAATATTAGTGATATCATAATGTTAAACTTAATTGAATAACCATAATCAAAACATAGTTTTGATTTTCGTACCTCAATTAAATTTAAGATATATATAATAAAAACTCATATCACTAATATGTAAAACAATAAACACATATCACCAAAGGTATAAGTATAAGTAGAAATGCTATAATGATAGTATGAAGATTAGTGATAATGAAATGCTTAAACTTAACAGATTAACCATATTCAAAAATATGATACAATCATTGGGCCTACATAGAGTTCACCATTGATTTGCTTCCAGGGACGGCACCAGTATTAGAGAGAGTTTATAGAATGACATCTCCAGAATTAGAGATCTTGTACAAGATGATTGAAGAACTTAGAACCAAGGGATTCATTCGTGCTAGTAGATCACCTTGGAGAGTCCCGATACTTTTTGTGAAAAAGAAGGATGGTACGTCAAGATTATGTATTGATTATCATACCTTGAACTCTGTAACAATCAAGAATAGATATCCTCTACCACGGATAGATTATTTATTTGATCAACTCAGAGGAGCGGCAGTATTCTCGAAGATTGACTTGCGATCAGGATACCATCAGATCAAAGTCAGAGAGCAAGACATCCCGAAGACAGCATTCAGATCTAGATATGGACATTAGGAGTTCCTTATTATGCCATTTGAAGCGACCAATGCGCCAGCCGTATTTATGGACCTCATGAATCGTATCTTTATGCCCTATTTGGACCAGTTCGTGATAGTATTTATAGACGACATCTTAGTCTATAGCAAGAATGAGGCAGAGCATGAGCATCATCTTCGTGTAGTTCTTCAGATTCTCAGAGAGCACCAGTTGTACATGAAGTTCAGTATGTACGAGTTTTGTCTGGATCGTATCTCGTACTTAGGTCATATCATCACCAGAGGTGGAGTAGAAGTAGACCCCCAGAAGATAGTGGCTATAGGAACATAGCCAGTTTCCAGTACCATCGCAGAAGTTCGGAGTTTCCTAGGATTGGCTTGCTATTACCGACGGTTTTTATCAGACTTCGCTCGAATTTCAGCTCCATTGACGCAGTTGACCCGTAAGGATGTACAGTTTGCTTGGATAGCAGAGTGTCAGAGTTCATTTGAGAAGTTGAAGCAAGGATTGATGACAGCCCCCATTCTCACGCTTCCAGATAAGATAGGAGGATTTTCAGTGTATTGTGACACTTTCGGCAGAGGATTGGGATGCGTCTTGATGCAACATGGTAAGATAGTAGCTTATGCATCATGTTAGCTTCGTGATCATTAGAGGAATTACCTAACCCATGACTTGGAGTTAGCAGCGGTAGTTTTCATACTCAAGTTGCAGAGGCACTATTTGTATGGAGATCGGGTGAAGATTTTCACCGACCACAAGAGTCTTAAGTATGTGTTTACTCAGAAGGATCTCAATATGCGTCAGAGGAGATGGCTAGAGCTACTTGTGGATTACAACATCAACTTGCAGCATCATCCTGGGAAGGCTAACGTTGTTACAGATGCATTAAGCAGAAGAGCCGGAGTTTATTTTATAACAGCACGGCCAGGGTTGTTATCAGATCTTTAGAAGATGGGTATTGAGGTAGTTCTTTCTACCAATGTGGCATTGATGGCCAGTATGCAAGTTCAATCCAGTATAGTTGAGAAAATTAAGTTAGTTTAGTCAACGAACTCTAAGCTTCAGTGGCTTAGAGCAGAATGTGAAGCAGGACGGAGAGCAAAGTTATGTATTCATGCGGACGGTACACTTCGACATGGACTGCGTCTTTGTGTACCTAATGGCGACATCAGGCAAGAGATCATGGCCGAGGCTCACAGTTCACAGTATTCAATTCACCCTAACGGTACGAAGATGTATCGTGATATCCATCAGCATTTTTTCTGGAATGTCATGAAGAGGAAGATAGCCTGGTTTGTCTCTCATTGTTTAGTTTGCCAACAAGTTAAGACTGAACATCAGAGACCAACTGGACTTCTTTAACCTTTACCGATCCTAAAATGAAAATGGAAGCACATTACCATGGATTTTGTAACTGGGTTACCTAAATCCCCAGCTGGAAGAGATGCTATCTGGGTTATAGTTGACAGACTCTCCAAGGTAGCTTATTTTCTTCCTTTCAGAATTGGCCAGTCAACGGATCAACTTACAGGGATATATATTAGGCAGATAGTTAGGTTGCATGGAGTACCAGTCAGTATTATATCGGACAGAGATTCAAGATTTTTATCGCACTTTTGGCGGAGTCTTCAAGAGAGTTTGGGGACTCGTCTCAAGTTCAGTTCAGTTTATCATCCGCAGACAGATGGTCAGTCAGAACGTACGATCCATACTCTTGAAGATATGCTACGGTCTTGTACGCTTGACTTTGGTGGTTCATGGAAAGATCACCTACATCTCGTGGAGTTCTCCTATAATAACAGTTTCCAGGTCAGTATCCATATGGCACCATTTGAGGCATTATATGGAAGAAAGTGTAGACTCCGTTAGAATGGGATGATATAGGCGAGAGGCAGATGCTTGGTCCAGAGATGATTACACAGACTATCGAGGTGGTCAGGCAAGTCAGAGATCATCTTCGAGTTGCACAAGATCGTCAGCGTCATTAGGTTGATTCTCATCGGCGTCGTCTTGAATTTTCTATCGACGACCACGTATTCTTTAGGATCTCGCCTATCCGTGGCGTCATTCATTTTGGCGTACGAGGAAAGTTTACTCCTAAGTATATAGGGTTGTTCGATATTCTTAAGCGAGTAGGTGATGTATCATATCATCTTGCTCTTCTGCCGTCGTTACGTGAGATACATGATGTCTTCCATGTATTCCAATTACAACGGTATATCCCGGATCCGAGTCTTGTCCTTGATCATTCGAAATTGGTTGTTGGTACCAACCTTTCGTATGAGGAAAGACCTGTATCCATATTGGGCCGGAGAGAGAAGATACTCAAGAACAAGACTATAAGTCTAGTCCGCGTTGCTTGGGGTCATCACTCTTTGGGTGAGTCAACATGGGAACGTGAGGATGATATCCGATCGCGATATCCACACATATTTGACTCATAAGGTATAATGTCTTTCTTATGCCTTACGCTTTTAATTCCTTGCTTGTAAGAATGATACTTGATTGACTGCTAGTCATTGATTGCTCGTGATTAATATAGCTTGTCCCGACAGCTCTAGCCTCTTGATTAAATTCTGAGGATTGAATTCTTTTAAGGTGGGTAGAGTTGTCACTCCCATTTTTTGTTATACGTATTTTCAGTATACGTGTACGGATTTCTGACCCGTATCTTGACTTGTCTAGCATGGCTTGGCTTCGTTTGGTCTTGGTTTAGCTCGGCTTGGTTTATTTTGGTTTGGGTCAAGTGGTTCATCTTGATAAACCCCTTTTATAACCCAACCCCCTTTTCTCTCTCCTTCTTGAATTTCATTTATTTCCCTCATCCACTTTCTTCTTTATTTATTTCTCTCAACCCTTAGGCAAGTGTAATCTTGCTTCATGAGAGATCTCATGTTTTATGGTTCCAATGGCCTCATTACTTATTTTTATGACTCTTTAGTACTTAGCACTTTTGGTTTTAGTGGATTAAATCTTGTGAATCTAAGTTTTTCTTAAATCTTGGTTTTTTTGGGTTTTGATCTCTCAAACTTCATTATTTTTAAGTTTTGATTGTTCCATGTTGTAGAAAATTTAATTTTACCCAAAATGGACCTTTGAAAACCCAGATTTCGAATTGTTTTGAGTGATTTATGGACTTGGGAAGTTTATGGATTCCAAGAACTCATCTTCTCGGGTTGGAGAAGAATAACAGTGTGGGCGCATGGCATTTTATGCGCCCACAGTAGCTTTAGCCTTGGGCGCATGGCCCTTTATATGCGCCCAAGCTCCATGCCTTCTTCTGCTTGGGCGCATAGCTTCTATATACGCCCACGGTTCTTTCAATGTGGACGCATAGCGATTGTTATATGCCCACTTAGCCAGTAAAGATAGTCTCCAGACTTGTCTTCCAATGCATCCTGCCTCACTCATGTGGGCGCATGCATGATGGCACATGCATGTGGGCACATAGACCATGGACGCATGCATGCGGGCGCATAGACCATGGGCGCGTGCACTCTTTGGTGCATACCTTCCATAGCATATGCTCTACATGATGCATTTAGCCTTGGACGCATGCATGTGGGACCATAGCCTTGGGCGCATAGTCCTGGGCACATGCTCTCCATGTCACCCCATTGACCCCCTGTGCCATCTCATGCAATTATCCATGTTTGTCCCCATGGTCCTTAGTGTGAGTTGTGATCCTTGCTTGTACTCTTTACTTGACTGGTCCTATAATGTTATTTTTCATGTTGCACATTCACTCTGAGCTTTAGACACGATCTTGGTATGACACGTACACTCTCTGATAACTCCTTCAGTGGCCCGTCGTGGCGCACTCTTGACCAGTACATTCTTAGCATACAAGTGCATATAACGTGAACACGACATGACAATATGACTTTACATGATAACTCTTGATAATGAACCACTGTAGTGCACCCTTGACAAGCAACTTGACATGATAATTTTTGACGGTGGTCTGTTGTGATGCACTCTTGACTTGATAAGTAACCTAACATGATAATCTTAAAATGCTGTTGTGACGGCTATCTTAACTTGCTAAGTAACTCTTGTCTTGACACCGTGGATGGTTGTGCTCGTACAAGCTACATGTCTTGTCTTCATCATGTCTAGGATATGAATACCTGATTTTCTACGGTCAGGGATTCGTACTGAATCTGACTAAGTTAACAACTAGATTGATCAAGTAGTTCATAGTGAGATTCCAAAGTCACAAGCAATTCCGTTATCTGGGCGCTTTAATTGGACTTGTAGCCTGCCATCGAATAGGGCACATTTCTAGCACGCTGTCATGTCTTGCACCCCCCCAAGTCACCTAATCAACTCTCTCAACCTGCGTAAGGATAACTGGATAACTGCAGGGCTTGTGACTACTGGGACATCTCAATGCAGCTTGTAGTAATTAGGCTTGTGATAACCCTAGTTAGTTAAAGTATCAAGCCGTACTCATTGCTTGGCTATGATTGATGGATGGAGTCCCGTCTAGTCTAGTCTTGTCCAGACAAGGCCAGTATATGGTTACTTCAGCACGATACTGTTTATGCTTTACTCTTATCGATAATCGGTCAGAGACTAAGTTCTGTTCAGTGAAAGGTTACAACACCGGTCCTTGTTTGGTTTACGGGTCGTAACTTGGTTACCGGAGTAGTTTCTTAATTATCTTATCTTAATTATCTTATCGTTTATCGTCTGAATTCTTAACTCCAAGTTTTTTTGTCATTATTATGCCTTGTGATCTAACATGCTGGTTTTAGTTCTTAAGTGAAGCCTCCCTTGTGGCACTTGCTCTTCTGGGTTCTGATCCAGCTGGCTTTGTATGGCCAGATTTTGGTTTAGCTTCCGAGGATCTCCTAGACTTCCAGCCAGATTGTGAACATTAGACGCAACCCTGGCAACGAGTGGGTTTTATTTTGCTCTCCTACTCTATTGTAATTATTCTTTTGAGGCATTTAGCCGCCGAGCAAGCGTTAGCTCGTGTTGAATGTATATTCCTGTCTGCCTAAGGGCTGTAACATGATTGAAAAATCCTAGGGTTGATCATGTATGACTTAAACTTTTGCTAATCTTTGTATTTTGTATGACTAGCTTCATGATCATCTGAATATGTAATGTTTGGGACGCCTTACTTTGTGTCTTATGATCTACCATCTTATTACATTTACTTGCTTGCTTGATATTGAGACACTAGGCTTGTACATGACCATAGGAGACTGTTGGCTTGTTGATAAACCCTCATACATCTAGACAGCCGTGACCGTATTGCGAGGTAGGATTCACTTCAATGTACGTAGCTGGCTGTGTCTGTCCCCCGCTCTCAGTTACGGAATTACGTGTATGTCATGACCCGCACCCTAGAGTAAGGGCACGAGAAGTGGTTACGTCCAGCCTACGCAGCAGTGTAGGCGGTAGAACGCTGTCCTAGGTCAATCATCTAACAGTATAAAGGTACCTGTACAGTATATACACTCCGAATGGAGGTGACATAGCATAATACAGTCTCAATCACATCTATGGCAGAATGATAAGATTGAAAGATAGATAATGAAATAAGATCCATGTAAATACAACCAGAGAAGTCTAAGTGTCTAATGATATCACAAAACCACAATATCCCAAATATCATAATACAGTCATCCAGAATGTAAATATAAGGAAAAACATCCTAGTCTAGAGGAGTTTCGTCCACTGCTGAGGGATCCTGCTGTAGGTCCAGGTCACAACTGTCCTCTAGGGTAGTCCCATAATAGGTGGGACAGCACGCCTCGTCCTCATCCTTTGTAATATTTCAATAGGTCCAGTCAGGACAGGAGCGAGCACAATACATCTCAACAAGTCATAACAGGATAGGAAATATAATCATGCTAGAGAGTAAGATACATGAAACTGAAGAATAGTATAAGGTAAAAGAGAGATTGTAAGTAAATTTCTACAGTATATAAGAGAGATAGACAGTGCTAGTGATTCAGAGTACAAGATGAACATGTGAACAGCTGGAGGGTGATTCATGACTATACTACAGAGGTGATTCATGACTATTCTACTTTGGAATTATTCACATGCTCAGTTTCTACTCCCTTATCCCCAATCAATACACAAGGATCCAGTCAAGTTACGTTACGATTCATGACTATACTACTTTGCCCATATAGGGTGATTCAAGAGTGATTCATGAAGATTCGTGAAGGCTCTGTGATTCATGAGAGTACAGGAATCACAAGCTGATACAGGAAGATTCATGAAAATAAAAGCATGAGATACATGATGTAAGTTAAACACACGAGACAAGAGTATCTGATTCTCCCGAGAGGGATAACATCTCATGAAGGGTTCCATATAGTACTAATCCGTGTTACCAACGTGTCAGCATCAAGTAAAATAATCTAAAGCAGGGAATATAATCCTAAACAAGATATGAAATGATCAGAGAATGTACTCGCCTGATATCCTGAATGTCTGAGTGAAATACTACATAAGGAGTGGTGTCTGGCTCCTAATCAGAACAGTACAAGTCAAAATATGTCCAGCTAATAAAGTAAGCTACTAGTATGCAGTCTACATGATATTAGGTCAATCCTAGACCAAAGTCACCCCTGGTCAACTTCAGTCAACTATAAGTCAAAGTTAGGTCAACTAGGTCAACCTAGACTCAATGAAGTCTCACTAGGCCTAACCAGTCTACCCTAGCTAGTACACACCATACACTAGTTTATAGGATATCACACATGTGTATATTTCATATACACAAGACCACCCAAGAGTACACTAGACTTTGCACCTAGGTTATAGGCCATAGGCCAACTACTTAGGCAATACACCCACACTCCATATATATATATATATATATATATATATATATATATATATTTATATATATATATATATATATATTTATATATATATATATATATATATATATATATATATATATATATATATATATAAAATATATATATATATATACACCTATATGTATATATCAAGGAATCTCTATTACACATTCACACATTTAGATATATATATATTACATATATATATATATAGAGAAGGGGATATATAAATCAAGGTAAGGGTGTGTGTGTAAATAGTGTTTCCTGTGTGTGTGTGTGTACATGAGTGAGAGTGCAGGCATATAATGGGTGAGTGTCAAGGTGTGAGTGACTGAAAAGTGGTTCCATTCTCAGGAAACAAATTTCAGTGTGACAGTCATTGCCTTTGTGTGTGTGTATAGCTAGATACAATCAATGTGTATACATATGATTCTCAGATTTCTTGTGTGTTTGTGTACATGAAAACCTGTGTGTGTAGGGAAGCATTCGATTTAGTTTGATACAACCAAGTGTCTCAGTTTTCAAGTGACAGGAAAGTGAAAACAATGTGTGTGTACAGGATACTTAGGTTAATCTCAGGATTGAAACAAAGTGACAGTGCATACATCATTGAAACATATCATCTATATATGTAAGAAAAACTGGATTTAAGGCATAACAGGGAGCATTGAGAATACTGAATTTGAATTCAGTTGGGGCAAAACTGGAATTTCGAATACAACTCATCAATACATCATAAATTAATCCTAGATTCTTGCAACCAGATTCAGTAAACATTGGGTGTCTCAGAATTTCCAGTGATAGTGATACATGGTGACAGGAATGATAGGGAAACAGTGTCTTAGTCATATGCTTTTATGTGTATGTTGATTCTCAGAATGGGAACATAATCTCAGGTCAAGTTCAGGTTCAATCCAGTACAACCATTCATGAACACATCAACCAATCTCCATGCTAACACATCCTAACATGTTGTCAATATATAGCAGTAAATAACCCACATGATATTAACATCTAATTGCAAATCAAAATGGAACAACAGTGGGTTAATAGGGATTAACTTAACATTTAGTTTCAAAAAAACTGGAATCAATGCCAACCGATGTGAGTTCGAATATACTAACCAACTAAAACACCAAGAATGAATCCCTATCATGGTATCTAAATGTACAGCAAATTAACCACAACTAAATTACGTGATATATAACATAAAAATATAAATTAAAGAGGAAGAACAGTGCACAAATACACTGATACTCGACAGTATCATTCGAATGGGGAATTTTCCATTCCATCATCAAAATTAACAATTAGCAATAAGTTTTTTGGTTGGTAATTAACAATCAATATGTGTACTTGCTATTCATATTGTATCGTGTCCAAAAACACTAGACACAAGTGTCTAAACCACACAAACCCAAATATACTGAACTGGGTTCAGTCGACTGCGCACCCGTGTCCAGTGCGGGTCGAATCTTTAACTCGACACGAACCCAAAGGACACGTGGTCTTGGGGTGTCGTGTCAGACATTACCCCAAGTCCTGTGTCAAAGGACACGCGTTCACGTGTCCAGGATGAGTCACACGACCCTGCGGGTAGCAGGACAGTGTTGTCCACGCGCGCGCGAACGTGTCCACGAGTCCAGTTCGACTCCAACTCGACATAAAACCTGCTCAGTCTTGTAGAAACCAATAAGCTACCCTAAAACGAGTATTCCTATTTAAACACATTCCTAAAACAGGATCGAAATACCCACTGTGGTATTTCGTCGAACACCTAGGAACCTAGACTGATACGTGTCCGATACGGACACGTAAAGGACACGAAATGACATGAAACCTATTCCTACAGTTAGAGGACACCTAGGGCTATGCATCCATGACAAGAAATCGAAAATCTATTGGGGAAATAGGAAGTTACCTATAGGTGCTCTTTTCTCAAGAAAGCTTCAAAAATGGAGATTCCCTCTAGCTAGCCCCAAGCTCCAAAGTGGCTCAAAACTGTTATTAGCCTCCAAGGAGAACAGAAATTAGGTCACAATGCAAGAAGTTTCAATGGAAATGGATAAATATTGATTAAATTAGGAAAGGGTTTAATGAAGAACAAACCTTGCTCTTGAAGAAATGGAGGAATGAACAAAAAGAGGCAACTATTTTTGAGAGGGATTAAATAGGGTGGGGTGGATCCCCAGGCCGGCCAAGGAGTCTAGGATTAGGGTTTTGGGAAAACAAATCAAGGGCTCTCCTTCCATCTTGTCCAATCAATGGTCTAAAATCTAAGTTCCACATTAGTCAAGTTGCAATCTATTATTTCTAACTAATCATGGCTATACCAAAACTAATCATAACTAACTAATACTAACCATGGCTAACTAAGCCTAGCTATGACTAATCTAGGTTAGGTCCAATCTAGGTTAGGGCTAATCACAATACATGGCAATTAATTAAATAATAATAAATAACACCATTCCAATATTATATATTAAATTCCAAATAAATATATATTAAATTCAATTAAATTCAAAATGACAAAAATATCCTTAAACTAGAAATGTGGTAGTTACAGTGCACGACCCAAGCCATGTGGTAGATTTTGGTCAACTGGAGCTGAAGGCCGAATTATCATATGTTGAAGTGACGATCCAAATCTTAGAACGTAAAGATAAACTGTTGTGGAATCGAGCGATCCCTCTCGTCTGCGTACTCTGGAGCAATCATTCGGTCGAGGATTCGACCTGCGGACTTGAATCGGGGATGAAGGAGAAATTTTCTTCATTGTTCTCGTAGAGGTAGGTTCTATTCTTAAGTTTTGAGAACGAAACTTTTTATTAGTTGGTTATAGTGTAGTGCCCCATCCCTATATCGTACCCTGTTTCTGTAATGCCCCGCCCCGTACGATGTATTATGCTGAGTCGTTGACTCAAAGAGTTATGTTGACCCGATTAAGTATCGATGCAAATCGATACAAGAATACGTCGACCGAAAAAATGCATCGAGTCGGATCGATGCAAAGAGTTACGTTGACACGAGGAACGCATCGAGTAAGATCGATGCAAGTGTTAACTTGGCCCGAGAGAAAGAATTGAGTCGGTTCAAAAATTCTAAGAAATCGAATCGATGCAAGGAATTATTCTGATTCGGACAAGTATTGATTTTAGTTGGATTCGTATGCAGGCTATACGTTAACGCTGAAATATAAGAGGTCGATATTTTGCCTTATTTACAATGGGGTCCACAAACCAAATTATTGTCTCGCAATGGACTGAGGGATAGGCTCGGTAAGCCAAATCGGTCGTATAATTCAATGAAGCACAAATTGCTCGAATGGCTAAGTCAGAAGAGTTGGTCGTGCAACAAAGTTATGAAAATCAAGCCGCATCGACTCGACGAAACGACAAGGCGTATCGACTTAAGGTGGGGGAGGGACTTTGACTCTTCTTTTCTAGTCCGTCATGCTTAATTAAAATATACCATTGTATGCTAATTTAACCTATCGAGACCACGGGTGTGGCTCGATCGAGAGATGAACATAGTGCGTGTCGAACACTAGATAGAACAATTGAAATAAAACATACATCAAATGTACGAGCCGATATTAAACATTGAATATCGCAAAGGCGAGCGTCTCGATGCACAAGCCATAAGAACATGATAACCTTATCGAAGAGTGCCTCAGTGCACAAGTCATTCGTGTCATGTGCACGAGTTAGTATGCTAGAATATTGAAAGACTATATCGACGCGAGTGCCTCAGTGCACGAGCAATAGAACATTGAATACCCTATCAAGGCGTGCCTCAGTTGTACGAGTCGGAGGAAAAGAACATAAGTCTAATGCATTAAACACTAAGGCATAGAATATAGAAATACTGAATCGAGGCGTGCATCAAATGCACGAAGTAAGGAATAGAGAATAACTATATCAAAGCGTGTTTACATGCACGAGACTTACAAACAATGGCTTCGTTGAGAAGAGAACAGTTGTGGCATGAACTTGGCAGAACAGTCGAATGTGGCATGGTACCTTCAAAATATTTATGGCCTTCCGGACATTCGTCGATGAACGTTGAGTTGGGGCATTATGCCAATTGAAATAGAGATAGGAGAATTATTTGGTTGTATGGGTTTGACGCACGTTGCATGGTCGAATGGACTTTAGATATTGCCCATGTACGGGTGTGGTAATTTCCCTCGAACGGGTTGACGTCGGGGCGCCAAAACCGTAAAGCCTATGAGGGATGATTAATCATCGTTGGTGCACATATTTTGGGTATGACTTGTGATATGCTACTGATATGATAAGCCATAATTGATTGTAAGTTTGACGTCCTTCGGAAACTAAGCCAGCAAACCTGTACGATGAGGACGCCGGCTTATCCAGTTTGAGAAAAGAAAAGAAAAGAGAAACAAGTTAGTCCATTCCGGTACGGATATGCCAATGACCTTCATATCCTTAAGGAACGGTGGGCCGACAATACAGGAACACAGAGCTCATGCACAGAGCACTTACAACATGACAGGAAAGGAATGAGGCATATTCACCTTGCATCGGTGCAAGGGCGAGTGCGTCAATGTTTGGTAAGAAGTCACGAAACAACACGCGATTGCTATTAGTTTCCTGCTTGCTTATGCGAATCGAAATAACATGCTTGCCACGATATCAGCGAGGATAAAAGTACTAATCCCCTACTAATTTACTAGCAGGTTCAGGAAATAGTCTGCTCACAGCAAATTTTTGCTTGAACATGCTGAGGTATGGAATGTCGTAGCGTTTGAAGTATGCGAACGCGTTGACGCTCGAACTTGCAACAGGATTAACACGGCCGAGATATGGAAGGCATGATGTATGGAACGATAAAATCTTTTTTGGACAAGAGAGAACTTGAGTGTTATAGCCAATCTAGAAAAATCAGTTGGGCTATTGAAAGCCTTTGTAATCTTAGTTTATTTATCAATAAAGAGAATTGTTTCGTATACTATGTTTTCATTCGTTGCTAATATCAAATCAAAGATAACCATTTGAGAACTTGTCATCTTGCCTGTACGAGTGCAACTCCAGACTCGTATGATATCATACCCTAGTGAGGACGATGATTTAGATAAATCGATGCGAGGACGAGCGATTTTCTGGGTCGAGGCGTGATAAATTGGTATCAAATCTCTAGGCTCAATTTCCTCAGGACGCTTGCTTCGTTTCAATTGCAAAGAGTTGCCCACCACCAATCAAATCACACTTGACTCTACTCAATGCCACACTGGATGTTCCATACAATAAGTCTAATACAAATCGTGTAATTTTGCCGCATATGTTTTAGAAATTACAAGATGTTTGCTAAGAAACTCGTAAAATGTTTGTTGCTACAAGCGCAACATGTCGCGAGATGTGAATTGAGATATTTGTTGCTGCAAATGCAACAAGTTGAGAAATATGAATCGAAATATTTGTTGTTTTAATGCAACAGTCGATACAAGAAATATTAGTTGCATCGATATAATAAAAGTCGTGAAATATTGCGGTATCAAATGCAAGGAGTGGTGAATGATGCGTTGCAATGAACGTGAAAGTTGATATCGAATGCATTGAACGAATTCTAGCATTGTCTTTGAATGTCGGAAATAAATTATTGCACGAGGTGCAACGGATGTCGGTATTAAATCGTTGCACAAAGTGCAACATAAGTCAAAAACAAATTATTTCATGAGGTACAACGAATGTCAGAAAATAAATCATTTTGTAAAGTACAACGGACGAAACTAAATTGTAAGTCGATAAGAACGAATCGTTCGGTTGCGCATCGAGCTTGTGTTGGCAAATGAATATAGTGGCTGAGTTGTATCGGATTTTGATTTACCAAAATGTTACTGTAGAAGCATGGAATTTCAGGCGTATCAATAGGCCATAATTCCTATGCGCTTAACGCTACATGCGCCAGGGAGATCAAACTACAGCCAGACGCAGCAAGCTGTCGTGCGCCCCGTGCCAGGCGCATCATCCGTCAGGCGCATCATCCGCTAGGCGCATCATGAAGTCTCACCATATGTGCCCCACTTCAGCCCGATCAAATGCTTCGAAGCATTTATTGAGAAGAACTAGAGTGGGCGATCAACCCCACTCTAGCTGGAGGAAGAGCTCTGTCTCAACCCCTGCGGCTAAAGGAGCAGCTTTCAACATAACCAGAGTGGGCAATACCCCATTCTTGCAGGAGGAACCGCTCTCCAAAGCCCAAGGAAGATGAGAGTACCGCAATTCTGATCTGCGGCTCTTCCGGCATAACGGAGATGCGGCTCTGGCATCCCGATCTTTAGATGCAACAGGCACCTTCCGCCTGCCTCAGAAGCCCTCGACCCGACTTTTGGATGTAACAGCCACCTTCAAGTATGTCGACGAAGACAATCCATCGCGTCTTCACCCTAGGGCGCATCTCGTCAACAGAATGTGCACAGACAATTAAGTTCATTTGGGAAGACGTGAAAGAACGAAAGGCAAACTCTCTCTTTGCTACTATTTATAGGCCGGGCAAATCAAACCCATGTGCCAGGTGGCGGGCTCTCCAAATCCCGTGCAATTAATTTACATTTATGGTGAAGAACCTGACTCTTCGAATTCAGCCAAGTCAAAAACGGCTATTTAAAGCACTTGAAGAACGTAACAGTCGGACCAATGAAGACGCGCCATACAAATGGATGCGCCGGTCAGATACCGCACATCGCACAGACGCGCCCATCAGCACCAAGCGCCCCGGATGGATGCGCCCAATAAAGCACGAGTCCATACGTCTTGGTGAACAAGGATCCATGTGCCTGGTGGAGCACAAATCGATGCGCCCGCTCAAAGGCTCGTCTCTCATCAGACAATTAATACGGAACTGACAGAGTTGGCAGCACATCCCCCGAGGACCCTTCAGTTGGCAGCTTTTGCAGAATGAAGCATCGCCGACGTCATCGTCATCATTACTTTTTCTTTGGCGGTTACAAGCCACGTGACCGGCCAACCACTCGCATGCGCCTCCGTAGCCATACGCCAGAAGATTCGCATGTGCCTCAAAAAGCCATACGTCTCTGAAGATCAGCATGCGTCTCAAAAGCCATGCATCTCTGGCTTACTTCTGATCCCTAAAGACAGAAGTCAAGTCGCAGTTTTAGAAGCATAGAATTTCAGGACCAGAAATCCTATGCGCCAAACACTACATGCGCCAGAAGCTCAGATGAAGTACTCGACATAGAAGCAAAAGAATGGACATCAAAAGAGGATTTTTTTATTTTCATATAAAAGTCTATTACATGTCTAGAAAAGGTTGTACAAAGGAGAATTTCTACAAAGAAAAGATCCTAAGTCTACAGCCAGGCACAGCAGCCACCATGCGCCCTCAAATAGGCGCAGCAATCACCATGCGCTCTCAACCAGGCGCATCTCGCCATGCGCTCTCAGCCGGGCGCATCTTTTCAGGAGCTCAGTTATGTGCTTCCTCAGTTATGTGCATCCCTTCAGCAGCTCAGTTATGTGCCACCCTTCCAGCCAGGCTCAGCCATCTAATGCTTCGACTAATGAAGCATTTATTGAGCAGAACGAGGGTGGCAATCAACCCTCTAGCTGGAGGAGGAGCTCCCCAAATCGAGGAAGAGAGGAGCACTATAAATCAACCTGCGGCCAAAGGAGGCTTCGAAAGAGCCTCCAAAGACCAAGGAAGACCGCAATCGAAACCGCGGCTAAAGGAGCAGCTTTCAACACAACCAGAATGGGCAACACCCACTCTGACAGAAGAAAGAGCCTCCAAAGTCGCAGCACCATAATTCCGATCTGCAGCTCTTCCAGTATAACGGAGACGAGGCTCGAGCATTCCGATCTTTGGATACAACAGGCACCTTCTGCCAGCCTCAGAAGCCCTCGACTCCGACTTTTGGATGTAACAGTCACCTTCAAGTGCATCAATGAAGACATTACGTCGCATCTTTACCCTCGGGAGCATCTCATCAACAGAATGTGCTCGAACAAACAAATTCACTTCGGGAGGACGTGAGAGAACGAGAAGCAAACTCTCTCTATGCCACTATTTATAGGCCGGGCAAATCAAACCCATGCGCCAAGTGGATGGCTCTCTGAATTCCGTGCAATGAATTTACATTAAATGGATGAACCGGACGCTTCGAATTCAGCCAAGTCAAAAATGACTATTTAAAGCACTCGAAGAACGTAACAGTCGCACCAATAAAGACGTGTCACGTGGAGCAGATGCGTCGGCCAGACCGTGCATCACACAGACGCGCCTCTCAACACCAAGCACCTCACAAAGCATGCGGCCCCATGCGCCTAGTGGAACGCCGATCGATGCGCCGACTCACCAGTCCATCACCTGTCAAAAAATATTAAATTCTGAAGTCTGACAGAGTTGCCAGCATGTCCCTCGAGGACTGAACAGCTGACAGCTTTTTTAAAAAATAAAGCGTCGCCAACGTCAGCATCATCATTACTCTTCTCCGACGGTTACAGCCACGTGGTCGCCCAACAATCTCGCATGCGGCTCCGCAGCCATGCGCCCAAATCTCTGCATGCACCTCAAAAGCCATGCGCCTCATACTTTTCTTTGATCCCTAAAGACAGAAGTAAAAGTCACTACCGAAGCCTCGCATGCGCTTCAAAGCCATGCGCCCCGAATGGTTCGTGTCTCCCAAAGGTTACGAGCCAAAGTCTCCTCATGCGCCCAATCCCAGGCGCATCCTACCAGATCATTCCCTACCAAATCCGAGATCTTCGAGCCATGGACCTACGACACGTGTCCTTTGACTCGATTCAGCCTATGAAGGGGTGCTAACCACCCAAGATCTCAGCAACAGAAAGATTCTCTCCCCTGCTATGTGCCATTCCACAACAGCAGCATGAAGGATTCAACTCCTCAATCAAAGTGCATCATCCATGTGCCTCCATCAGCAATCACTACGTAGCGTCCCCGCGTTCAGGCGTATCCTATATATACGCACATGAGCAGCCAGCCTGCACAGCTATAAATAGAGGGATCATTTCCTTCTTCCACACACAGACAGGAATATACATAGATAGACAGAGACACCGCACAACCACCGAGGCAGATAAAAATACTCGTCTTCTTCCTCTCTGCAAGCTCCAGCACTCAGAGCAACTCAGACCTTCAGAGAACCGATAACCGTCGTCAGATCGTCAACGGAGTCAACGTATTACCACTCGCTCCATCGGCACTAGGGACCCAGATAAACAAAAGTATACTCATAGGACTACGTCTAAGTCCTATATTGTACCATTGTTCTGTTTGTATTAAAATTTCCGCCAAAAGATTTTAATGGCAAACAAGCTGGCGACTCTGTTGGGGACCTCTTTCTCCTCTACCGAGAAAGCTGTATCGCAATCCGACGATGTGAAGGTGGGCTCCTCCCACAAGACGCTGGTCATACGCCTCAATCAATAGGCGTTTGAGAAGTTCATCTCTGAAGGCAGTGCGAGTCCTTCGAAGCGGCTGCCAAAGCCGAAGAAGACTCGTCGAGTCTGGGTGCGCAAGGTCGACGCATCTGGCACCACCACCGAAGAGGATGCACCGATCCGGCCTTCCCTTCTTGCTGACGTCCTCAGCAACCAATATGCGCCCATCGGTGCAGCGCATCTCTCGGGGAAACATGCGGCTGACCACATTCCCCAGCCATCTCCCTTTCATGCGAGGAAGATGCGTCGACGGAGCAGGGGCGCAGCTAATGCCTCGCGCATCACCTCCGATGCGCCACAGAAGGTCTCTGTCTTTGAAAGACTCACTCGCTGTAGTGGCGAGGAGAATTTGGATTTCGAGTACTACGCACCCCAGCGGGCTAGTACGAAGAAGTCCAAGACAGCACGGGCAGTGCGCCCCAAACGTGCTATGCCAGCAGCAAGCCAGAAGCATGCGCTCACAATCATGTACGCTGCTGATGGTAAGCTGTATAAGGTCGACTCAGGTGCTTTTGCGCCAAAAACGAGCCGACCTTCAAAGTCCTTGCCTCACTTGGACGCATCTGTTGCGTTCGCAACCGAGTCGAGCAAGGCAAACCCAGTGGTCTTGAACTCTCGTGCCTCCTCTGGTTGTGCGTCTGAGGTCCGTTCAAGTCACTTTAAATGTTGTTCCCCTACTACTGATCTGAGCGCCTATTTGGTGTTGGATCAGGGGGCACAGCATTCACTCGACTACCCCGGCGCTTGGCCTTGCCATGCGCCTGAAGGGGGTACGAAGGTGGCACTCTCCTCCAAAGATCTGCGTAACGTGATCACTCACAAGCGCCAATCAGAAGAGTCGACTGACAAGCACGATGCGCCCTTCGTAGGGCACACTTGTGCTGTAGTCACCATCAACTGCTGTTGTAAGGCAGCAGTCCTACCAAGACAGTCAGTGTTCCAGCGGCTGCAATCATCGACACCCCTCCGACGTCGCCTCGGGTGGAAGATGTCAACAAAAGAAGAGCCAGGGGTTGCTTCATGCAATGTAATATCTAACTCTTCGTCAGTCCGAAGGCGACTAGCAATTCATCGTCCTCGACTAAGAGCCAGCCAAGGAAAACCAAGACAGCTGTCTCGTCCTCCGAAGTGTTCGAAGGCACTCGGGAGAGGAAGAAGATCTTGGAGGAAGCTGGGGGTAGTCAAACCCTTGTTGAGCCTCGTTCCGAAGATGAAGGTGTCCTCCAAAGTACAGCTAGGGTGGAAGCTGGGGGTCGTTCAGCCCTTGTGGATCTGCATCTCGAAGACGAAGAAGTCCTTCAAGACAGGACTGGAGGTAATCAGACCCTTACGGATACTTCTTCCGAAGACGAGGGTGTCCTCCAAAACATAGCTGGGGGTAGTCTAGTCCCTGCGGATTTGAGTCTCGGAGACGAAAAAGTCTTCCAAGACAGAACTGAGGATAATCAGGCCCTTACAGATGCTCCTGTCGAGAATGATCTCCAGAACATAGCTGGAGGTGGCCAAGACGAAGCTCTAGGAGAGGCAACTCCCCTACAGGAGAGTGAAGCCGAGAGTGAAGCCTCAACCGATCCATCCACTTTCAGCCGCGTCATGACAGTATACATGGCTGGGGGTGACACCGAGTCAGACGCGCATGGATACTCTGGAGGGAGGTCTCAAAACCATCTCTGCCTCCATGCAAACACTGACTCAAGCAGTATTTGAAATACGGTCAGATTTGACAAGGGCACCTTCTATCGGTCCTGATCCAGGGGCCAATAGAGAATCAAGTGTACCCCTTCAACGGGTATCCTTGGATACAGATCATCGTGAGGCACCTCGAACGTCGAAGCCCTCAAATCCTTAACTCCAGGTGGTACCACCTTCCCCGACTCCCAGCTGCACGGAAGACGTGGTCGAGATGACTAGGGACTTGCGCGAGCGCTTTGAGTCCAAGACGAGACAAGATGAGTGCCAAAAGATGGAGATTCTCCAACCTTATCCCCTCGAGTGGAACAAAGTGGTTTATCCTCCTAAGTATAAACCACAAACACTGACGCCATACGACGGGAAGGACTCTCCGCGTCGCTATCTGACGTATTTTCAGTCTCAGACGGGACATCTCCCGAAGGAGGACGCATTACTCACCAGCATATTTGTCGGGGCACTGAAAGGAGTGGCGTAGGACTGGTACTGCAGTCTCCCCGATAAATCTATATCTTCATTCGACGACTTCACCCGCCTCTTCCTCGACCATTTCTACGACGGCGGGAAGGACATGACAATGGCGTCCCTCATAGAGATACGCCAGAAGGAGAAGAAAACAGTTCGAGAATTCATTGAACGCTTCCGACAGGCCTGCTTCAGACTGCCCCCGGGCATGCCAGAACATGCGCTCCTCTCCTCCTGCAGCATGAATATGCTGCCTGTAGTCAACTCTACTCCTCCTCCCGACTGGAGTTCCTTGATTATCGAAGCCGAAGCCGCAGAAAAGAAGGCAACAAATGCTCGTCTTCTGGGAGTCAGTTTCCCTGCCTTTGAGGACAACGGGAAATGGCCTGCAGCCAACAACCCCGGATGAGAGATAAAGGGGAAACAGGCATTGACTGTCAACGCCTCAAAAGGTGCATCAACGCCTACTCAGAAGCCTCCACTTGCACCAAGGCCAAAGGAGGTTTATTCTTTCAACGATGAAGACATCCTGCAACTCTTTGAGATACTGAAGCAGGATGACAAGATCAAGCTGCCGGACCCAAAACGTCCCGACGAGGTTAGGAAAGTGGACAATCTGAGGTACTGTCACTACCATCGGTTTGTCGGATACCCAACCAAGGACTGCTACGTCCTCAAAAATTACATCCAGCGCATGATCAATGCGGATGTTATCTCCATCGACTACAAGGAGAAGACAGTGTCGGCCAATGTCGTGTCACTCCAGTTCGGCACCTTGTCGCCAACTACAACACAAGATGGCGTCGTCTCCATCCCGAAGGCGACAATGGAGGTGGTTCACTTACCACCTACCCGTGACAACGTGAGTGGACTCATCCCACTCACCACACCTCGGGGAGAGATCTTATGGGTTCACCCTGATCTTGTTTCCGAGGTTACTCAATCGGAGGTGCGCTCTACCTCCAAATCCAAAGGCAGGAAGATCAAGTCTTGCCGTATGGTCTCTTCCTCTGCGGAAGAGGCACTTTCTGTACAGACGCGTTCACAACTGAACACCCAACCCGACGAAGCTGCCGTCGAGGTGGTGCCTCCTTGAACCATCCCTGCTGCCCAGGAAGAGGGCCCATCTAAGCCCTCAGTAGCCAATAAGCAGAAGCATGTAGAGGCTCATTTCGACAGACCTCTGCAAAAGAAGAATGCTTCGGGGCTAGCCAAGCCCCACAACTTCGACATACTGGCACAACTGGCCAGTACTCCTATCCTCCTATCTCTGTTCGAGCTCCTTCGTCTTTCCAAGGACACTCGTGAAGCTCTCTGCGAAGCCCTGAAGGATGCTGAGTCCTTCATCAGTCAGGTCAAGCAGCCTGAGGATACTCCGACACAGGTGCGCTCTGTCATTGTGCGGATGAAGTTATCCCCAACATAACTTTCACCCAACAAGACATGCTGCTCAAGCACAACCGACACAACAGGCTACTGTATTATACAGGGTGCATCGGTTCCGTCAAGGTAAAACGAATTCAGATCGATCTGGGGTCTTCCCTCAGCATCATTCCGAAGATGCTGCTCTCAAAACTGGGGATCCCAATGTACCGATTGGCACCTTCCAACACAACAATCAGTGGCTTCAACGCTAGCAAAAGTGAGCCGCTGGGCAAAATACGACTAAAGTACCATATCGGTAACCTCAGGACTGAGGTGACTTGCTACGTCGTGGACGCTGACGTCAACTACAACCTCTTACTGGTCGTCCATGGCTGCATGAGTACATGGTGGTGCCATCTATACTCCACCAATGTATGAAGTATGTGTCCACCAATAACGTCATCCGGACCGAGTTTGCGGACATTGACCCTTTCAAGTAGGTCGAAGCCTACTTCAAGGACTCTATCATGTACAAGTCGCCCGATGAAGAGGAAGCCAATGATGTTGACGATGAAGAAGAAGCGGCAGCAGAGCATGACATGGAGCCCGAGATGATTCCCGGCGCTCCTTTAAAATTTGGCTCAAAGGGAAGCCGCCTCAGACGTTGCCTCCCATGAACATCAAGCTACCTGGAAAAGCACCAACTGCTCTAGGTAGAACACCTACTGAAGCTTCCTTGAAGATACGGCTCAAGGGAAAGCCGCCTCAAACATCGGTTCCCCTTGTGGCAAAACTACATGGGAAGGCACCAACCACTAAAGGCGCAATTGAGGTACCTCTGAAGGTGCATCTTAAGGACAAGCCGCCGCAGTCATCTGTCTCATCCAAGCTGCCGGAGAAGGTCCACATAGCCCTCTCGGACCCCACGGTTAAAGCTGCGGTGGACTCTCCCGATGCAACCCCAGTACTCACATACGAAGGGCTAGGGGAATATATCTCTGCTGATGTAGATACACCCTCTCTGGACAATATAATCTAGCGGGATAAAATCTCGTGTTTCATCAATAATAGAGTGTCTTTTAATTATTCTAGTCTTCTATATTAGAATGCCATGTATACATTAGATAACGCTCTACGGTCGTCGCAAACACAAATAACGACCGTCCATCATGTAAATCAAGTAGTCCCGTCCCAAGGGGTTTGTTTTGTAGTCCCACCGCAGAGTCGAGACGAAGAATCCATCATCTTCGGCAAAGTTGAGCGTCATTAAGACCTCCCGTCACTCGAGCCAGAACCAGATACCGACAGAATACAAGTCTATCGGTACACGGACAAGGCAAAGTACCTCATCCAAAAGATAGGTTATGACCTAAAAAGCAACAAAGGCCTGAACTACGGCAAGGGTCGACGTCTCCCTCTCCGGCTTCCAACACCTAAAGGAAAGCCGCAGGACTACTATAATCGAACTCAACGGGGGGTGGGCTATGTCACCCCGTCGTCAACTCCAGAGAGTTCGGAGGCAGAAGGGATAGAACATTCTCATTCATCAGAATCATCAACTTGGGATTCCGATACCAGCATCGGATTAGTCTTCAAGAAAGTGCTGTCAGCCAACATGACATATGTACAATCCCAAGAAGATGAAGGCGAAGACCAAACGCCAGAATTTTTTGAAGAAGAACCCTGGGCTCAACGCCAAGGAGAACAGTGGGAGTCTCATTTTGAATTATGCGAACCCTCCACCGAAGACGAAGTCGAGCAGATCGACCTTGGGGACGGATCTTCTTCCAAACCCATCTTCATCAGCAAAAGCCTAAAAGGAGAATACCGAGAATCTTTAATCCAGTTGGCTAAAGAGTATATCGATGTCTTCATCTGGAGCTACGAGGATATGCCGGGACTTGATCCCCAGATCGCGATGCATAGGCTTAACATCTTACCTGATGCCAAGCCTACAACAACGATGCTTTCGTCCTGAAATCATGAACGCCATCGATCAGGAGGTGGATAAACTCTTGACCAGCGGCTTCATCCGTGAAGAACAACACCCGGATTGGGTAGCCAACGTCGTCCCTATCACCAAGAAGAATATGAAGATACGAGTTTGTATCGACTTCAGGGATCTCAACACTGCTTGCCCGAAGGACGAATTCCCACTTCCAATCACCGACGTAATGATCGACAACACATGTGGCTTCGAACGCATGACTTTCATGGACGGGTATTCGGGCTACAACCAGATCAAGATGTTCCCCGATGACGCAAAACACACGTCATCCAGGACTCCGAAGGGGGTTTTCTGTTATACAGTGATGCCCTTCGGCTTGAAGAATGCTGGTGTGACATACCAACGAGCTATGAGCACCATATTCTGTCAGCATCTTCGCAAGATAGTCGAATGATATGTTGACGACATCGCAGTCAAAGCCGTCTCAAAGGTGATCACCTACAAGACCTGAAGACAGTCTTCGAGCTCATACGAGCGCACCAACTCAAGATGAACCCCGCTAAATCCTTTCTGGGGATTTCTAGCGGAAATTTCTTGGGCTTCATTATCATGACAAAAGACATTCATGTCGATCCCGAGAAGACCAAAGCCATCCTTGACATGGACCCTCCGAAGAACCTCCGAGAACTTCGAGGCCTGCAGGGGCGTCTGGCATATATCCGGAGGTTTATAGCAAACCTTTCCGGAAAATGTCAACCCTTCACCCAACTCATGAAGAAGGGAGTCTCTTACGTCTGGACAGAGGAATGCCAAAAAGCTTTCGACGATATCAAAGCTTACTTGACGAGTCCGCCAGTCCTAGTGGCATCCGTCGCCGGCAAACCATTTCTCCTCTACGTCCGTGCCATGGATCATTCCCTCGGCGCTTTACTGGCTCAGAACAGCGATACAGACTATGAGCAAGCAATCTACTACCTCAGTCGAACACTCATCGGGGCCGAACATCGGTACAACCTCGTTAAAAAGGAGTGCTTGGCTTTGGTATTTGATATCCAGAAGACCCGCCATTATGTCTCGGGCCAGACGATTCTTGTCATCTCCCGAGTCAATCCACTCAGAGTACTCATGACGAAGTCAGGATCATTGAACTCCCGGCTAGCTACATGGACGATTCTGCTAACGCCCTACAACATGGTATTCGTTCCACAAAAAGCCGTCAAGGGTCAGGCTCTGACCGACTTCTTAGCTGCACACCCCATCCCATAGTCCTCAAGACTCTACGAAGACATCCCGGACGAGGTCCAAGAATTAAACGTCATCGAAGAAAGCTCCGTCTGGCGGATGTTTTTCGATGGCGCTTCAAGAACAGGCCCCAAAGGCTAAACCATCGCAGGAGTGGGGTAGTCTTAGTCTCCCCCGATCAGCTGGTCATCCAGCATGCTTACTCCCTTTCGAAACCGTGCTCCAACAATATTGCCGAGTACAACACGCTCATTATGGGACTCCAGCTGGCGCAACAGCTGATGGTGAATCATCTGGAAGCCTACGGCGACTCAAAACTCGTCGTTAACTAGGTCAGAGGGCAATACGAAGTTCGCCATAAAGATCTGATTCCTTACCATGAGGTTGCATTGAACATCATTTTAACCTTCACCAAGTTCTTCATCGAGCATGTACCCCGTCTACAAAATTATGAGGCTGACGCTCTGGCTGGCCTCGCAGCCTCATTGGCAGCACCCCTCGGGACTCAACACTATGTCACGATAGTTGGTCGAGACTAGGTCTGTCCTAAAAACAACCTATGCTCACACATGGCCTACGCCATGACGACAAGAACTTGTGTTATTGTCTGAGATTAGAGATTCTCGTTCATCGACTTCGCGGTCTACAGAATTCTCCCGGAGGACCCGAAAGAAGCCGTCTCAGTCAGGAGGCGCTCTCTTCGATTCTACTAAGATACAGCTACCAAAATGCTGTACCGACGCTCTTACGATGGACTTCTCCTTCGATGTTTATCCAATGAAGAAGCAGCCGAAGCCCTTCGAGAAGCTCACGATGGAACCTGTGGGGCCCATCAACCTGGCCCTAAGTTGCAGGATCGACTGCGATGCATGGGCTGCTACTGGCCAACCATGGCAGCCGATGCTGTCGACTATGCTAAAAAGTGCCATGCGTGCCAGCTTCACATTGACTTCATCCATACACCGTCAGAACCCCTACATCCTACGGTCGCCTCCTGGCCCTTCGAAGCTTGGGGCATGGACATCGTAGGGCCAATCACCCTTCCTTCATCAAGAGGACACCGCTTCATCCTAGCCATTATCGACTACTTCTCCAAATGGGCTGAAGCAGTTCCACTGGCAGAAGTGAAGAGCTCCAAGGTGATCAGCTTCATCAAACACCATGTCATCTACCGTTTCGGGGTACCCCGAAGGATTATCCACGATGACGGTCCACAGTTCAACAGCCACATTTTCAGCAGATTCTGTGACAAGAATCGCATCCAAAATATGGCCTCAACCGCCTACAATCCGACAGCAAACCGATTGGCTGAGGCGTTCAACAAGACTATCGTCAGGCTACTCAAAAAGGTCGTGTCATCCAACAAACGTGACTGGGGCGAAAAGCTCGACGAATGCCTTTGGGCCTACCGTACAACGGTACGGACCCCGACGGGCAACACACCGTTCTCTCTGGTCTACGGGAACGAAGCGGTACTGCCTCTTGAGATCCAGATACCCTCATTCCGTGTAGCAATCACAAATCAACTAACAGGGGAAGACAATCAACATCGTCGTCTGCAAGAACTGGAGGCACTTGACGAAAAGCGTCTCCTAGCTCAACAACACATCGAACTCTACCAAGCCCGTATATCACAGGCTTTCAACAAAAAGGTCAAGCAGAGGACTTTCCAAATAGGCGACCTGGTTCTGGCAGTCAGGAGGCCGATGGTGTTGACTCACAAGCTACCAGGAAAGTTCGAGCCCAAGTGGGAAGGGCCTTTCATCATAGAGACGGTATACTCAAATGGTGCTTACCGCCTCGCCAAATCCAACGAGGACTTGTTTATGATGCCCATCAACGGCAAGTTCCTAAAAAAGTACTACTCTTGACATCTTTCAGATATGTACTTCTATAAGGGGATCTGTGGATCCAATCATCAGGGCTCACATATAATTTCTTTCCACAAAATCGTACGCTTCCGGAGCCCAGCTGTTCCGTAGCATCATCCAGTAGAAGGACAACCACATCCACATTACCTCTGAGTTGTTCCCCTACGCCCTATAAAGCAGAATCTTACACTCCGTAAGACTACGCTACCCATCATGTTTACCACGTTCACATTACCTCTGAGTAAACATCCCGTACACACAACCCCTACGTTGCCGTACATTGATTGCAGAACTTCTACGTCCACATTACCTTTGAGTAGTTTCGTGCATCCCCCAGAGTCATTCCTACCACGTCCATAACACCTCTGAGTAGGAAGATTCCATCAATTGAATCCCATATTTGCCACGTCCACATCACCTCTGAGTAAACATGTCGGTTCTCTCAAACTTATTATCTGTACCTAAAAACCAAGGTGCACAAAAGATAATAAGTCCACACAAATCATCAAGTTCATGACAGCAAAAATGAACGCACCACAAAAACTCAGAATTCTTTATTCAAAAGTAAAGGATTACACCCCAGCAAGAGTTGCAAAAACAAAACAGAAAAAAGAAGAGACTACAATCCCTAAACATCCCTGGGGTTGGCCGAAAGCTCTTCAATACGACGCTACAAGTCAGTCGCCCGAGTCTCTACAGTCGCCAGGACCCGGCGTTCGACTTCTTGACACATCACTTCTATGGCCTCAAGAGAAGTGTCATCTTCATGCTTCTCATCCAACTTCTGCCGCTGCTGAGCCAGGGTAAGAGCCCGGTGGGTGAAAGCTGCTTCCTCCTTCTTGAATGCCATATGTTCATCCTGGACACGCTCGGCATCTAATAGGAGTCGGGCCCGCTGGTCCTCAAGGAGGCGGATCTGGGCATCAACCTCCGCGATCCTAGAGTCCAACGCAGCTTGCAATTCCACCTTCTCCTGTGTAGACTGAGACAACCGCTCTACTGCAGCTTCAGTCTCAACCACTTCGCATTCCCAGACACTCACGGTGGCCTCATAAGAGGACTCAGTCTCAACGATCAACTTCTCATTTTCTGCGTCTATCAGGACGGAGAGATATTTTGCTGGATACACTGAAACTCGAAAAGTTGCTGGTCCAGCTCGGCCACCGAGGCCTCCAGAATCTCGGCCATATGATCATGGCCCTGGTGGGTACGTATCAGATTGATGTGAGGGAGTGCCAGGGTTTTTGCCGTCGCAAAACTTCCGTTGGCATTCATCACCGCTGACACACCCCTCTACAGCATCTTATATACCCTCTCAACAATAAACTTTACATACTCATCTGCATCCGCCAGTAACTACGACGTCATAGCAGGAGTTGGAGGAGCTGCTCTAGTTAGCGGACCGGAAGAGGGCCCGTCGACCTCAACCTGCGAGGCTGGAACCTCGACATCAACAGGCTCTTCATCAACAAGGGCTTGACTACTAGCCCGAGGAGCCAAAAGAACAGAAGGAGCCGAGAGAGGCATCGATATAGTACCCCAAGTAGAAGGAGCAACAGAGGGTTCCGCCAAACCCTTACCCTTCTCAAGCTCGAAAGAACCACCGACGTCAGCGGCTACCTCAGCAGTCCCCAACGCACTATCAGCAGGCAGTACAGGACATTCCCCCTCTGGCAGAACGAGGAGATCAACACTTGTCTCCTGACTCGCCCCTGGAGTCAGGACCGGCAGACGAGTCTCATTTTTATCATCAAATCCCTCTACAGGGACGGGATCTGTCGCTACCTTCCGGTCGGCAGCTGCCTCAGCCTCCGCTGTTGGGTCCAGAGTAGGGCTCGACAATGCTACGGCCGACCTCCCCTCATCATGACAGGGAGGAGAATCAACCCTCTCCTCTGTTCCAGTCACGTCTGTTGCCCCCACAACAGACTCATGCAATTCTGGAGGGACGTCATCTGAAGATGATGAACTCCACTCTACTTCCTCATCTGGAGGCTCCATGTCCGCTGGACCCTCAACGTCCAAGGCCCCCACGACAGATTGCACTATCCTGGAAGGCGCTGCAACCTCGTTGTCTCTTCCGACATAGTCTGGAGATACTAAAATCTCCGTAGGAACAACATCTTCAGGATTCTCCGCCACTGGAGACATCACCATCGGAGGAATACGCTCATCAGAGGAGCTTTCCACCTCCTTCGATTTACTAACGCCCGATTTCGAAATACGGGTTTTCTTCTTCGACGATCCCAACAAGAAGAAAAGCACAGGTCACCAAAATGACGAGACGAGCCAGATTACGAAGGACTCTTTACCTCAGCAGGGACTGATTCCATTGACACGGCCTTTGGAGTCGTCACTTTCCTCGACCTTTTTGGTACAGATGAACCGGCTTCTGCATCAGCCCGCCTCTTCCCAGTAGGGGGATCTGCCCGATTACCTCTCACCGACGCTACAGTAGTATTTGCCATTAAAATTCTTTGATTGTAAATTTCAATACAAACAGAACAGTGTTACAATATAGGACTTAGGCGTAGTCCTAGGAGTACACTTTTGTTTAATCTGGGTTCCTTGTGCCAATAGAGTGAGTGGTAATACGTTGACTCCGTTGACGATCTGACGACGGTTATCGGTTCTTTGAAGGTCTGGATTGCTCTGGGTGCTGGAGCTTGCTGAGAGGAGGAAGACGTTAAGTGTCTGTATCTGCCTCTCTGGTGGTGCGAAGTCTCTGTCTGTTCGCTGTGGAAGTTGATATGTGTGCACGTAGGTTGGTCCCCTATGTGTGTGTGTCAAAGAAGGAAATGATCCCTCTATTTATAGTTTTGCAGGCTGGCTGCCCATGCGCGCATATGTAGGATACGCCTGTACGCGGGGATGCCACGTGTTGATTATTGATGGAGGTGCATGGACGATGCGCCCTGATCGAGGGGGTTGACTTCTTCATGTTGATGTTGTGAACCGACACGTAGCGGAGAAGAAGATCTTTCTGTTGCTGAGATCTTGGATGAGTTGAGTCAAAGGACACGTGTCGTCGACCCATGGCTCGGAGATCCCGGATTTGGTGGCGGGAATGATCTGGTAGGATGTGCCTAGGATTGGGCGCATGAGGAGACTTTGGCTCGTAACCTTTAGGAGTCACGAACCATTCTGGGCGCATGGCTTTTGAGACGCATGCAGAGCTTCAGTAGTGACTTTACTCTTGTCTTTTGGGATCAGGGAGAAGTTTGGGGTGCATGGCTTTTGAGGCGCATGCAGAGTTGTAACAGTAACTTTCCTTCTGTCTTTAGGGATCAGTAAAAAGTCTGAGGCGCACAGCTTTTGAGGCATATACAGATTTTGGCGCATGGCCGTGGAGGCGCATGCGAGATGGTTGGGTGGCCACGTGGCAGTACCCGTCGGAGAGGAGTAATGATGATGCTGACGTTGGCGATGCTTCGTCTTCTGAAAAAGCTACCGACTGTTCAGACTTTGAGAGGCTTGCTGCCAACTCTGTCAGTTCAGCATTTAATGTTTATGACATTCGATGGACAGCTGAGTGGGCGCGTCGGTTGGTGTTCTACTAGGCGCATGGGGACGCATGGGGGCGCATCCCCTGTGATGCTCTTGGTACTGAAGGGCGCATCTATGTGATGCGCTTGATGTTAAAGGGCGCGTCTGTGTGATGTGTGGTCTGGCCGGCGCATCCGCTTCCTGAGACGTCTTTAATGGTGCAACTATTACGTTCTTCGAGTGCTTTAAATAGCCGTTTTGATTTGGCTGAATTCGAAGCGTTCGGTTCATCCATTTAATGCAAATTCATTGTCTAGAATTCGGAGAGCCATCCACTTGGCGCATGGGTTTGATCTGCCCGGCCTATAAATAGTGGCATGGAGAGAGGGTTTGCTTCTCGTTCTCTCACGTCCTTCCGACATGAATTTGTTTACTCGAATGCATTCTGTTGACGAGATGCTCCCGAGGGTGAAGATGCGACGCAATGTCTTCTTTGATGCACATGAAGGTGACTGTTATATCCAAAAGTCAGAGTCGAGGGCTTTCGAGGCAGGCGGAAGGTGCCTGTTGCATCCAAAGATAGGGATGTGCGAGCCTCGTCTCCGTTGTGCAGAAAGAGCCGTAGATCGGAATTGCGGTGCCCTAACCGTCTTCCTCGAGCTTTGGCGAGCTCCTTCTCTGCGTGGGTGTTGCCCATTCTGGTTGGAAGCTGGTCCTTTAGCCGCGGGTCGATTGCGGTGCTCTTCTCTTCCTTTGGCTTTTGGATGGGGGTTAATTGCCACCCTCGTCCTGCTCGGCCAGGTGAGCCTGGCTGGAAGGATGGCACATAACTGGGCTGCTGAAGGGATGCACATAACTGAGCTGCCCCAGGGATGCACATAACTGAGGATGCACATAACTGAGCTGCTGAAAAGGATGCGCCTTGCTGAGGGTGCCTGGTAGGATGCGCCTGGCTGAGGGCGCATGTTGGGATGCGCCTGGCCGAGGACGCATGTTGATTGCTGGCTGTAGACTTAGAATCTTTTCTTTCTTCTTTGTACAGTCTTTCTTAGGAATGTAATAGACTTTTATATGTTAAATAAAAAGACCTCTTTCAATGTCTATATTTGTTGCTTTTTGCTGTGAAGCACTTTGTCCAAGCTTTGGCACATGTAGTCTGGCACAAGACTTTCTGGTTCTGAAATTCCATGCTTCTATAAGACCTCCTTCAAAGTTTTCAAAACTTTTGGATAAGTTTTGGAATACTTTGAATAAGAAGCATGGTAGTGGAGGCGCATAACCGTCATGGCGCATAGATACTCCGCGCGTCAGTGCTGGGCGTATGCTCCGCTCAGTTAGTGCAAATGATGACGCCTCGGTAACCTAAAAAAGATTATTGATGATCTTTTTTGGTTTTATTTGTGGTTATCTCTTCACAGAACCCGAGGCGACGGCTGAGATCACACATCATCGGTTCACGCGTGCGACCAAGCCTTATTAATAGGCGAGAGATGGAGAGAGAGAGAGTTCTTCTTCTCCTTCTTTTGTTTTCTTTAGAGTTCTTCTTCAAAAACCCTAACTTTTCTCCGGGTTCAGAAGAAGACTACAGGGCCGGAGATGCATTCCTCCGCCGCTTCCACCAGAGGAGTTGGTCGCACACTGGCGTCCCTGTTTGCAGAAGGGTTTTATCCCATCTTCAGGGATGGGAGATCACCAAAGTTGGTCCGATCTTCTTGGGTTTTGAGGCCAACGAAGACTTATGGGATTCAGGTGAAGATGCCACCGCTCTACCTCCGTGGGGATTCTGCTGGTTGCAAAGTATTCGGCCATCCCACCTGGTGTACCGGAACAGGAATCAGTGCTTCCTGGAATCGTATTTCCCGAGCCGCTTTGTACGTCAATTCGGTTATGCGCAGCTGATGTTGGACAATCCCAGTATCACCCTGGGGTATGTTAGAAGTTTGCTGGATGGCGCACGAGCCTGGCATTACTATAATGCTGGATGTACCGGAGCTCGCTTTACGCTGCCTGTCCAGGATCCGCGGTCGCCCATTCTTTACTCGGCCGCCAAGTTTTACTGCGTTATGGCTGTCGTACCTTCCGGGTATGATAGGGAGACGAGTCTCGTTACAGGCACCCCGTTAGCGGTGACTGGGCATGTATCGGCTAGGGCTCGATCACACCGTCCACCAGGGGTGGGTCATCACGGTGCCCCCATCGCATCCCGAGGGGGCCAGGCTGAACCTTCGGTTGATCAACCGAAACGACGTGCAGATACAGGGGCTGGATCTCCTGCGTCAAAGAAGCTAAAGAAGACATCATCACCGACGGTGTCATCGGATTCAGCATCTGCAGAGGTAAGGATGTCCCACATAGTCTGGTTTGGGTTCAACATTTTATGTAATCAATGCTTCACCCTTGTATAGGAGCCGCTAAAAAGAAAACCTCGTACTCCAAAGTCTGGTAGGAGCAGGCCGAAGGAGATGGCGGGTTCGTCTGAAGTGCGCATCCCGCCGACTATGATGTCTCCTATGAAGGAGAATCCGGAGGATGTTGTTGTCGTGGAGATTCCAGCGTCCCCGGATTATGTCAGAAGGGAAGCTGAGGATGCAGCAGCTTTCGAGATGATAAAGGCCGCTGCTGGGGCCTTAAATGTCGAGGGTCCAGCAGACACGAGGCTTCCTGGTGATGAAGTGGGGTGGAGTTCGTCGTCTTCAGATGACGTCGCTCCAGGGTTGTAAGAGCCGGTTGCGGGGGCAACAGAGATGGTTGGAACAGAGGAGAGGGTTGATTCCCCTCCTTGTCATGATGAGGGGAGGTCGGCTGCATCATTGTCGGGCCCTACCACAGACTCAGTGGCGGAAGCTGAGGTGGCTACCGATCAGGTGGTAGCGACAGATCCTGTTCCTGTAGAGGGATTTGATGAAGAGACTCGTCTGACGGTCCTGACTTCAAGGACGAGTCGGGAGGTAAGTGTTGATCTCTCCGTTCTGCCAGGGGAAGTATTGGCTGGTGATAGCACGTTGGGTATTGGAGAGGTGGCCACTGACGTCGGCGGTACTTCCAAGTTCGGGAAGGGTAAGGGTGTGATGGAACCCTCTGTTGCTCCTTCCACTTAGGGTACTATCTCGACGCCTGTCCCAGCTTCTTCTGTTCCTTTGGCTCCTCTGACTAGTAGTCAGGCCCCTGTTGATGAAGAGCCTACTAATACCGAGGTTCCAGCCTCGCAGGTTGAGGTCGGCGGGTCTTCTTCCGGTCCGCCGACTGGAGTAGTTCCTCCAACCCCTGCTATGACGCCGCATGTGCTGGCGGACGCAGATGAATATATGAAATTCATCATTGAGGCAGTGTACAAAATGCTGCAAAGAGGGGTGTCGACAGTGATGGACGCCAAGGGGAGCTTTGCGACGGCAAGAACTCTGGCATTGCCTCATATCAACCTGATCTTTGTTCACCAGGGCCACGATCACCTGGCCGTCATTCTGGAAGCCACGGTGGCTGAGTTAGACCAGCAGCTTTCCAAATTAGAGCACATCCAGCGAAATGACCTCTCTGTCCTGATAGATGTGGAGAAGGAGAAGCTGCTCGTCGAGACTGAGTCTTCTTACCAGGCCACAGGGAGTGTCTGGGAACACAAAGTGGCTGAGACTGAAGCTGCGGTAGAGCGATTGTTTCAGTCTACATGGGAGACAGTGGAGATGCGAGCTGCGTTGGACGCTAATATCGCGGAGATTGACGTGCAGATGCGCCGTCTTGAGGATCAGCGGGCCTGACTCCTAATGGACGCTGAACGTGTCCAGGATGAACACGTAGCATTCAAGAAGGAGGAAGCAGCTTTCACTCTCCGAGCTCTTACCCTGGCTCAGCAGAGACAGCAGCTTGATGAGAAGCACGAGAAAGAAACTTCTGCTGAGGCTGTTGAAGCGATGTGCCAAGAAGCTGAACGTCGAGTCTTGGCGACTGTGGAGACTCGGACGGCAGATTTGAAACGCCGAATTGCAGAGCTTTCTGCCAACCCTGGGGATATTTAGGGCTTGTAGTCTCTGTTTTTTGTATTTTTTTGCAACTCTTGCTGGGGATAGTGTAATCCTTTACTCTCCTTTTTTTTAGAAATAAAGAAGTACACCATTTTCCGTGATGTGTTCATTTTTGCTTGTCATGAACTTTGATGATTTGTGTGGACCTATTATCTTTTGCGTACCTTGCTTTTAGATACAGATAATAAGTTTGAAGGACCTAATGTATTTGCTCAGAGGTAATGTGGACGTGGCAAATATGGGGTTAAATGATAGAATCTTCCTACTCAGAGGTGTTATGGACGTGATAGGAATGACTCTGGGAGATGCACGGAACTACTCAGAGATAATATGGACGTGAAAGTTCTGCGATCGATGTACGGCAACGCGGGGGTTATCTGTACGGGATGTTTACTCAGAGGTAATGTGGACGTGGTAAACATGAAGGATAGCATAATCTTACGGGGTGTAAGATTCTGCCTTGTAGGGTGTAGGGGAACAACTCAGAGGTGATGTGGACGTGGTTGTTCTTCTACTGGAGGATGCCACGGAACAGCTGGGTTCCGGAAGCGTATGATTTTGTGGAAGGGAATTGTCTGTGAGCCCTGATGATTGGGTCCACAGATCCCCTGGTGGAAGCACATGTCTGAAAGATGTCAAGAGTTGTACTTCTTTAGGAACTTGTCGTTGATGGGCATCATGAACAAGTCCCCATTGGGTTTGGCGAGACTGTAAGCACCGTTTGAGTATACCGTCTCGATGATGAAAGGTCCTTCCCATTTGGGCTCAAACTTTTCTGTTGTTTTATGAGTCAACACCATCGGCCTCCTGACTGCCAGAACCAGGTCGCCAACTTGGAAAGTCCTCTGCTTGACCTTCTTGTTGAAAGCCTGTGATATACGGGCTTGGTAGAGTTCGATGCGTTGTTGAGCTAGAAGACGCTTTTCGTCAAGTGCCTCCAGTTCCCGCAGACGACGACGTTGATTGTCTTCTTCTGTGAGTTGGTTTGTGATTGCTACACGGAGTGAGGGTATCTGAATCTCGAGAGGCTGTACCGCTTCGCTTCCGTAGACCAAAGAGAATGGTGTGTTGCCTGTCGGGGTCCGTACCGTTGTGTGGTAGGCCCAAAGGCATTCACCAAGCTTTTCATCCCAGTCGTGTTTGTTAGATGACACGACCTTTTTGAGTAGCCTGACAATAGTTTTGTTGAACGCCTCTGCCAAGCTATTTGCTGTCGGATTGTAGGCGGTTGATGCCACGTTTTGAATACGATTCTTGTCATAGAATCGGCTGAAGACATGGCTGATGAACTGAGGACCATTATCATGGATGATCCTCCGCGGTACCCCGAAACAGTAGATGACGTGGTGCTTGATGAAGCTGATCACCCTGGAGCTTTTCACTTCTGCCAGAGGAACTGCTTCTGCCCATTTGGAGAAGTAGTCGGTGATTGCTAGGATGAAGCGGTGTCCTCTCGATGAAGGAGGGGTGATTGGTCCCACAATGTCCATTCCCCAAGCTTCGAAGGGCCAGGAGGCGACTGTAGGATGTAGTGATTTGGACGGTGTATGAATGAAGTCTGCGTGAAGCTGGCACGCATGGTACTTCTTAGCATATTCAATAGCGTCAGCGGCCATGGTTGGCCAGTAATAGCCCATGCGTCGTAGTCGATCCTGCAACTTAGGACCGGACTGATGGGCCCCGCAGGTTCCATCATGAGCTTTTCGAAGGGCTTCGGCTGCTTCTTCGTTAGACAAACATCGAAGGAGAAGTCCATCGTAGGAGCGTCGGTACAGCATTTTAGTAGCCGTATCGTAGTAGAATCGAATAGAGCGTCTCCTGACCGAGACGACTTCTTTCGGGTCCTCTGGGAGAATTTCGTAGACAGCGAAGTCGATGAACGGAAATCTCCAATCTCGGACGTTAACACCGGCACCCGTTGACATGGCGTGAGCCACTTGTGAGCGCAGGTTATTTTTAGGGCAGACCAAGTCTCGACCCACCACCGTGACGTAGTATTGAGTTCCGAGGGGTGCCGCCAAAGAGGCTGCAAGGCCAGCCAGAGCATCGACCTCTAGATTTTGTAGACGAGGTACGTGTTCAATGAAGAACCCGGTGAAGGTTGAAATGATGTTCAATGCAACTTCATGGTAGGGGATCAAATCTTCATGGCGAACCTCGTATTGCCCTCTGATCTGATTTACGACGAGCTTTGAGTCGCCGTAGGCTTCCAGATGATTCATCCCCAGCTGTTGCGCTAACTGGAGTCCCATAATGAGCGCGTTGTACTCAGCAACATTGTTGGAGCACGGCTTCGAAAGGGAGTAAGCACGCTGGATAACTAGCTGATCGGGAGAGACTAATACCACCCCCACTCCTGCAATGATTTGGCCTTTGGGGCCTGTTCTTGAAGCGCCATCGAAAAACATCCGCCAGACGGAGCTTTCTTCGATGATATTTGATTCTTGGACCTCATCCGGGATGTCTTCATAGAGTCTTGAGGACTCTGGGATAGGGTGTGCAGCTAAGAAGTCGGCCAGAGCTTGACCCTTAACAGCCTTCTGTGGAACGAACACCATGTTGTACGGCGTTAGCAAGATCGCCCATGTGGCTAGCCGGGAGTTCAGTGATCCTGGCTTCGTCATGAGGACCCTGAGCGGATTGACTCGGGAAATGACGTGAATTGTCTAGCCCGAGACATAATGACGAGTCTTTTGGATGGCAAATACCAGAGCCAAGCACTCCTTTTCAACGGGGTTGTACCGGTGTTCGGGCCCGATCAGAGTTCGGCTGAGGTAGTAGATTGCTTGCTTATAGCCTGTGTCGCTGTTCTGAGCTAGCAGGGCACCGAGGGAATGATCCATGGCACGGACGTAGAGTAGGAATGGTTTGCCGGCGACGGGTGCCACCAGGACTTGAGGGCTCTTCAGGTAGGCTTTGATGTCGTCGAAAGCCTTTTGGCATTCCTCTGTCCAGACGTAAGAGACTCCCTTCTTCATGAGCTGGGTGAAGGGTTGACATTTGTCGGAAAGGTTTGCTATGAACCTCCGGATGTATGCCAGACGTCCCTGTAGGCCTCGAAGTTCTCGAAGATTCTTCGGAGGGTCCATATCAAGAATTGCTTTGGTCTTCTCGGGATCGACATGAATGCCTTTCGCCGTGATGATGAAGCCCAAGAACTTTTCGCTCGAAACCCCAAGGAAGGATTTAGCGGGGTTCATCTTGAGTTGATGCACCCGCATGAGGTCGAAGACTGTCTTGAGGTCTTGCAGGTAATCTCCTTTGAGACGGCTCTTGACTGTAATGTCGTTGACATAGCATTCGACTGTCTTGCGAAGATGTTGACAAAAAATGGTGCTCATAGCACGTTGGTATGTCACACCAGCATTCTTCAAGCCGAAGGGCATCACTGTGTAGCAGAAAATGCCCTTTGGAGTCCTGAATGACGCATGTTTTGCGTCATCGGGGAACATCTTGATCTGGTTGTAGCCCGAATACCCGTCCATGAAAGACATGCGCTCGAAGCCACATGTGTTGTCGATCATCACGTCGGTGATTGGAAGCGGGAATTCGTCCTTCAGGCAAGCAAAGTTGAGGTCTCTGAAGTCAATACAGACTCGTATCTTCCCATTCTTCTTGGTGACGGGGACGACGTTGGCTACCCAATCAGGGTGTTGCTCTTCACGGATGAAGCCGCTAGTCAAGAGTTTGTCCACCTCCTGATCGATGGCGTTCATGATGTCCGGACGGAAGCGCCGCTATTGTTGCTTGATAGGCTTGGCATCAGGCAAGATGTTTAACCTATGCATCGCAATCTGGGGATCAAGTCCCGACATATCTTCGTAGCTCCAGGCGAAGACGTCGATATATTCTTTAGCCAACCGGATTAAAGATTATCGGTCTTCTCCTTTTAGGCTTTTACTGACGAAGATGGGTTTGGAAGAAGATCCATCCCCAAGGTCGATCTGCTCGACTTCGTTTTCGGTGGGAGGTTCACGTAATTCAAAACGAGACTCCCATTATTGTCCCAGGCATTGAGCCCAGGGTTCTTCTTCGAAGAATTTCGGCGCTTGGTCTTCGCCTTCTTCTTCTTGAGATTGTGCAGATGTCATGTTGGCTGACAGCACTCTCTTGAAGACAGATCCGATACTGGTATCGGAATCCCACGTTGACGCTTCAGATGGGTGAGAATGTTCAACTTCCTCTGCGTCTGAACTCTCTGGGGTTGACGGCGGCGTGACATAGCATACCCCCCGTCGAGTTTTGTTGTAGTAGTCCTGCGGCTTTCCTTTAGGTGTTGGAAGCCGGAGAGGGAGACGTCGACCTTTGCCGTAGTTCAGGCTTTGTCGCTTTTTAGGTCGTAACCCATCTTTTGGATGAGGTACTTTGCCTTGTCCGTGTATCGATAGAGTTGCATTCTGCCGGCATCTGGTTCTGGCTCGAGTGGAGGAAGGTCTTGATGACGCTCGACCTTGCCAAAGATGATGGATTCTTCGTCTTGACTCCGTGGTGGGACTATGTAACAGACCCCTTGGGACGGGACTACTCAATTAACATGATTGACGGTCGTTATTTGTGTTTGTAACGACCGTAGAGCGTTATCTAATGTATACATGGTATTCCAATGTGGAAGACTAGAATAATTAAAAGACACTCTATTATTGATGAAATGCGAGATTTTATCCCGTAGGATTACATAGTCGAGAGATGGGGCATCTACATCGGCCGAGATATATTCCTCCAGCTCTTCATCTGTAAGAACTGGAGTAGGATCGGGAGGGTCCACTACAGCGTTTATCTGGGAGTCTGAGAGGACTACATGGGCCTTCTCTGGCGGCTGGGATGGCGGCGGCTTGCCCTTAAGATGCACCTTCAGAGGTGTCTCCGCTGTGCCTCCGGTGATTGGCGCCTTCCCCTGTAGTTTTGCCACAAGGGGAGCCGATGTTTGAGGCGGCTTTCCCTTGAGCCGTATCTTCAGGGGAGCTTCAGGAGCAGCTGGTGCTTTCCCGGATAGCTTAATGCTCATGGGGGGCAACTTCTGAGGCGGTTTGCCTTTGAGTCGGATCTTCAAAGGAGCATCGGGAGTGACCTCCGGCTCCATGTCCGGCTCTGCTGCCATTTCTGCTTCGTCATCAGCATCATTGGCCTCCTCCTCGTCAGGTGACTTGTATAAGTCGGCATCGGTGAAGTAGGCTTCAATCCCTTTGAAGGGGTCGATGTCCGCGAACTCCGTACGGATGACGTTGTTGGTAGACACGTACTTCATACATTGGTGGAGCGTGGATGGCACCACCATGTACTCATGCAGCCATGGGCGACCCAACAGAATGTTGTAGTTGACTTCAGCGTCCACGACACAACAAGTGACCTCGGTTCTGAGGTTACCGATGTGGCACTTTAGTCGTATTTTGCCCAGTGGTTCGCTTTTGCAGGCGTTGAAACCACTGATTGTTGTGTTGGAGGGTGCCAATCGGTATATTGGGATCCCCAGTGTTGAGAGCAGCGTCTTCGGGATGATATTGAGGGAAGACCCCGGATCGATCTGAATCCGCTTCACCTTGACTGAACCGATGTACCCTGTGTAATACAGTGGCCTGTTGTGTCGATTGTGTTTGAGCAACATGTCCTATTGGGTGAAGGTTATATTGGGGATAACCTCCTCCGTACAATGACAGTGCTTGCACACAGTCGGGAGATCTTTCGGCTGCTTGACCTGACTGAGAATGGATTCAGCATCCTTCAGAGCTTCGCAGAGAGCTTCTCGGGAGTCTTTGGAAAGACGGAGGAGCTCGAACGGAGATAGGCGGGCAGGAGTACTGGCGAGTTGCACAAGTATGTCAAAGTTGTGGGACCCGGCTAGCCCCGAAAAATTCTCTTTTCGTAGAGGCCTATCGAAGCGGGCCTCTATCTGCTTCTGTTTATTAGCTGCTGAGGGCTTAGACGAGCCCTCGTCCTGGATAGTAGGGACGGTACCAGGAGGCACCACCTCGACGGCAGCTTCGTCGGGTTGGGCGTTCTGTTGTGAACGCATCTGCACAGGAAGTGCCTCTTCCGCAGAAGAAGAGACCATGCGGCAAGACTTGATCTTCCTGTGTCACGCCCCAGTACCAAAATACGGGGACGGACTAGGCCAGCTACTCCATATGAGGTATAAAACATCATACGGCGATCGTGGCTGTCAATCTTGCTGGGTATCCTAGCATGCAAGCAGTCTATGGCCTAAATTCGATCTCATATCCACAGGCAAATCGCAATGAAACAACATCAAGAGAGATAATCATATGGAAAGCAGGGAGTACTCATATAAAAATCTGGAATCTACAGTACCGAATAATAATGTAGACTAGTATACCTTCCCACAGTTCCTAGCATAGTCGGGAACTGAAGCACATCCTCCAAGTCGAGTCTGCAAGATCCACATGGTCGGTCACAGGCAATCTGGGAACAATCCAGGGTTGGTCAGGCCAACCGTAGCAAGTACCAGAAAGGAAGGCTCAAGGACGGGCGAAGAAAACTAGCAGGATATAATACGACAGGAATAGCATCTAAAAATAGTAAATAAGGTAAGGGATCGTGCGGTACCAACGCACGATTATAGAATATAAGGCAGCAATCCAACTACTAATACGTAAGTAACCAACAATCATCACAGTCATCCTAACATCCACTAATACTTGCATCGCCAACTGGAACTCGTAGTCCGTCATCGGAACGGTAACCCATCCCTACATCAAACAAGAACAAGGGAATGAATCACCGTGCCGGGACAGCGTTACGTGCCAGCCAGCTTAGCAAGCAACAAGCCATACAATTTAGGTGAATAAGCGGGCACTCAAAAGTCTACGACTATCTATGTGGATGTTGGGTGACCCCATCAATGCAATATAGGAATCCTCAGATCGTGCCATATCCCGCAAGGGCTAGCGAGGCCAAATAACGCATAGTAGGTAGGTATGCACGGTCCCTCGGAAGGCCACCGTGCTAAGCAGGAGTACATATAGTAGTCGGATACTGCCATATCCGTGGCGGCCAACCCCGACGCGCCAGGACGAGCCTGTGGCGGCCGGTAATGCACGATCTCGGGATTCCGTTCCCTCCCAATGCTTTTACCATTTTTAGTTGCCTAGATTAACCCTACATTTATCTGAAATCACATGCCGTGGTCACATGCTCATCCTCCTAGATGTCGTACCTCAGTACGAGAACGCTAAGTAAGAATCAGCCTCGGCACCTATAGTTCCAGTTGTGATCCATCCTTAGTGTTATGTAACAAGCAAGCAAGCAATCCTAGCCATGCTAAGACTATAGGCCAACTACCAGATACCCGTGCAGGTAATCATATAATATAGCCCGAATATCAAGATGGCATCGCAATGCCGTATAATCATGGAAGTAGCACCTCAAAGTGCCAATAGACAAAGGGCACCGCAGTACAATGTCAAGGCCAGCACCTCACAGGGTAAGCTGGACTTATAGCACGGATACAGGTAGTCAGGTCTGGGACAAGGACAACTCTGTCAGTCACAAGAAGTCATCTGCCCACATCGTGGCATGGATATCAGGTCAAGTACAAGACCAGAACCTCTACTATAATAACATCTCAAGCATATATGGGAGCCTACAGCTCCAATCATCAAGTCGATCAACCCACCGGATCAATCTATCAATAGTCTACCAATCCTCGATGGGATAAATATCATATCAGGAAAATACGATCACTTGGTACTAGGCTAATCACTAAAGACAATGCTAGGCCCTCTAGCTCACAAGAATCCTCCGAGTCAATGATCACAGGCTATCAGCAACTAAGTCTCCCAACTACCGGGATACAGCAAAGGTACCAGGTTTTGGGCGCTTGGGAAGTCGAGTAAAAATCATATATTGATATCCTCGATATTCTATTCGTTCCGCGAGACACTCGTACCAATATCAAAATCCAAGAGTCCTCAAGACATATCTGATCAAATTAGAACATCACCAAAGAACTAGTAACACTATCTAAGAATCCACTTAGTCTACCATAACCACTATCTCAATATCATATCTCCTCATAGTCAATCCTCGAATAAGATCATAATCCCAACACATGGGTCAACACTAATCAACGCCGTCGGAAAATGGCAAGGATTGCGTGAACCACTCTGGATCAGATCCACAACCCTTAAACCAAACAAGGACCAGGGTTGCAGACCTTCACCCGAGTAGAACCGCTCTCCTTACACAATCCGACGGACAGGACAGATAATGGGATAACAACTAAACTAGAACACCATCTAAAAAGAAGGGTCACAGGTCAAGAGTCCAATGGGTGATACCGTCGAAAAGACAAGGATTGCGTGAACCACTGTGGATCAGATCCACAACCCTTAAACCAAACAAGGACCAGGGTTGCAGACCTTCACCCGAGTAGAACCGCTCTACTCACACAATCCGGCGGACAAGACAGACAAGACGCTAGGCGACTAATCTAGTCGGGAGTCTACCTAGCAGGCAATGAGATCAGGGATGCTATACCAAGAAGAACATGCATGAGTTCAGTCCCGCAAACCAAAGGAATGGTTCTGCCCAATCCTTCGAACCAAATTCCCAACCGAGAATTCTGGAAAAATCCGGCAGAGTCTCCATTGTAATCTGGATGGGAGCACCCTACGAATAGGAGCTAAAACCACTCGGCGCAACCCGCCGCAGAATCGCAGAATCGCGGACTCGCGGGCTGAGAACACTAAGTCTCAGCTACCAGTAGCACTACGATGCGTACTGGGAACAAATCGATAGCCGAGAACACTACGTACGTCCCGGCCTCCAGCAGCGCTACAATGCGTACTGGAAACCAATCGAACCCGAGACCACTAAGTCCCGGCCTCCAGCAGCGCTACAATGCGTACTGGGCGCCAAACCAACATGCATAATAATAAACTACCCGTCTCGCAGGGCGCACCACAACACATGTCTATAAATCCCTAACCCAAGCACAATCACCGCCACAAGTAAAGTTCGCAAAAGCCGTTACCCGACTGCGAGTCGGACACGGGGCATATGGGGACAATCCGTACAAGTGAGTCGTGCTCGTGTCCTCGGAGGTGTGGATGACCCATCCGAGTCGTCCGATACGGTCTATCCCTGTATCGGACCAAGCTAATCTAGGTTATCATGGCAGTTCAACTGCTAAGCTACACTACTCATGGTTATACAATTTACAATAAATTAAATGCAATAAAAATCCAGGAGAGATGGCGAGAGCCGTCGATGAGCAAGGGATACTTCCCTAGAGGGCTCGGATAGGTAAGCAAGTCTTCGGCGATCTGGATCCAAGCTAGCACGTTCATCGAGATCCTCAGAACACACAATAAACAATCATTAGAATTAAATAATAAAATAATAACAGAAAGCACGAAAGATGGCAGGAGGTTATACCGTACGGGTCCCACAAGCAGCACAGGGATCTGGCACGAAAACTGAGGCACGGGGACCGATACGGGCACGCAAACCGAGATGTGCACGTATATCGAGACGCGCACGAGAATCGAGATGACTCGAATATCAAGACGAACAGAGAAGAATGTGCACGTAAATCGAGACGTACACGTAGGCCGAGGGATCGCGAATATCAAGATGGTGCACGAATCACGCAACACGCAAATCGAGACGTGCACACGAATCGAGATGGTACAAAGACCAATACGGCACGTAAATCGGAGCGAGCACGCAAATCGAGGCGGTGCACAAATCAGCATGCATACACAAATCGAAGCGATACGAAAATCGAGATGGCACAAAGGCCGAGACATGGGAATCGAGACAACGTGCAAACCGAGATAGCACGGTGCCCGAGACAGCGCAGGGCTCGAAGCGTCCTGCTGCCCGAGGCAACACGTGAATCAAGGCGACACGAGAACCGAGGCAGTACGTACACCAAGGTGTACGCGTATCGAGACGGCACATAACCCGAGCAGCGCGGGGCCCAAAGCGTCCCGCTGCTCGAGGCGTGCACGGAGCTCGAGGGCTCGCTTTCCGAGATGTACGTAAAACGAGGGACTCGCACCCTGAGGGTGCGCCGCACGAGGCAGTACGAAAACCGAGGAGAAAGAGAGGGGCAGAGGAGCTCACCGGGATCTGTCGGTTCCCGGCGGAGGGGACAGCAGCCGCGGTGGTGCGATGCTCAGAGAAGAGAGAGAGACGAGGCAAGGCGAGGGGGCTCGCCGCCGGCACGAAAGAGAGGGGCGGCAGCAGCAGCGCTGCACCACAAAGGGGAGGCGGAGGAGATGGAGACGGCGGCGTCGGCGGAGGAGGCCGGAGGCCACGGAGGAGACGGCGACGGCGATGATGGTGGGGACGATGGTGCTGGCTGAAGTGGAGGTGGCCGGAGGAGATGGCGGCGGTGGTGACGGCGATAGGGCTGGTGGCGATGATCGCGAAAGTGGTGGTGGAGACGGTGGCTGGCGATGGGCGGAGGGCGGTGCTGGTGGGTAATGGTGGCAGCGGTGGCCGGAGCTGGCCGGGGAAGAGCGGGAGAGGAGAGGGGGAGATCGAGAGGGAGTGGGAAGGGAGTGAGCTCGAGAGAGAGAGCTGAGGGAAAAAGAAAGGGGGAGGGGGCTGGTCCAGTGAAGGGTCGGAAGAGAGAGAAAGAGTGAAGAGAGAGGTGAGGGGGTTAGGGTTAGGTAGATATTTTAGAGGGGTAGATTTAGGATCAAGAAAATAATAGTAGCAATAATAAAAATGAGACAAATTCACCTCCAATAATTAATAATAAAATTTTAAAAATACCTAATTTCAAAAAAATCCTCCAAATTCGAGATACAGTCGTACAATCATATACCTAGTTCTAAAATAGGGATATGACATCCTACCCACCTTACAAAAATTTTATCCTCGAACTTTCAAAATTATCAAAATAGGGTTTTCAAAACTAGTACATATATATCTGCCATGAAAAACTCTACCCACCTTACAGAAATTAAGTAATACAATAAGAAACGAACAAAATCTCAGTATGAAAACATCAAAGAGAACAAGGTCTAGATAAATCAACTCGTAAGGTAAATCGAAAACATCGAAAGAATCTCGAAAATCAAAGTCTCGCATACACGAAATAACCCCATAAATCAAAAATAAGTACAAAATATCGAAAACAGTATCAGAAAACCTGAAAGCCCCACTGCATGAAAATCCGCTTAAAATCATAAATCACAGGATATCTGTCTCAAGCCGATGACTGTAGTTTCCCAATATCCGAAAAATGTGTGTCATGGTCATTCCTTGCCACGCCACCCGGAATGGCTGCAAAAGATTCACCATGACACTATAATCGATCGGCTGCAACTTTCGTTACCACGCCGTCAAGGTATACTAGGGTCACCCGGTACTCTCGACAAATACCCAAAACGAATCAAATCCATAACCCAAATATCCCATTTACTAAAATCACAAAATCTCTAACAATATAACGAGTCCTAAAAAACCATCAAAATCCAAAATCCAGGTGAATCGTATTACACATCCAAAAATATCTTCAATAATAACCACAAGATATCTTTTCTAGGAAAATACTCCAAACCAAGGATCCATATCAAAATGTAATGTATGGAAAGTATATCAAAAAAAATATCTGAAACAGATAATCATGAGTGCGGAACTGTCCGGAATCAAGGAAGCCGAATCGATACGAGAATATCCCTCGGATGCTCAACAAATGTTAAAATATCCAACCTCAGAGTCCAGATGGAATCTTCATTCCGCAGCAATCCAGCCAACGCTCGAAGAGGGCGATAATGATACTAAGTCAACACGAAGTCAACGCACGAAAGGGATAACAAGAAATCAACCAAGGTGAAACACCGGTAGAGAGTACAGAACCTAAGACAGATAATCAAATAACCCAATGATGGAGATAAGATGACATCTCATCGGATAAAATGATCGACATGACCAACTATAGGATCATATCTATCAAACAAGGATCAGGGGTAGATAACAACAAATGAGACAGGGCAAAGCAAAATAGGTCCAGGTAGAGATGAGGACCAATTCATAAGTTCAAGGGAGCGAAGGGCAAGTGTAGCAAGTTGGAATCCCAAGGAATAGTGGACTGAGATCAACAATCATGTGATACCCAACAATATATCAAAACGAGACCTGCATGGGCCACCACTAAAACCTTGTCACGCCCCAGTACCAAAATACTGGGACGGACTAGGCCAGCTACTCCGTATGAGGTATAAAACGTCATACGGCGATCGTGGCTGTCAATCTTGCTGGGTATCCTAGCATGCAAGCAGTCTATGACCTAAATCCGATCTCATATCCACAGGCAAATCATAATGAAACAACATCAAGAGAGATAATCATATGGAAAGCAGGGAGTACTCATATAAAAATCTGGAATCTACAGTACAGAATAATAATGTAGACTAGTATACCTTCCCATAGTTCCTAGCATGGCCGGGAACTGAAGTACATCCTCCAAGTCGAGTCTGGAAGATCCACAGGGTCGGTCACAGGCAATCTGGGAACAATCCAGGGTTGGTCAGGCCAACCGTAGCAAGTACCAGAAAGGAAGGCTCAAGGACGGACGAAGAAAACCAGCAGGATATAATACGACAGGAATAGCATCTAAAAATAGTAAATAAGGTACGGGATCGTGCGGTACCAATGTACGATTACAGAATATAAGGCAGCAATCCAACTACTAATACGTAAGTAACCAACAATCATCACAGTCATCCTAACATCCACTAATACTTGCATCGCCAACTGGAACTCGTAGTCCGTCATCGGAATGGTAACCCATCCCTACATCAAACAAGAATAAGGGAATGAATCACCGCGCCGGGACAACGTTACGTGCCAGCCAGCTTAGCAAGCAACAAGCCATACAATTTAGGTGAATAAGCGGCCACTCAAAAGTCTACGACTATCTATGTGGAGGTTGGGTTACCCCATCAATGCAATATAGGAATCCTTAGATCGTGCCATATCCCGCAAGGGCTAGCGAGGCCAAATAACGCATAGTAGGTAGGTATGCACGGTCCCTCGGAAGGCCACCGTACTAAGCAGGAGTACATATAGTAGTCGGATACTGCCATATCCGTGGCGGCCAACCCCGACGCGCCAGGACGAGCCTGTGGCGGCCGGTAATGCACGATCTCGAAATTTCGTTCCCTCCCAATGCTTCTACCATTTTTAGTTGCCTAGATTAACCCTACATTTATCTGAAATCACATACCGTAGTCACATGCTCATTCTTCTAGATGTCGTACCTCAGTACGAGAACGCTAAGTAAGAATCAGCCTTGGCACCTATAGTCCCAGTTGTGATCCATCTTTAGTGTTATGCAACAAGCAAGCAAGCAATCCTAACCACGCTAAGACTATAGGCCAACTACCAGATACCCGTACAGGTAATCATATAATATAGCCAGAATATCAAGATGGCATCGCAATGCCATATAATCATGGAAGTAGCACCTCAAAGTGTCAATAGACAAAGGGCACAGCAGTGCAATGTCAGGGCCAGCACCTCACAGGGTAAGCTGGACTTATAGTACGGATACAGGTAGTCAGGTCTGGGACAAGGACAACTCTGTCAGTCACAAGAAGTCATCTGCCCACATCGTGGCATGGATATCAGGTCAAGTACAAGACCAGAACCTCTACTATAATAACATATCAAGCATATATGGGAGCCTACAGCTCCAATCATCAAGTCGGTCTACCCACCGGATCAATCTATTAATAGTCTACCAATCCTCGATGGGATAAATATCATATCAGGAAAATACGATCACTTGGTACTAGGCTAATCACTAAAGACAATGCTAGGCCCTCTAGCTCACAAGAATCCTCCGAGTCAATGATCACAGGCTATCAGCAACTAAGTCTCCCAACTACTAGAATACAGCAAAGGTACCAGGTTTTGGGCGCTTGGAAAGTCGAGTAAAAATCATATATTGATATCCTCGATATTCTATTCATTCTGCGAGACACTCGTACCAATATCAAAATCTAAGAGTCCTCAAGACATATCTGATCAAATTAGAACATCACCAAAGAACTAGTAACACTATCTAAGAATCCACTTAGTCTGCCATAACCACTATCTCAATATCATATCTCCTCATAGTCAATCCTCGAATAAGATCATAATCCCAACACATGGGTCAACACTAATCAACGCCGTCGGAAAATGGCAAGGATTGCGTGAACCACTCTGGATCAGATCCACAACCCTTAAACCAAACAAGGACAGGATTGCAGACCTTCACCCGAGTAGAACCGCTCTCCTTACCCAATCCGGCGGACAGGACAGATAATGGGATAACAACTAAACTAGAACACCATCTAAAAAGAAGGGTCACAGGTCAAGAGTCCAATGGGTGATACCGTCGAAAAGACAAGGATTGCGTGAACCACTGTGGATCAGATCCACAACCCTTAAACCAAACAAGGACCAGGGTTGCAGACCTTCACCCGAGTAGAACCGCTCTCCTCACACAATCTGGCGGACAAGACAGACAAGATGCTAGGCGACTAATCTAGTCGGGAGTCTACCTAGCAGGCAATGAGATCAGGGATGCTATACCAAGAAGAACATGCATGAGTTCAGTCCCACAAACCAAAGGAATGGTTCTGCCCAATCCTTCGAACCAAATTCCCAACCGGGAATTCTGGAAAAATTTGGCAGAGTCTCCTTTGTAATCTGGATGGGAGCACCCTACGAATAGGAGCTAAAATCACTCGGCGCAACCCACCGCAGAATCGCAGAATCGTAGAATCGCGGACTCGCGGGCTGAGAACACTAAGTCTCAGCTACCAGTAGCACTACGATGCGTACTGGGAACAAATCGATAGCCGAAAATACTACGTCCCGGCCTCCAGCAGCGCTACAATGCGTACTGGAAACCAATCGAACCCGAGACCACTAAGTCCCGGCCTTCAGCAGCGCTACAATGCGTACTGGGCGCCAAACCAACATGCATAATAATAAACTACCCGTCTCGCAGGGCGCGCCACAACACATGTCTATAAATCCCTAACCCAAGCACAATCATTGCCACAAGTAAAGTTAGTAAAAGCCGTTACCCGACTGCGAGTCAGACACGGGGCATATGGGGACAATCTGTACAAGTGAGTCGTACTCGTGTCCTCGGAGGTGTGGATGACCCATCCGAGTTGTCCGATACGGTCTATCCCAGTATCGGACCAAGCTAATCTAGGTTATCATGGCAATTCTACTGCTAAGCTACACTACTCATGGTTATACAATTTACAATAAATTAAATACAATAAAAATCCAGGAGAGATGGCAAGAGCCGTCGATGAGCAAGGGATACTTGCCTAGAGGGCTCGGCTAGGTAAGCAAGTCTTCGGCGATCTGGATCCAAGCTAGCACGTCCATCGAGATCCTCAGAACACACAATAAACAATCATTAGAATTAAATAATAAAATAATAACAGGAAGCACGAAAGATGGCAGGAGGTTATACCGTACGGGTCCCGCAAGCAGCACAGGGATCTGGCATGAAAACCGAGGCACGGGGACCGATACGGGTACGTAAATCGAGACGCACACGTATATCGAGATACGCACGAGAATCAAGACGACTCGAATATCAAGACGAACAGGAGAGAATGTGCACGTAAATCGAGACGTATACGTAGGCCGAGGGATCGCGAATATCAAGATGGTGCACGAATCACGCAACACGCAAATCGAGATGTGCACGCGAATCGAGATGGTACAAAGACTAATGTGGCATACAAATCGGAGCGAGCACGCAAATTGAGGTGGTGCACAAATCAGCATATGCACACAAATCGAAGCAATACGAAAATCGAGATGGCACAAAGGCCGAGACACGGGAATCGAGACAACGTGCAAATCGAGATAGCACGGTGCCCGAGACAGCGCGGGTCTGGAAGCGTCCCGCTGCCCGAGGCAATACGTGAATCGAGGCGACACGAGAACTGAGGCAGCACATACACCAAGGTGTATGCGTATCAAGACGGCACATAACCCGAGCAACGTGGGGCCCAAAGCGTCCCGCTGCTCGAGGCGTGCAAGGAGCTCGAGGGCTCGCTTCCCGAGATACACGTAAAACGAGGGACTCGCACCCTGAGGGTGTGTCGCACGAGGCAGCACGCAAACCGAGAAGAAAGAGAGGGACAGAGGAGCTCACCGGGATCTGTCGATTCCCGGCGAAGGGGACAGCAGCCGCAGTGGCACGGTGCTCAGAGAAGAGAGAGAGACGAGGCGAGGCGAGGGGGCTCGCCGCCGGTGTGAAAGAGAGGGGCGGCAGCAGCAGCGCTGCACCACGAAGGGAAGGCGGAGGAGATGGAGACGGCGGCGTCGACGGAGGGGGCCGGAGGCCACGGAGGAGACGGCGACGGCGATGATGGTGGGGACGATGGTGCTGGCTGAAGTGGAGGTGGCCGAAGGAGATGGCGGCGGTGGTGACAGCGATAGGGCTGGTGGCGGTGATCGCGGAAGTGGTGGTGGAGACGGTGGCTGGCAGTGGGCGGAGGGCGGTGCTGGTGGGTGATGGTGGCAGCGGTGGCCGGAGCTGGCCGGGGAAGAGCGGGAGAGGAGAGGGGGAGATCGAGAGGGAGAGGGAAGGGAGTGAGCTCGAGAGAGAGAGCTGAGGAAAAAGGAAAGGGGGAGGGGGCTGGTCCAGTGAGGGGTCGGGAGAGAGAGAAAGAATGAAGAGAGAGGTGAGGGGGTTAGGGTTAGGTAGATATTTTAGAGGGGTAGATTTAGGATCAAGAAAATAATAGTAGCAATAATAAAAATGAGAAAAATTCACCTCCAATAATTAATAATAAAATTTTAAAAATACCTAATTTCAAAAAAATCCTCCAAATACGAGATACAGTCGTACAGTCATATACCTATTTCTAAAATAGGGATATGACATCCTGCCTTTGGGCTTGGAGGTAGGGCGTACCTCCGGTTGAGTCACCTCGGAGACGAGATCGGGGTGAACCCACAGGATCTCTCCTCGAGATGTGGTGAGTTGGATGAGTCCACTCACGTTGTCACGGGTTGGTGGAAAGTTAACCACCTTCATTGTCGCCTTAGGGATGGGGACGACGCCATCCTGTGTTGTAGTCGGTGGCAGGGTGCCAAACTGGAGTGACAACACGTTGGCTGACACCGTCTTCTCTTCGTAGTCGACGGAGATTACATCCGCATTGATCATGCGCTGGATGTAATTCTTGAGGACATAGCAGTCCTTGGTTGGGTGTCCGACAAACCGATTGTAGTGACAGTACCTCGGGTTGTCCACTTTCCCAACCTCATCGGGACGCTTAGGGTCCGAAAGCTTGATCTTGTCGCCCTGTTTCAGTATCTCAAAGAGCTGCAGGGTATCTTCGTCGTTGAACGAATAAACTTCCTTCGACCTCGGTGCAAGTGGAGGCTTCTGAGTAGGTACTGATGCACCTTTTGAGGCATTGACAGTCAATGCCTGCTTCCTCTTTGCCTCTCGTGCGGGGTTGTTGGTTGCAACCCATTTTCCCTTGTCCTCGAAGGCAGGGAAACTGACTCCCAGAAGACGAGCATTGGCTGCCTTCTTCTCCGCGGCTTCTGCTTCCATGATCAAGGAGCTCCAGTCGGGAGGAGGAGTAGAGTTGAGCCAGAGCTTGACTGCAGGCAGCATGTTCATGCTGCAGGAGGAGAGAAGCGCATGTTCTGGCATGCCCGGGGGCAGTCTGAAGTAGGCCTGTCGGAAGCATTCGATGAACACTCGAACTGTTTCCTTCTCCTTCTGGCGTATCTCTATAAGGGATGCCATTGTCATGTCCTTCCCGCCGTCGAAGAAACGGTCGAGAAAGAGGTGCATCAGGTCATCGAAGGAAGATATTGAATTGTCGGGGAGGCTGCAGTACCAGTCGTACGCCACTCCTTTCAGTGGCCCAACACATATGCTGGTAAGAAGCGCGTCCTCCTTCGGAAGATGTCCCATCTGAGACTGGAAGTACGTCAGGTAGCGACAAGGAGAGTCCTTCCCGTCGTACGGCGTCAGTGTTTGTGGTTTATACTTTGGAGGATAAACCACCTTGTTCTACTCGAGGGGATAAGGCTGGAGGATGCCCATTTTCTGGCGCTCCTCTTGTCTCGTCTTGGACTCAAAGCGCTCGCACAGGTCCCTGATCATCTCGACCACGTCTTCCGTGGAGCTGGGAGTCGGGGAAGGTGGTACCACCGGATGTTGAGCATTTGAGGGCTCTGACGTCCGAGGTGCTTCTTGGCGACCTGCGTCCGAGGATACCCGTTAAAGGGGTACACTCGACTCTCCATTGGCCCCTGGATCGGGACCGGTAGAAGGTGTCCTAGTCAAAGCTGACCGTATCTCAAACACTGCCTGAGTCAGTATTTGCATGGAGGCAGAGAGGATTTTGAGTCCTCCCTCCAGGGTATCTATGCGCTGGACGAGGTCTGTTGGCGGCGCATCAGACTCGACATCAGCCTCAGTCACGTTCATTGTCATGACGCGACCGGGAGTGGATGGATGAGTTGAGGCCTCACTCTCGGCCTCACTCTTATAGGGGAGTTGCCTCTTCTGAAGCTTCGTCTGGGCTACCCCCGGCTATATTCGGGAGAACATTCACCACAGGCGTATCTGCAAGGGCCTGATTACCCTCAGCTCCGTCTTGAAGGGCTTCTTCGTCTCCGGAACTCGGGTCCGCAGATGCTAAACTATCCGCAGCTATGTTCTGGGGGATATCCTCGTCTTCAGGGGCTTCTGGGAGGCTGACTTTGCCTCGAGGATCTGCCCCAAGTGTGCTTTGGACACACTCGTCTTCGGAAGGAGGCTCGACAAGGGTCTGACTACCCCCAGCTTCCTCGAAGAACTTCTTCCTCGCTCGAGTGCCTTCGAACACTCCGGAGGATGAGACAGCTGTCTTGGTTTTCCTCGGCTGGCTCTTGGACGAGGAAGAGAGACCGCCAGTCGTCTTTCGGACTGACGAGGAGTTGGAGATCACGTTGCATGAAGCAACCGTTAGTTCCTCTTCTGTTGACCCTTCTTCCCGAGGCGACGTCGGAGAGGTGTTGATGATTGCAGCTGCTGGAACACCGACTGCCTTGGTGGGACTGCCGCTTTGCAACAACAGTTGATGGTGACCATAGCACAAGTATGCCCCGTAAGAGGCGCATCGTGCTTGCCAGTCAACTCTCCTGATCGGCGCTTGTGAGTAATCATGTTACGCAGATCGTTGGAGGAGAGTGCCACCTTCGCACCCCCTTCAGGCGCATGGTAAGGCCAAGCGCCGGGGTGGTCAAGTGAGTGTCGTGCCCCCTGATCTAATACCAAACAGGTATCCCGATCCGTAATGGGGGAACCACAGCATTTGGAGTGACTTGAACGGACCTCAAACGCACAACCAGAGGAGGCGCGGGAGTTCAAGACCACTGGATTTGCCTTACTCGACTTGGTTGTGCACGCAGTAGATGCACCCAAGTGAGACAAGAAATTTGAAGGTTGGCTCGTTCTCGGTGCCGTAGCACTCGAGTCGACCTTGTACAACTTACCATCAGCAGCACGCATGATTGTGAGCGCATGCTTCTGGCTTGTTGCTGGCATAGCACGTTTGGGACGCATGGCCCGTGCTGCCTTGGACTTCTTCGTACCAGGCCGCTGGGGCGCGTAGTACTCAGAATCTAAATTCTCCTCGCCACTACAGCGAGTGAGTCTGTCAAAGACAGAGATCTTCTGTGGCACATCAGAGGTGATGTGCAGGGCATTGGCTGCGCCCCTGCTCCGTCGACGCATCTTCCTCGCCTGAAAGGGAGATGGCTGAGGACGTCAGCAGGAAGGGAAGGCTGGATTGGCGTATCCCCTTCGGTGGTGGTGCCCGAGATGTCGACCTTGTGCACCCAGACTAGGCGGGTCTTCTTCGGCTTTGGTAGCCGCTTCGAAGGACTCGCACTGCCTTCAGATATGAACTCCTTATACGCCTATTGATTGAGGCGTACGACCAGTATCTTGTGGGAAGAGCCCACCTTCACGTCGTCGGATTGTGACACAGCTTTCTCGTTGGAGGAGAAAGAGGTCCCCAGCAGAGTCGCCAGCTTGTTTGCCATTAAAATTCTTTGATTGTAAATTTTAATACAAACAGAACAGTGTTACAATATAGGACTTTGGCGTAGTTCTAGGAGTACACTATTGTTTAATCTGGGTTCCTTGTGCCAATGGAGTGAGTGGTAATACGTTGACTCCGTTGACGATCTGACGACGGTTATCGGTTCTCTGAAGGTCTGGATTGCTCTGGGTGCTGGAGCTTGCTGAGAGAAGGAAGTCGTTGAGTGTCTGTATCTGCCTCTCTGGTGGTACAAAGTCTCTGTCTGTTCGCTATGGAAGTTGATATGTGTGCACGTTGGTTGGTCCCCTGTGTATGTGTCAAAGAAGGAAATGATCCCTCTATTTATAGTTTTGCAGGCTGGCTGCTCATGCGCGCATATGTAGGTTGTGCCTGTACGCGGGGATGCCACATGTTGATTGCTGATGGAAGCGTATGGACGATGCGCCCTGATCGTGGGGGTTGACTTCTTTATGTTGCTGTTGTGAACCGGCACGTAGCGGAGAAGAAGATCTTTCTGTTGCTGAGATCTTGGATGAGTTGAGTCAAAGGACACGTATCGTCGACACATGGCTCGGAGATCCCGAATTTGGTGGGCGGAATGATCTGGTAGGATGCGCCTAGGATTGGGCGCATGAGGAGACTTTGGCTCGTAACCTTTAGGAGTCATGAACCATTATGGGCGCATGGCTTTTGAGGTGCATGCAGAGCTTCAGTAGTGACTTTACTCCTGTCTTTTGGGATCAGGAAGAAGTTTGGGGCGCATGGCTTTTGAGGCGCATGCAGAGTTGTAACAGTGACTTTTCTTCTATCTTTAGGGATCAGTGAAAAGTCTGAGACGTACAGCTTTTGAGGCGTATGCAGATTTGGACGCATGGCTGCGGAGGCGTATACGAGATGGTTGGGTGGCCACGTGGCAGTAGCCATCAGAGGGGAGTAATGATGATGCTGACGTTGGCGATGCTTCATCTTTTGAAAAAGTTGCCGACTGTTCAGACTTTGGGAGGCGTGCTACCAACTCTGTCAGTTCAGCATTTAATGTTTATGACATTCGATGGACAGCTGAGTGGACGCGTCGGTTGGCGTTCCACTAGGCACATGGGAACGCATGGGGGCACATCCCCTGTGATGCTCTTGGTACTGAAGGGCACGTCTATGTGATACGCTTGATGTTAAAGGGCGTGTCTGTATGATACGCGGTCTGGCTGGCACATCTGCTTCGTGAGACGTCTTTGATGGTGCAACTGTTACGTTCTTCGTGTGCTTTAAATAGTCGTTTTGACTTGGCTGAATTCGAAGCGTTCGGTTCATCCATTTAATGCAAATTTATTGCACAAAATTCGGAGAGCCATCCACTTGGCGCATGGGTTTGATCTACCCGGCCTATAAATAGTGGCATGGAGAGAGGGTTTGCTTCTCGTTCTCTCACGTCCTTCTAACATGAATTCGTTTACTCGAATGCATTCTGTTGACGAGATGCTCCCGAGGGTGAAGATGCGACGCAATGTCTTTATTGATGCACTTGAAGGTGACTGTTACATCCAAAAGTCAGAGTCGAGGGCTTCCGAGGCAGGCGGAAGGTGCCTGTTGCATCCAAAGATAGGGATGTACGAGCCTCGTCTCCGTTGTGCAGGAAGAGCCATAGATCGGAATTGCGGTGCCCTGACCGTCTTCCTCGAGCTTTGGCGAGCTCCTTCTCTGCGTGGGTGTTGCCCATTCTGGTTGGAAGCTGCTCCTTTAGTCGCGGGTCGATTGCGGTGCTCTTCTCTTCCTTTGGCTTTTGGATGGGGGGTTAATTGCCACCCTCGTCCTGCTCGGCCAGGTGAGTCTGGCTGGAAGGATGGCACATAACTGGGCTGCTGAAGGGATGCACATAACTGAGCTGTCCCAGGGATGCACATAACTGAGGATGCACATAACTGAGCTGCTGAAAAGGATGCGCCTTGCTGAGGGCGCATGGTGGGATGCGCCTGGCTGAGGGCGCATGTTGGGTTACGCCTGGCCGAGGGCGCATGTTGATTGCTGGCTGTAGACTTAGGATCTTTTCTTTCTCCTTTGTACAGTCTTTCTTAGGCATGTAATAGACTTTTATATGTTAAATAAAAAGTCCTCTTTCAATGTCTATATTTGTTGCTTTTTGCTGTGAAGCACTTTGCCCAAGCTTTGGCGCATGTAGTCTGGCGCATAGACTTTCTGGTTCTAAAATTCCATGCTTCTACAAGTAGCAGCCCGATATCCCGCTAATTCTGGTGGACGATATGACCGAGCCGTTACCAACATATTTGCCGTAGCCTCCAGCTGAGTTCCAATGATGAAACTAGTCTCCCTATCATAATCAGGGGACACAGTATTCATGGTGCAATACAGCTTAACGGCCGAATACAGGATCTGTGGCCTAGGGTTACGAACTGGCGTAGTAAAATGAACACCAGTGCACCCAGTATTGTAATATTGCCAGCCCCGGGCTCCATCTAGCAAACTTTTGGCAAACCCCAGACTGTTACTGGGATTCCGTAACATTAGCTGGGTGTAGCCAAACTGGCGAGCAAACCGGCTTGGAAGATATGGCTCAAGATAGCACTTATTTTGGTTACGATAGACCAAGTGGAAAGGCCGAATACTTTACAGCCAACGAAAACCCCATTTTGGTAAAGTAATCGTATCCTCACCAGAGTCGTCCAAATCTTGGTCAGCCTCAAAATCTTTGAAGATGGGACCAACCTTGACGATCTCCCACCCCTGAAGATAAGACAAGACTCTCCTGCAAACGGGGACGCCAGTGTGCAACCACTTCTTCTTGTAGAAACGACAGATAAAGGCATCACCTTCAACGTGATCCTCCTCCGGGCCTGGACTCATCACGTTCGGATGATGTAGAATCAGCCATCCCATCAGATAATGGAATGGTAGTTCGGCCCAGGGAAAGTTGTCGTTCCTACCTCTTCCATGGATCACATCATCAGCAAAGGTCCTCAAACCCCGTAACAGGTTACACACCATCGCGGGAAGAAGAGCTAAAGGACGACCAAAGACCAATTTCACGACGGGCAAAATGAGGTTTCGGTGTACCCTCTCCACAGCACCAGATCCACCCACGAACATACAATCCCGGAGCCATATCATCAAGTATGCCCTCAACACTGCCTTAGATGACATCCGGTGTACACAGTGCCAGAAGCAGCTATACGCATTTTCGCCACTCTCATTTGAACGGGGGGCTCTCTCGTCTAGCCGGCTCATTTCGGAAGTCACTTCCGCGGGTTTCAGCCCTTGCGGAGTCGTAAAACGGATTTTCGAGGAGTCCGCCAAATCCTACTTGAAGACATAATCCCCCCAAGCAGTCACATGAGGCTGAGTCCTGCCTTTGTCCTTCCGTTGCATCAGATAATGATGGCGTGCCACCTCTTTGAAAACAGCCATCATCTCCGGGTCCTTCTTTTCCAGAATAAGGATCTCTTCGTTCGATGGAAAATATTCGTCGTACGGTTCCGAGCCCCAAGGAAGCTTGGACACCTCGTACATCTCATGGAGAGCTAACCCCAACTCCTCCACTGGAGTGAAGAAGGTGCCAGTCTGGGCGTTGAACATTTCCAAGAGTGCAAGGAACATATGCTTATTGAGATCCACGCTAGCCTGTATGGCACGGATAGCGGCCGTCAGCCCAATCCCTTTAAGCTCAGCCTTGAACTTCGACAACACCCAAATGGTCAACTCATCCCACTTCGGCATGTGGTGACACCAACCTTCAACCCTAAAGCTACCTTTCGGATACATGACCCTCGATGATAGCATCCAATTTACAAAGGTCGAAGCATTGAAGGCAAAGGTGTCATTAGGGACCTCACTATAGAGGCTCCCAGGGCGCAAAGTTCGGCAACTGAATGAGGGTTCGGCTCGCGAGGCGGCCAAGGTATCCCTTTGATTCGAGGTAACATCAATCGAAAGAGTACCCCCCACTGCCCCTCCTTGAGAAGGAGTAAGTTCCTGGGGCATCCTTCTCTTGGAAGCTAAACGGTAGAAGGCCGTCAGCGGCAACTGGCGTTCAAGTTGTCGCATATACAGAACGATGCCGTTCGCAGAGAAGAACCAGTCTTCTTTGATCTTCAGTATCTTCGCCTCGATGGAGATCAGTCGGTCACCAAACAGAAAGGCAGGTTTTAAGAAGGTCACATCCTCGGACTCAGCAGATTCCAGTTTACCACTCTCCATCATACTCTGGAGGAAAACCGGCGACTGATTCTGGATTTGCAGCATTCTCTCAGGAGGTTGATTTAGTAGGATAGCATCCTTCACAAGGTTAATAACCTCCTCATCGAAATCAACTCCCATTTGACAAAGAGAAGCATCCAGAAGGACTTCATTCAGCAAAGGGATAGTCATCGATACTGACACAACGAAAACAAAAGTTAGGCAAGAAGCTTTAAGAAGACAAAGTATGTCAAGCAGCCTGGCGCATCATTTAGGGTCTAAACCCATGAGCATCAGCAGTGAAGCTTCGACGCATCATCAGGGTGTAAACCCATGCGCGTCAGTAGTGAAGCTTCGGCACATCATCAGGGTGTAAACCCATGCACGTCAGCAGGGAAGCTTCGGCGCATCATCAGGTTGTAAACCCATGCGCGTTAGCAGTAAAATCTCGGGGCATAATCAGGGCCTAAACCCATGCATGTCGACAGTATAAACCTCGACGCATCCTCAGGACAGAAGTCCATGCGCGTCGGCAACAAAGAGTTAGAGCACACCAACTCAACCGTGTGATCCAAACTTATCTAAACCAAAAAAAAGTGGAAAAGACGACACTCACCCGTCACCGCGGGCCGAACGTCGGTCGGGGTCACAATGGTGACAGGGGCATCCTCTTCGGCGAACTCTGCAGGCTCTTTTCCCTTGCCAGCACCGTCGCGAGAAGTCTTGGGAGCCATTCCTTGAAAGAAGAAAGTTAGGGTTTTTCGAAGAAGAACTCTAAAGGACAAAAGCAAAGAGAGGAAGAACTCTCTCTCTCTCTCTCTCCATCTCACGCCTATTTATAGGCTCAGCCGCAAGCGTGAACCGATGAAGTGTGACCTCAGCCGCCGCATCGGGTTCTGTGGGGAGATAACTGCAAATAAATCCAAAAAGATCATCATTAATCTTCTTGGTTATCGAGGCATTATCATTTGCATTTACTGAGAGGAGCATGCGCCCCATCACTGATACGCGGAGTATCCATGCGCCCAAATAGTCATGCGCCCCAACAGTCATGCGCCCCAACCACTATGCTTCTTATTCAAAGTATTCCAAAACTTGACAAAAAGTTTTTAAAACTTTGAAGGGAGTCTTATAGAAGCATAGAATTTCAGGACCAGAAATCCTATGCGCCAAACACTACATGCGCCAGGGAGCTCAGATGAAGTACTCGACACAAAAGCAAAAGAATAGACATCAAAAGAGGATTTTTTATTTTCATATAAAAGTCTATTACATGTCTAAAAAAGGTTGTATAAAGGAGAATTTCTACAAAGAAAAGATCCTAAGTCTACAGCCAGGCGCAGCAGCCACCATGCGCCCTCAAATAGGCGCAGCAATCACCATGCGCTCTCAACCAGGCGCATCTCGCCATGCGCTCTCAGTCGGGCACATCCTTTCAGCAGCTCAGTTATGTGCTTCCTCAGTTATGTGCATCCCTTCAGCAGCTCAGTTATGTGCCACCCTTCCAGCCAGGCTCAGCCATCTAATGCTTAGACTAATAAAACATTTATTGAGCAGAACGAGGGTGGCAATCAACCCTCTAGCTGGAGGAGGAGCTCCCCAAACCGAGGAAGAGAAGAGCACCGTAAATCAACCTGCGGCCAAAGTAGGCTTCGAAAGAGCCTCCAAAGACCAAGGAAGACCGCAATCGAAACTGCGGCTAAAGGAGCAGCTTTCAACACAACCAGAATGGGCAACACCCACTCTGACAGAAGAAAGAGCCTCCAAAGCCGCAGTACCGCAATTCCGATCTGCGTCTCTTCCAGCATAACGAAGATGAAGCTCGAGCATCCCGATCTTTGGATGCAACAGGCACCTTCTGCCTGCCTCAGAAGCCCTCGACTCCGACTTTTGGATGTAACAGTCACCTTCAAGTACATTAATGAAGACATTGTGTCGCATCTTCACCCTCGGGAGCATCTCATCAACAGAATGTCCTCGAACAAACAAATTTACTTCGGCAGGACGTGAAAGAACGAGAAGCAAACTCTCTCCATGCCACTATTTATAGGCCGGGCAAATCAAACCCATGCGCCAAGTGGATGGCTCTCCGAATTCCGTACAATGAATTTACATTAAATGGATGAACCGGACGCTTCGAATTCAGCCAAGTCAAAAACGACTATTTAAAGCACTCGAAAAATGTAACAGTCGCACAAATAAAGACGTATCACGTGGAGCAGATGCGCTGGCCAGACCGTCCATCACACAGACGCGCCTCTCAACACCAAGCGCCTCACAAAGCATGCGCCCCCATGCGGCCCCATACGCCTAGTGGAACGCCGATCGATGCACCTACTCATCAGTCCATCACCTGTTAAAAAACATTAAATGCTGAAGTCTGACAGAGTTGGCAGCATGTCCCTCGAGGACTGAACAGTTGACAGCTTTTTCAGAAAACGAAGCATCGCCAATGTCAGCATCATCATTACTCTTCTCCGACGGTTACAGCCATGTGGCCGCCCAACCATCTCGCATGCGCCTCCGCAGCCATGCGCCCAAATTTCTACATGCGCCTCAAAAGCCATGTACCTCAGACTTTTCTCTGATCCCTAAAGACAGAAGTAAAAGTCACTACCGAAGCCTCGCATGCGCCCCGAATGGTTCGTGACTCCTAAAGGTTACGAGCCAAAGTCTTCTCATGCGCCCAATCCCAGGCGCATCCTACCAGAACATTCCCCACCAAATCCGAGATCTTCGAGCCATGGACCTACGACACGTGTCCTTTGACTCGATTCAGCCTATGAAGGGGTGCTAACCACCCAAGATCTCAGCAACAGAAAGATTCTCTTCCCTGCTACGTGCCAGCCCACAACAACAGCATGAAGGATTCAACTCCTCAATCAAAGCTATCATCCATGCGCCTCCATCAGCAATCACCACGTGGCATCCCCGCGTCCAGGCGTATACTACATATGCGCGCATGAGCAGCCAGCCTGCAAAGCTATAAATAAAGGGATCATTTTCTTCTTTCACACACAGACAGGAACATACATAGACAGACAAAGACATCGCACAACCACCAAGGCAGATACAGACACTCAACGTCTTCTTCCTCTCTGCAAGCTCCAGCACCCAGAGCAACTCAAACCTTCGGAGAACCGATAACCGTCGTCAGATCGTCAACGGAGTCAACGTATTACCACTCGCTCCATTGGCACTAGGGACCCAGATAAACAAAAGTGTACTCCTAGGACTACGTCTAAGTCCTATATTGTAACACTGTTCTGTTTGTATTGAAATTTCTGTCAAAAGATTTTAATGGCAAACAGCAGTATACGTGTCCCCGGCCATGCGCCACAAGACTCGCACGTGCCTCAAAAGCCGTGCTCCCAGATCGGTTCGTGTCTCCTGAAGTATATGAGCCAAAGTCTTCTCATGCGCCTGAACCCAGGCACATCCTTTCATATCACACTCCACCAAATCCGAGATCTTTGAGCCATGGACGTGCACCACGTGTCCTTTGACTCAACTCCGCCAATGAAGGGGTGCTAATCACCGAAGATCTCAGCAACTGAAAGGTCCTCCTCTACTACGTGCCAACCCACAGATGCAGCATGAAGGATTCAACCCACAAAAGATGGTGACTCATCCATGCATCGCCTCCAGCTTCAACCACGTGGCGTCTCCACGAATAGGCACATCCTACATATGTGCGCATGAACAGCCAGCCTGCAAGCTATAAATAGAGGGATCATTTCCTTCTTCTATACACACAGACGGATACGCAGTGAGACGGACATCTACGGAGACACTCAACGTCTTTTTTCTCTCCACAAACTCCAGCACCCAGAGCAACTCAGGCATTCAGAGAACCGAGAACCGTCGTCGGATCGTCAACGGAGTCAACGTATTACTATTTGCTCCATCGACACAGGGACCCAGATAAATAAAAGTGTACTCCTAGGACTACATCTAAGTCCTACATTGTAACACTGTTCTGTTTGTATTAAAATTTGCAATAACAAGATTTTAATGGCAAACAAGCTGGCGACTCTGCTGGGGACCTCTTTCTCCTCCGCTGAGAAAGCTGTGTCGTAATCCAACGACGTGAAGGTGGGCTCCTCCCACAAGACGCTGGTCGTACGCCTCAAACAACAGGCGTATGAGGAGTTTATCTCTGAAGGCAACGTGAGTCCTTCAAAGCGGCTGCCAAAGCCGAAGAAGACTCGCCAGGTCTGGGTGCGCAAGGTCGAGGCCCCTGGTACCACCACCGAAGGGAATACGCCCATACAACCTACCCTTCCCGCTGACGTCCTCAGCAGCCAGGATGCGCCCACCGGTGCAGCACATATCTCGAGAAAATGTGGTGCTGACCACATTCTCCAGCCATCTTCTTCTCAGACAAGAAAGATGTGCCGGTGGAGCAGGGGCGCATCTAACGCCCTGCGTGTTAACCCAGATGTACCACAGAAGGCATCTGTCTTTGACAGACTCACTCGCTGTCATGGCGAGGATAATTTGGACTCTGAGTACTATGCACCCCAGTGGGCTGGTACGAAGAAGTCCAAGGCGGCACGGGCCATGCGCCTCAAACGTGCTATGTCAGCAGCAAATCAGAAGCATGCGCTCACAATCATGCGCGCTGCTGATGGTAAGCTGTATAAGGTAGACTCGGGTGCTTCTGCGCCAGGAACGAGCCATCCTTGTCTCACTTGGGCGCATCTACTGCATTCGCAACCAAGTCGAGCAAGGCAAACCCGGTGGTCTTGAACTCCCGTGCCTCCATTGGTTGTGCGTCTGGGTTCGTTCAAGTCATTTTAAGTATTGTACCCCCACTACTGATCTGAGTACCTGTTTGGCGTTGGATCAGGGGGCGCAACATTCACTCGACCACCTCGGCACTTGGCCTTTCCATGTGCCTGATAGGGGTGTGAAGGTGGCACTCTCCCCTAATGATTTACGTAATGTGATTGTTCACAAACGCTGATAAGGAGAGCTGGCTGATGAGCACAATGCGCCCCTCACAGGGCATACCTGTGCTGTGGTCAACATCAACTATTGTTGCAAAACAGTAGTCTCACAAAGGCAGTCGGTGTTCCAGCGGCTGCAATCATCAATACCGCTCCGACGTCGCCTCGGAAAGAGGGAGCCAGAACTGTAAAACCCCTATTTTTTAAAAAATTATTTTTTATTATTTTATTTGACTTCAAATTTAATTTATGCAATTTATGATTTTTATTTCATTAGAAAAGTCCTTAGCCATTGTTGAATTTTGGAACACAAGACTACCATGAATTTTGGCACAAAAGTTGTAGCAGTGTGTCTTGACTAATGTACTAGCCATGCCGGGGGAAGCCTAGCCATGGTAATGACCAAACTAGAAAAACCAGACCAAATTGTGAATTAACTTATTTAAATTATTTTAATTAAATATTATTTTATATATTGATTTTAGATGACCCGACTTGTATGTCCAACTCAGCCCGAACCAAATTTTAGCCCATGTAAGCAGGTAGTGTGACCAAATGTAGCCATGTAGACATATTTTATGTACTTAGAAATATTTCCTAAACTATTTTAAAATTTTATGTACAATTTCTAATTATTTAAATATTTGTACAATTATTGGTATTTTATTATTAAATAATATTTTACAATATTGTACATGTTCCTGGACCCGGATGAGGGTGTGTGGTAAAGTTCACACGTTGGAACAATTTTTATTATTTTATTATTACTAAAGTTATTTTATGAAAATTAAATAGACATTTTATTATTGCAGATATTATTTGATATTAATGTGATATTATTATTTTTGTCTTTTATGGCAATTTAAATTTGTGTATATATGAAAAAAAATATTTTAGATGCATCATATATATAGTTAGATAATATTAAACTTTATTTCAAATTGGTGGAGATTTAATAAACATGATTATTCTATAGAGATATTAATTGTTATTTTTAGTTGACGTATTGTGATTTGAATTTTATATATATGTAGATATGTTTAAATATATTAAATAATTGGGTAGATAATATTTAATTTGGTATTTAAATTTTTAAATAAGATTTATGGTGGAAATTTATGGATATATGCATATATATGTATACATGGTTATAAATAGAAAAGGTTTAAATAGAATAAGAAAAGAAAAAGGAAAAAAGAAAAGAAAAGAAAACAAACCACCCACACAAGTGGGCGGGCCCCACCCCTCCCATGGTTGATGCGTACAGCAGCAACCCACGCAAAGTGCTAAAATCCGTGGGCCATAGGATTAGTTTTAGTAGTATTGGTAGTATTAGGATTTTCGCCCCACTTGTTATATATATAACTTCCTCCACAGACCTCAAAACCCTAGGCTCCCAAAACAAAAGTTTTAGCAGAACATACCCTCTTCAACTACAAGTTCGTTTCACCAGCAACAGAGTTGTGTGCACAACGAACGGAGCATCGGAAGTCAGCCCCTCGTCACCCACGGAGAAGTTTTCCCACTCAAGGTACCCTACTTCCCTACGACGTAACTTTTTGCTCGTAACTTCAATTTCCGATCCGTGAAATGTTCTGCAAAGTAGACTTAACCCTCTTCGACATCCTTCAGATGGATTTTAACAAGACCATCTAACTTGTTCGAAAAATCGAACCGAAGTTAGCAAAAAAATTCAGATTTTCTGGACTGTTAAAAACCAATTCTAAACGACAACTTGTCGGCCAACTTTCTTGCTGTGTATTAAAAATTCATAGAAACTAATTGAAGGCAGTCATAGACAATATAACTGAGATCAAAACATACCTTGTAGATCTCTATATCGATTTCTGTGCATGAATTAATCTGTTGTTAAAGTTTGTCGAAAAACTAGTTTTTAAAAACTTAAAAATTTTGATACGGCGTACGCCCCGACAAACCAGGCGACGTGGTCGCGCACTATATGCATCGAAAGGCGCGTATGGATGTTGTCGACATGTAGGAACTGACGGAACCCGATTTCGTTGCAGACGAAATCAGTGTGTATCCGTCGAGATACCCCGTATCGACCCTTTGCAAATTAAGTCACAACTTTGTGCACGCTCATCATATCGCGATGAAACTTGCGCCATTGGACTCAAAATATTTTTCTGGTCCTGTGAGCCAAGTTTGGTCCGATTCTGAGACCGTTGATCGGGACGCTATTTTGGCGGGCCCACAATCCCACTCAACGGGCGATTTTGTGCACAGCCCACCGGAATCAAAAATTGGACATACCGTTGGGTTCGTCTCATCAAAACAAATCCGTAGACATGTATTTTGACGACTTTAGAGACCGTAGATATTGGCACGCATTTCGGTGCAAAGCGGGTCCAACGGCGGACATCGTTTTGACCCAAAATTACGAAATTGCCCCTATTCCAGAATTTAACTTTTGGACAGGCATTTTCTAGGCATATTTTATATTCCAAACTCGTTCGTGATGTTTGTTGCAGCATCCAGAGTCATCTGCGGGATTTGGCTTTTTCCTGCCTCGTTTATTTGTCTGTTCGAGCTACTGGATTATTCCCTTTTGCACATAATCTCAGGCAAGATACTTTGCCATTATACTGTTTATATTCAGTTGCATTTTATTACATATCACTGTTCATTATTTTCAGTTCTTACAGTTCTTGATTTATTGTCTGCACAGTGATATTAGATATACTTTGTTATTATCCTTTGATTGCATATGGACTTAGAGTTAAGAGACTACCGTTGTAGTGTATTACATATACCTTGACACCGTTGTACCATGAGGATGTGTGAGATGAGTAGCATGTAGAGGTTCTTGTGTGTGGGCTGATCCCCCATGTGCATGCGTTAGGGCTAACTGCTAATAGAGGCGTGTTAGGAGACTTAGCAGTTAGTAGAGATACATGGTCGTGGATGCGACTTGACAGGTACATTGGATGGGGAGAATATTTCCTTGTCGTATGGGCTTCTATTGCACTTCCTTTATAACCCGGAAGCTCCGCTGGAGATACGGGTATGAGCCTCTCAGGTTGGCCACTGTCGTTTTTGAACGTCATGCTCTTAGGTCACTGGTGCCCAACTGGGAACTATACCAGATCCCATTTACAGCCAGGGCTCATGCGACGAAAAGTTTGTTCTTAACTGCATGATCACTTTAGTATGGTTAGGTTACCTTATTTATGTCTTGTCACTTTCTTTGATTGTGGCATATTTTATATTCAGTATTTATATGTCATGTTTATTGTATCTTGTTACGTCCCTCTGAGGACCTGGTTATCTCTCCAGGTGTGTGCTTCTGTGATTTTGTAGGTGTTTTAGCCAAGGCCGTGATCTTCTCCATCCTTTCGAAGATGATTGCACTTGGCTCGTCTTGTTATTTCATCTATTCCTTCTTGTACATTTTATTTGAGATAGTTGGTAGTGGACTTTGTCTCCACCCAACTTTTGTATAAATTACAATCCAGCATTGATATCTATTTTATATTGATTCTTTTATTGTAGATGTGATTAGTATCATGGATTACTGCATTTCACAGCTTATGCATACATACGATGGTTCCATATATTGGAGTATACTTCGTATGTATGCAGCTGGCATGGATACGTACCTCGTCCTACGTATTATGGGACTGGGGCGTTACAAGAACTAAAAGTTGCTTCCTACAACGTAGTCTCTAACTCCCCGTCCATTTGAAAGACGACTACCTTGACCTCGTCCAAGAGCCAGCCGAGGAAGACCAAGACGACCGTTCCGTCCTCAGGAGTGTTTAAAGGCACCCGGGGGAGAAAGAAGATCTCTGAGGAAGCTGGGGGTAGTCAGGCCCCTGTGGATCTTCACCCTGAAGATGAAACTGTCGTCCCAAACATGGCCGAGGGTAGTCAAGCTCCTGTAGATATTCAACCCGAAGACGAAGATTTCCTCCAGAGTACAGCTGGGGGTAGTCAAGATCCTCATTCCGATAATGAAGAAATCCTCCAGAGTATGACTGGGGGTAGCCAAGACGAAGCTCCAGGAGAAGTGACTCCTCTACAGAAGAGTGAAGCTGAAAGCGAAGCTTCAACCAATCCATCCACTTCCAGCCACGTCATGACAGTATACATGACTGGGACTGGTGATGCAGACTTAGATGCGCCGCCAGCGGACCTTGTCCAGCGCATGGATACATTGGAGGGAGGACTCAAGACCCTCTCTGCCTCCATGCAAATACTGACTCAAGCAGTGTTTGAGATACGGTCAGCTTCGGCCAGGATGCCTTCTACTGGTCCTGACCCTGGGGCCAATGGAGAATCAAGTGTACCCCCTCAACGGGTATCCTTGGATACAGATCGCCGTGAGGCACCGCGTGTGTCGGAACCATCAAATGTTCAACTCCAAGTTGTACCACCTTCTCCGACTCCCAGCCCCACGGAAGATATGGTTGAGATGATCAGAGACTTGCGTGAGCGCTTTGAGTCCAAGAACAGACAGGAGGAGCGCCAAAAGATGAGGAGCGCTTTGAGTCCAAGAACAGACAGAAGGAGCGCTTTGAGTCCACGGGAAGGACTCTCCACGTCGTTAGCTGACGTACTTCCAGTCTCAAACGGGACATCTCCCGAAGGAAGACGCACTACTCACCAGCCTCTTTATCGGGGCACTGAAAGGGGTGGCTTACGACTGGTACTGCAGTCTCCCTGACAACTCCATATCTTCCTTCGACGACTTGACGCGTCTCTTCCTTGATCGTTTCTATGACGGAAGAAAAGACATGACAACGGCGTCTCTGATAGAGGTGTGTCAGAAGGAGAAGGAGACGGTTCGAGCATTCATCGAACGTTTCCGACAAGCCTGCTTCAGACTGCCCCTGGGTATGCCAGAGCATGCACTCTTCTCCTCCTGCAGCATGAACATGCTGCCTGCGGTTAAGCTCTGTCTTAACTCCACTCCTCCTCCCGACTGGAGTTCGTTGATCATTGAGGCGGAAGCAGCCGAAAAGAAGGCATCCAATGCTCGCCTCCTAGGAGTCAGCTTCCCTGCTTTCGAGGACAAGGTAAAATGGCCTGCTGCCAACAACCCTGGATGAAAGACAAAGAAGAAGCAGGCGTTAACAGTCAATGCCTCCAAAGGTGTACAAGCACCTACTCAGAAACCTTCGCTTGTGCTGAGGCCAAAGGAGGTCTATTCTTTCAACGATGAGGACACCTTGCAGCTCTTTGAGATGCTGAAGCTGGGTGATAAGATCAAGTTGCCGGACCCGAAGCGTCCCGACGAGGTCGGGAGAGTCGACAATCCGAGGTACTGTCCCTACCATCGGTTTGTCGGACATCTGACTCAGGACTGCTACGTCCTCAAGACCTACATTCAGCACATGATCAACGCAAATGTCATTTCCGTTGATTATTAGGAGAAGTCGGTCTCGGCCAATCTGGTGTCGTTCTAATTTGGCACCTTGCCTCCGACCATAGCACAAGATGGCATCGTCTCCATCCCAAAGGCGACAATAGAGGTGGTTAACTTACCACCTACTCGTGACAACGTGAGTAGACTCATTCCACTCACCACATCTCGGGGAGAGGTCTTATGGGTTCACCATGATCTCGTCTCTGAAGTTACTCAACCGGGGGTACGCTCTACCTCCAAAACTAAGGGCAGGAAGATCAAGTCTTGCCACATGGTCTCTTCCTCCGTGGAAGAGGCACTTCCTGTACAGACACGTTCACAACTGAATGCCCAACCCGACGAAGCTGCCGTCGAGGTGGTGCCTCCCTGCACCGTACCTACTGTCCAAAAAGAAGGCCCATCCAGGCCTCCAGCAGCCAATAAACAGAAGCATGTAGAGGCCCATTTCGATAAGCCTTTGCGAAGGGAAAATGCTTCGGGGCGAGCCAAGCCCTCCAACTTCGACATACTGGCACAACTTGCCGGTACTCCTGCCCGCCTATCTCTGTACGAGCTTCTCCGCCTTTCTAAAGACACTCGCGAAGCTCTTTGTGAAGCCTTGAAGGATGCTGAGTCCTTCATTAGTCAGGTCAAGCAGCTTGAGGATGTCCCGGCCACGTGTGTGTACTGTTATTATGCGGATGAGGTTATCCCCACAAAACCTTCACTCAACAGCACATGCTGCTCAAGTACAACTGGCACAACAGGCCACTGTATTATACAGGGTATGTCGGTTCTGTCAAGGTAAAGCAGATTCAGATTGATCCAGGGTCTTCTCTCAGCATCATCCCTAAGACGCTGCTCTCAACACTGGGGATCCCGATGTACCGCCTGGCGCTTTCCAGCACGACAACCAGTAGTTTCAATGCCAGCAAAAGTGAACCACTGGGCAAAATCCGGCTGAAATGTCACATAGGTAATCTCCGAAACGAAGTGACTTGCTATGTTATGGACGCCGATGTCAACTACAACCTCCTGTTGGGTCGCCCGTGGCTGCACGAATACATGGTAGTGCCATCTACACCCCACCAATGTATGAAGTACGTGTCCACCAATGACATCATCCGGACAGAGTTCGCGGACATTGACCCTTTCAAGGGGGTTGAAGCCTACTGCACTGATGCTACCCTATACAAGTCGCTCGACGAAGAGGAAGCCAATAATGCTGACGATGAAGCAGAAATGGCGGCAGAGCCGGACATAGAGCCAGAGATGATTCCTGACGCTCCTTTGAAGATTCGACTAAAAGAGAAACCGCCCCAGATGCTGCCACCCATGGTGATCAAGTTACCTGGAAAAGCACCAAATTCTCTAGGAAGAGCACCCACTGAAGCTCCCATGAAGATACGGCTCAAGGGAAGACCTCCTCAAACATCGGCTCTCCTTGTGGCAAAACTACAAGGGAAGGCACCAGTCACAGAAGGCGTAGTCGAGGCACCCCTGAAGGTGCGTCTCAAGGGCAAGCCTCCGCAATCCAAGCTGCAAGAGAAGGCCCACTCAGCCCTCTCGGACCCCAAGGCCAAATCTGCAATGGGCTCTCCTGAACCGGCCCTAGTACTCACGAATGAAGAGTTAAGGGAATATATATTTGCTGATGTAGACGCACCCTAGCTTGGCAATGTAATCCCGCGGGATAAAATCTCGTGCTTTATCAATAATAGAGTGTCTTTTAATTATTCTAGTCTTCCACATTAGAATGCCATGTATACATTAGATAACGCTCTATGGTCGTTACAAACACAAATAACGACCGTCAATCATGTAAATTGAGTAGTTCCGTCCCAAGGGGTCTGTTTTATAGTCCCACTGCGGAATCGAGATGAAGAACCCATCATCTTCAGCAAAGTCGAGTGTCATCAAGACCTCCCGCCACTCGAACCGGAACCAGATACCGGCAGAATACAAGTCTACCGATACACGGATAAGGCAAAGTACCTCATTCAAAAGATGGGTTACAACCTGAAAAGCAACAAAGGCCTGAACTACGGCAAGGGTCGACGTCTTCCCCTCCGGCTTCCGACACCTAAAGGAAAGCCGCAGGACTATTATCATCGCACTCGACGGGGGGTGGGCTATGTCACGCCGCCGACAACTCCAGAGAGTTCGGAGGTAGAAGAAGTGGAACACTCTCACTCGTCCGAAGCATCAACTTGGGACTCTGATACCAGTATCGACTCAGTTTTCAGGAAGGTACTATCAGTCAACATGACATCTGCACAATCTCAAGAGGATGAAGGCGATGATCAAATGCCAGAGTTCTTTGATGAAGAACCCTGGGCTCAATGCCTAGGAGCACAATAGGAGTCTCGTTTTGAATTACACGAACCCCCTACTGAAGACGAGGTCAAACAAGTTGACCTTAGGGATGGATCTTCTTCCAAACCCATCTTCATCAGCAAGAGTCTAAAGGGAGAGGACCGGGAGTCTTTGGTCCAATTGGCCAAAAAATATATCGACGTCTTTGCCTGGAGCTACGAAGATGTCACGACCCGATACCCAAATTATTGGGCCGGGCCGAGCCATGTCCAGCCTACGCTTGGTTAAAGCGCAGTAAGCTGTTCTAAGAATAGACAATAAATAATCTAAGCTACTAACAGTTCTAAAATCATATTTAAATGTTCATCACAACACAGCATCTATAAGCGAAGGTAACATAAGCATAGACTTAATAATACATAACCAAAGTATCTAACTGGAGACAAAGTCCAGTATCCAAATATAAGAACATACCAAAGTCTAAGTCTCAAAACACAAGAAAGATAACTAAGCAAGGTTCCCCGCTGGGGCCTCTTCTGGAGCTAAGGCCAGGTCCTCAATGCAGTACCATAATATGTAACACATAGCGTTTCCTCTTCAGAAAGTAAACCTACAACGTTATCCTGTCAGGACGGGAGCAAGTACAACCTCTACAACTAAAGTACTGAACATATAATGAAAGAGATGTACAACAAGGATCATGGTGTGATAAGTCTATAAAACAGGAAATACTAGAAACATGACCTCATGGTACAACTGGGATCACAATATCATAGTAAGACAGGAAACATGGCATATCTGGAATCATGGTATATCTCATAATCTATCATGGCAAGGATACATATGTCATAAAGACAGATGTATATGTAATGTTTAAAACTGTAGCAGGTACGTGATCGGTCAATAGATGTATAATGTGCCGAGGCATAATGTAAATAAAATGTACATACGTACAAGTGCACAAGCATAGGTGTACATCCGTACAGAAATGCGGGATAATAGCCTACGGCGCAGATTCATATAAAATGAACTTTGCTCGGTACGATAATAGGGGCATGATCACGTACTCAGCTACTAGTTTCCCCATAACCCATATTCTATCATATGAGAGATACGAGAACAGTAAAACATGTGAGAGGCACTGGGAGTAATGTAAGCATAGCTGGTACTGGAAATAGTATGAAACATGTGAATACTCCGAGTAGTATAAAAGCATAGTAAAACATGTACTGAGAACCAGTAAGGAACATGAGAAGATATGATAACTGTCCTAAGCATGGTAGGGACCAATTTAATGTAACATGTGAAGATTTAACTTGCAGTTATTCAGAAAGCAGTATTTTAACAGGGTTAATACATATTCTAGCATTAAAAGACAGTAAATGAGTGTGTAGATGTACTTGCCTCGAACAAAGCAAGAATACTAGTACGAAGATATAGATGTCCGGTATCCTATCAATAATGATATACAAACTCAGTTCTAAGCTATGTTCAAGATTACACTAGTGGTGAGACACGACACCTAACTGGATACTAGCTAAGTGGGGACCTAGCATAAAAGTCTAATGTGGAGTGCCACTATACACAAACTAACTCTCTAGGGTCTTTACACTAGTGCGGGGTGCGGTCCAATAAGACTAAAACACAAAACAACATAAAAAGGTGCAAGTCGTAATTATTTAATAAATAAATCTACTGTACACTATGTTCCAACAATTTTAGAGATAGACAAAAAGCCTAAATATATATAAAATAAAGTACCAAAATAATCCTTGTTAATTATAGAAATTTATACTAATTTTTCTGGGATTTATAAACCCTCATAAATATTTATTAAAAATCAGCAAACATAAATATACTAAAAATGAGTTCCGTTTTCCTATTTTTATAAAATACCAAAAGCACTTAATAAATGCTAGAAAAATTATAATAAATTAGCTAAATTAACATAATATTTAAATACCATTTTTCCAAGATTTTTACGGCAATTAAAATATATATAAAAATTCAAAACCAGAAAGTAACAATATCTAGGAAATAATTAATTAGAAATTAAGGATAATACATAATCAAAATCTACAGATGTCGTCGGATGATAAAATAAATATCACCAACGTGTCCAGAACGGTCAAATCAGCTAGGATAGCCTACCCATAAGTCCAATTTGGACACAGGGGCAAAACGGTAATTTCGGGTCAAAATGATGTCCGCCGTTGGACACACTTTGCACCGAAAAACGTGTCAGGATAGAAGTCTACAAAACCTGGCAAATTATATGTCCACGAATCCAGAATGACGATACGAACCCAACGGTATATCCAAAATTGGATTCCGATGTGCCGATCTCAAAATGATACGTTGACGCGACACTTGGTATCCGGTTTGCACGAAAATGCGTGCCGGAGCAAATGTCTTCAAAACTCAGCAAATTATATGTCAACGAGTCCAGAATGATGATACGAACTCAACGGTATATCCGGAAGTGGATTCCGATGAGCCGATCTCAAAGTGACCCGTTGACCCGAAAAGTGGGACCCGCTTTGCACCGAAATGCGTGCCAGGGCCCACGTTCTCCAAATCAAGCAAACTTTATATGAAAACATGCCAGAACGACGCCACGAGTCTACTGGTGGTGTCAGAAATTGAATCCGGAGTCCCGGATTCAAAAATGGAATTTTACAAGTGCAAATTAAAGAATTCGGACGGCCAACTTTGGCGTCGAATTCGACCAACCAAACGTGCTTAAAATGAAACGAAATCTAAAGGAGACAGGAAGATGGTTATACCAGCTGTGCACCGGAACTGACGGTGTGCAAAACGGAGCTGCGACGGCAAAGTTATGAGCTGACGAAGTCGGCTCCACGAAACTGTCCAAAAATAGTTCAATTTAAAACGTCAATTTGGTGGCCAGTTTTGAGGTATCAAACGACAAAATTAACGGACGAAAATTGAGGGGAGTGAAGGTGGTTATACCGAGATTGAGGCGGAGTAGACGGGACGAAGATCCAACGGTCGGATCTCCGGAAAATTGCGTGCAAAGTTGCTGCGACGGGGCACGAAATCTGAACTTTCGACGCGCGCGTCACGACGGAACTTCGGGAAAATGCGCGAATCGCCTTGACGGCGCGTCCTGGTGGACGGTGGCCGCCATGTGGGGCTACCAGGAAGTGCGCCCAGGCGAAGGGGCCACGCGGGGGTGGTTGACGGTCGGCCACGGCGTCGGCGGCGGCGCCTGAACGCGCGCGGCTGCGCGGGGCGGAGCCGCCGTCACAGCAGCTACTGCTGCCGCTGCTGTGAGCAGCTGCTGCTGCTGCCTCGTCGCCGGCCAGGGGGAGGCCAAGGAGGAGGAGGCTGCGAGGGTGGTGGTGGCTGTGGCTAAGGTGGTGATGGAGTGGCGATGGTGGTCGGGTGTGGAAGTGGTGGTGATAATGTTCTCCATGGAGAAGGAGAATGTGAAGAAGAAGAAGTGAAGGAGAAGAAGAATAAGTAGAGACATAAGAGAGGGAGGTCGGTGAAGAGAGGAGAGAGGGAGTGAGGTGGAGTGAGTAGGGGGTGCTGTAGAGTGAGGGGGGGGTCTGTGGCTGTCGGGTTAGGGAGAGAGAGTGTAAGGGAGGTGAGAGTGAGGGGTGAGTTTAGGAGAGAGAGGGTGAGAGTTAGAGATAGAAAGAGATATTTGTGAGAGAGAGAATAGAGAGAGAGATATTTGTGAGAGAGAGGAGGAGAGCATGTAGTCGGCTGTAAGGGGGGGTCTGTGTTCCACCACATGTGGGAGAGAGAGGAGAGAGAAAGAGTGAGAGAGAGAGAGTATATAATGTATATATATGTGTACATATATATATATATAAATAAAGAGAGATATTTGTATGTAAATAGGATATTTTGAATGGGAGAAGGATGCAAATACCATAGTGGGGTGTATGTGCAGTCATGATAGGGTCCACACCCAATTGGGTCGGGCATTGGGCCAAGTTTGGACAAAGTCGAGGCCAAGATTTAATCAATTAATAATTTAAACAATTTAAATCATGGATGAAATAGGAGCACAAGGGAGGTCGAAATTGGGGCACGCAAGTGGCACGTGCACAGTAGGCTCAAAACAGGCCAGGTTCATATATTGGGTCAAGCGGATTGGACCGATGTCGGGTCCCGAAATTAAATTGGAAAATAAATCAGGTTTCACGGTAGAAAATAAATCGGCCTAAATTGACCCGGAAGTTGTGCGAAGAAAATGGAGCACAAAATGGAGTGTCTGAGTGGGACACGAAGGTCATGGGTGAAGAACGTCTCGAGTAGATCATTCATGAGAAGTTGGTTTCGAGAAAATGGCTGATCTGGTGCTCCTAAATTAAAAGCAACGGCAACGTGCAAACGATGATCAAAAATAAAAGTGGGAATAATATTCAACGATTAATCGGTCTAAGTTGACCCGAACTTGCGCGATACAAAAAGAGCACAAGGGAACGAATTTAAGTGGGACACGATATATCAAAACGAAGATAATCTTGTCTACTTCAAAACTCGTGAAGAGAGTTTACAGAGATTGGTATCCCTGACGCTCCAGAAGTCAAAGCTACGGAAAGGTACATTAATGATCTAAACAATTAAATAATAATATATTTATCGATAATAATTTATTTAGAAAATTTTAAAACAGCCCTGAAATTCAGGGGGCTTACATCCTACCCACCTTACAAAAATTTCGTCCTCGAAATTAAAAATCATCCAACCAGTCAAACTATAATATGTAGCTGCTCTGGCTACGATACTCAATCTGCTATCCTTGAAATCATCTCTTTTGTTTCTCCTACAATCTTTTTGGTTCAGGTTCAACAAAGTCCTTCTATCATAAACTACGTCATATATCCTTTAGAATCTTCCATACTAACATGAAACATTTATGTATACCCTAAACTATAGGTCATTCTCCGGGTATGTCTATAAGCCAACAATGCTTGACCATCAACCATATTTTCGACCTCAATTGTAAATTCTGGATTTCCTTATCATGTCCTAAGTATCCTTATTTCATCAATCCACAGTTCCTTGGCATCATTTGTCGTCAATCCTTTCCTACAGTTTCTCATTGAAATCATACGTTCAATTCTTATCCTTGGCGTGGAGCCTTCTTCTTTCTACAAATCCTCCGAATACAAATCCTCGATTTCAAAACTCCCGATTTATTAATTACCAATGTACATATGTCTTTGTCTCGTTCTGATATCTTCCCGATCTCGTATGCAATATGATAACTCATTCTAATTTATTCTATATCAATCCACGTATCGATCTTCCCTCTAATCACATGTAATTAGCTATAGATAACCCATAATCATTTGGTCATCAAAGTCATCTAATGCTCAATCCTCAAATTCTAAGCACAAGATTCTAATCCTCAATCCATAGTCACAACAATATACGATCTTATTTCTCCATCTTAGATACCCTATCATCAAGTTATACTATCAATACAATCGTTCTTAATGGTTTCCAAGTCTGCTACAGTCAGTCACCTATACTTGTCCCATAAGCTTAATCTAACCAATCCCTAGGAAAAGTACTTATCACAAACACACAATACATTTATAGTTATACTACAGGATCAGTCAACAAGGTTTGGCTATTTCGGTCATCTATCAAATAGAAGGTTACAAAGCCTAAAACTGGGTCTAGCAATCCATAACAGTGTCCAAACAAGTTAAAGGGTCAAGTAAGATAGAAAAGTTTATTGGAATATCTCCAAGAATGGTACAAAGACAACGGGATACATAACGAGAAAAATTAACCAAGAGGTTAACGAAAAAGAGTTTAGTCAAGTCATAGGAAAGATGGAACACAAAAATAATTATGTCCAAAAGATAACGCGAAAGCAATCCTATTGGAGAGTCTTAGAGAACCTATAATTCTAGTTGCAGATGTAGATAGGGCAAAGTTAATCAAGACGGGGAAGAATAATGATAAGAACTTATTCTTGCTCAATCGGTCATAACGAAGTGAACCAAGCTGAGATATGATCTGATAACCATATACGTCTTCCTGAAATCATGTTGCCAGAATTCTCGCCACACCAGTAAGCTTATATACAATAAACGATAGAGTCATAACTATGGTATACACCCTATAATCATATTATCTAGAATCCTCGCCACGCCAACCGGTATGGCTGCGAGAAAATCTAAATTCTATGAATAGGATAGTATATCCGAAATCAGGCTCTATGTTTTTGTCATACCAGCTAATATGGCTGCGATAAATTCTAAACTCCATAAATAAAGCAGACGTTTACCTTATCAGGATATATCATAATTCAATCCACAAAATTTATCACGATGCAAGATCAAAGTCAACAACGAAAATCGGAAATCGATTTCAACAACAAATTAAGGAATAGCAAATGGAAACAGGTGAAAACAGATTTCGAGATAAGATTGGAGTGAGATCCTCAGGGGTCATCCCAAGGGTACAAACTTGGTCTAAATTGACCCACTGAAATATAAACAAGAAGCTAATTATAGCTAACGGTCCTATGCTGTGATGAGTTCTCCTATGTTGTAATCCTAGTAATCCTCTAGGTGTTCTAATGTTGTCCTAGTGTTATCAAGTTATCCTAGATCCTAATTGCAGGCATGCTTGGTACAATAACGTAACCAAACAATTTAGTCAGGACCTGCATGGGCCGCCAAAAAAACATGTCACGACCCGATACCCAAATTGTTGGGCCGGGCCGAGCCATGTCCAGCCTACGCTTGGTTAAAGCGCAGTAAGCTGTTCTAAGAATAGACAATAAATAATCTAAGCTACTAACAGTTCTAAAATCATATTTAAATGTTCATCACAACACAGCATCTATAAGCGAAGGTAACATAAGCATAGACTTAATAATACATAACCAAAGTATCTAACTGGAGACAAAGTCCAGTATCCAAATATAAGAACATACCAAAGTCTAAGTCTCAAAACACAAGAAAGATAACTAAGCAAGGTTCCCCGCTGGGGCCTCTTCTGGAGCTAAGGCCAGGTCCTCAATGCAGTACCATAATATGTAACACATAGCTTTTCCTCTTCAGAAAGTAAACCTACAACGTTATCCTGTCAGGACGGGAGCAAGTACAACCTCTACAACTAAAGTACTGAACATATAATGAAAGAGATGTGCAACAAGGATCATGGTGTGATAAGTCTATAAAACAGGAAATACTAGAAACATGACCTCATGGTACAACTGGGATCACAATATCATAGTAACACAGGAAACATGGCATATCTGGAATCATGGTATATCTCATAATCTATCATGGCAAGGATATATATGTCATAAAGACAGATGTATATGTAATGTTTAAAACTGTAGCAGGTACGTGATCGGTCAATAGATGTACAATGTGCCGAGGCATAATGTAAATAAAATGTACATACGTACAAGTGCACAAGCATAGGTGTACATCCGTACAGAAATGCGGGATAATAGCCTACGGCGCAGATTCATATAAAATGAACTTTGCTCGGTACGATAATAGGGGCATGATCACGTACTCAGCTACTAGTTTCCCCATAACCCATATTCTATCATGTGAGAGATACGAGAACAGTAAAACATGTGAGAGGCACTGGGAGTAATGTAAGCATAGCTGGTACTGGAAACAGTATGAAATATGTGAATACTCCGAGTAGTATAAAAGCATAGTAAAACATGTATTGAGAACCAGTAAGGAACATGAGAAGATATGATAACTGTCCTAAGCATGGTAGGGACCAATTTAATGTAACATGTGAAGATTTAACTTGCAGTTATTCAGAAAGCAGTATTTTAACAGGGTTAATACATATTCTAGCATTAAAAGACAGTAAATGAGTGTGTAGATGTACTTGCCTCGAACAAAGCAAGAATACTAGTACGAAGATATAGATGTCCGGTATCCTGTCAATAATGATATACAAACTCAGTTCTAAGCTATGTTCAAGATTACACTAGTGGTGAGACACGACACCTAACTGGATACTAGCTAAGTGGGAACCTAGCATAAAAGTCTAATGTGGAGTGCCACTATACACAAACTAACTCTCTAGGGTCTTTACACTAGTGCGGGGTGCGGTCCAATAAGACTAAAACACAAAACAACATAAAAAGGTGCAAGTCGTAATTATTTAATAAATAAATCTACTGTACACTATGTTCCAACAATTTTAGAGATAGACAAAAAGTCTAAATATATATAAAATAAAGTACCAAAATAATCCTTGTTAATTATAGAAATTTATACTAATTTTTCTGGGATTTATAAACCCTCATAAATATTTATTAAAAATCAGCAAACATAAATATACTAAAAATGAGTTCCGTTTTCCTATTTTTATAAAATACCAAAAGCACTTAATAAATGCTAGAAAAATTATAATAAATTAGCTAAATTAACATAATATTTAAATACCATTTTTCCAAGATTTTTACGGCAATTAAAATATATATAAAAATTCAAAACCAGAAAGTAACAATATCTAGGAAATAATTAATTAGAAATTAAGGATAATACATAATCAAAATCTACAGATGTCGTCGGATGATAAAATAAATATCACCAACGTGTCCAGAACGGTCAAATCAGCTAGGACAGCCTACCCATAAGTCCAATTTGGATACAGGGGCAAAATGGTAATTTTGGGTCAAAATGATGTCCGCCGTTGGACACACTTTGCACCGAAAAATGTGTCAGGATAGAAGTCTACAAAACCTAACAAATTATATGTCCACGAATCCAGAATGACGATACGAACCCAACGGTATATCCAAAATTGGATTCCGATGTGCCGATCTCAAAATGATACGTTGACGCGACACTTGGTATCCGGTTTGCACGGAAATGCGTGCCGGAGCAAATGTCTTCAAAACTCAGCAAATTATATGTCAACGAGTCCAGAATGATGATACGAACTCAACGGTATATCCGGAAGTGGATTCCGATGAGCCGATCTCAAAGTGACCCGTTGACCCGAAAAGTGGGACCCACTTTGCACCGAAATGCGTGCTAGGGCCCACGTTCTCCAAATCAAGCAAACTTTATATGAAAACATGCCAGAACGACGCCACGAGTCTACTGGTGGTGTCAGAAATTGAATCCGGAGTCCCGGATTCAAAAATGGAATTTTACAAGTGCAAATTAAAGAATTCGGACGGCCAACTTTGGCGTCGAATTCGACCAACCAAACGTGCTTAAAATGAAACGAAATCTAAAGGAGACAGGAAGATGGTTATACCAGCTGTGCACCGGAACTAACGGTGTGCAAAACGGAGCTGCGACGGCGAAGTTATGAGCTGACGAAGTCGGCTCCACGAAACTGTCCAAAAATAGTTCAATTTAAAACGTCAACTTGGTGGCCAGTTTTGAGGTATCAAACGACAAAATTAACGGACGAAAATTGAGGGGAGTGAAGGTGGTTATACCGAGATTGAGGCGGAGGAGACGGGACGAAGATCCATGGTCGGATCTCCGGAAAATTGCGTGCAAAGTTGCTGCGACGGGGCGCGAAATCTGAACTTTCGACGCGCGCGTCACGACGGAACTTCGGGAAAATGCGCGAATCGCCTTGACGGCGCGTCCTGGTGGATGGTGGCCGCCATGTGGGGCTACCAGGGGGTGCGCCCAGGCGAAGGGGCCATGCGGGGGTGGTTGACGGTCGGCCACGGCGCCGGCGGCGGCGCCTGAACGCCCGCGGCTGCACGGGGCGGAGCCGCCGTCACAGCAGCTACTACTGCCGCTGCTGTGAGCAGCTGCTGCTGCTGCCTCGTCGCCGGCCAGGGGGAGGCCAAGGAGGAGGAGGCCGCGAGGGTGGTGGTGGCTGTGGCTAAGGTGGTGATGGAGTGGCGATGGTGGTCGGGTGCGGAAGTGGTGGTGATAATGTTCTCCATGGAGAAGGAGAATGTGAAGAAGAAGAAGTGAAGGAGAAGAAGAATAAGTAGAGACATGAGAGAGGGAGGTCGGTGAAGAGAGGAGAGAGGGAGTGAGGTGGAGTGAGTAGGGGGTGCTGTAGAGTGAGGGGGGGGGGGGTCTGTGGCTGTCGGGTTAGGGGGAGAGAGTGTAAGGGAGGTGAGAGTGAGGGGTGAGTTTAGGAGAGAGAGGGTGAGAGTTAGAGATAGAAAGAGATATTTGTGAGAGAGAGAATAGAGAGAGAGATATTTGTGAGAGCGAGGGGGAGAGCATGTAGTCGGCTGTAAGGGGGGGGGGGTCTGTGTTCCACCACATGTGGGAGAGAGAGGAGAGAGAAAGAGTGAGAGAGAGAGAGTATATAATATATATATATATATGTGTACATATTTATATATATAAATAAAGAGAGATATTTGTATGTAAATAGGATATTTTGAATGGGAGAAGGATGCAAATACCATAGTGGGGTGTATGTGCAGTCATGATAGGGTCCACACCCAATTGGGTCGGGCATTGGGCCAAGTTTGGACAAAGTCGAGGCCAAGATTTAATCAATTAATAATTTAAACAATTTAAATCATGGATGAAATAGGAGCACAAGGGAGGTCGAAATTGGGGCACGCAAGTGGCACGTGCACAGTAGGCTCAAAACAGGCCAGGTTCATATATTGGGTCAAGCGGATTGGACCGATGTCGGGTCCCGAAATTAAATTGGAAAATAAATCAGGTTTCACGGTAGAAAATAAATCGGCCTAAATTGACCCGGAAGTTGTGCGAAAAAAATGGAGCACAAAATGGAGTGTCTGAGTGGGACACGAAGGTCATGGGTGAAGAACGTCTCGAGTAGATCATTCATGAGAAGTTGGTTTCGAGAAAATGGCTGATCTGGTGCTCCTAAATTAAAAGCAACGGCAACGTGCAAACGATGATCAAAAATAAAAGTGGGAATAATATTCAACGATTAATCGGTCTAAGTTGACCCGAACTTGCACGATACAAAAAGAGCACAAGGGAACGAATTTAAGTGGGACACGATATATCAAAACGAAGATAATCTTGTCTACTTCAAAACTCGTGAAGAGAGTTTACAGAGATTGGTATCCCTGACGCTCCAGAAGTCAAAGCTTCGAAAAGGTACATTAATGATCTAAACAATTAAATAATAATATATTTATCGATAATAATTTATTTAGAAAATTTTAAAACAGCCCTGAAATTCAGGGGGCTTACAGAAGACATGTCGGGACTTGATCCCGATATCGCAATGCAGAGACTTAACATCTTGCCAGATGCTAAGCATGTAAAGCAGCAACAACGACGTTTTTGTCCTGACATCATGAACGCCATCGATCAAGAGGTGGACAAGCTCCTGAGCAGCGGGTTCATCCACAAGGAGCCACATCCGGATTGGGTGGCCAATGTTGTCCCTATCACCAAAAAGAATGGAAAGATACGAGTCTACATCGACTTCAGAGATCTCAATTCTGCTTGTCCGAAAGACGAATTATCGCTTCCGATCACTGAAGTCATGATCGACAATACATGTGGCTTCGAACGCATGTCTTTCATGGATGGGTATTCGGGCTACAACAAGATCAAGATGTTCCCCGATGACGCAAAACACACGTTATTCAGGACACCGAAAGGGGTTTTCTGCTACAGAGTGATGCCCTTTGGCTTGAAGAACGCTGGTGCTATATACCAACGAGCTATGAGTACCATCTTCCATCAATATCTCCACAAAACAGTCGAATACTATGTTGATGACATCGCAGTCAAGAGCCGTCTCAAAGGTGATCACCTACAAGACCTGAGGATAGTCTTCGATCTCATGCGAGTGCATCAACTTAAGATGAACCCCGTTAAATCCTTTCTTGGGGTTTCTAGCGGAAAGTTCTTGGGCTTCATTATCATGGCGAAAGGCATTCATGTCGATCCCGAGAAGACCAAAGCCATCCTTGACATGGACCCTCCGAAGAACCTTCGAGAACTTCGAGGCCTGCAGGGACGTCTGGCATATATCCGAAGGTTTATAGCGAACCTTTTCGAAAAATGCCAACCCTTCACCCAGCTCATGAAGAAGGGAGTCTCTTACATCTGGACAGAAGAGTGCCAGAAAGCTTTCGATGATATCAAAGCTTACTTGACGAGCCCGCCAGTCCTGGTGGCCCCCGTCGCAGACAAACCATTTCTCCTCTACGTCCGTGCCATGGATCATTCCCTCGGCACTTTATTGGGTCAAAACAACGATGTGGGCTATGAGAAAGCTATCTACTACCTCAATCGGACGCTGATCGGGACAGAACACCGGTACAACCCCGTTGAAAAGGAGTATTTAGCTTTGGTGTTTGCCATCCAAAAGACTCGCCATTATGTTTCGGACCAGACAATTCATGTCATCTCCCGAGTCAATCCACTCAGGGTTCTCATGACGAAGCCGGGATCATTGAACTCCCGGCTAGCTACATGGGCAATCTTATTGACACCGTACAACATGGTGTTCGTTCCACAAAAAGCCATCATGGGTCAAGCTCTAGCCGACATCTTAGCAGCGTACCCCATCCCAGAGTCCTCCAGACTCTATGAAGACATTCCGGATGAGGTCCAAGAATCAAACGTCACCGAAGAAAGCCCCATCTGGCAGGTATTTTTTGATGGCGCTTCAAGAACAGGACTCAAAGGCCAAATCATCGCCAGAGTGGGGGTAATCTTGGTCTTCCCCGATCAGCTGGTCATTCAGCGTGCTTACTCCCTTTTGAAGCCGTGCTCCAACAATGTTGCTGAGTATAACGCTCTCATCATGGGACTCCAGCTGGCGCAACAGCTGGGGGTGGATCATCTGGAAGCTTACGGTGACTCAAAACTCGTCGTTAACCAGATCCGAGGGTAGTACGAAGTTTTCCATGAAGATCTGGTTCCTTACCATGAAGTTGCATTGAAGATTATTTCAATCTTCACCAAGTTCTTCATAGAACACGTACCCCGGCTACAAAACCTGGAGGCTGACGCTCTTGCTGGTCTCGCAGCTTCACTAGCAGCGCCTCTAGGAACTCAATATAACGTCACGGTAGTTGGACGAGACTTGGTTTGTCCTAAAAGCAACCTATGCTCACAAATCGCCCATGCCATGACAATAAGTACCGGTGTCAATGTCCGAGACTGGAGGTTCCCGTTCATCGACTTCGCTGTCTATGGAATTCTTTCGGAAGACCCGAAAGAAGCTGTCTCAGTCAAAAGGCGTTCCCTTCGGTTTTATTATGATACAGCTACTAAAACGCTGTACCGACGTTCCTTTGATGGACTTCTCCTTCGATGTTTATCCAACGAAGAAGCAGCCGAAGCCATTCGGGAAGCTCGTGATGGGACTTGCGGAGCTCATCAACCTGCTCCTAAGTTGCAGGATCGACTGTGGCATATGGGTTACTACTGGCCAACCATGGTAGCCGACGCCGTCGACTATGCTAAAAAGTGCCATGCTTCCCAGCTCCATGCCGACTTTATTCACACACCGTCGGAACCACTACATCCTACGGTCGTCTCCTGGCCCTTTGAATCTTGGGGCATGGACATTGTAGGACCTATCACCCTCCTTCATCGAGGGGACACCGCTTCATCCTAGCCATCACCGACTACTTCTCAAAATGGGCGAAAGCAGTTCCAGTGACGGAAGTAAAAAGCTCTAGGGTGATCAGCTTCATCAAGCATCATGTCATCTACCATTTCGGGGTACCCCGTAGGATTATCCATGGCAACGGTCCTCAGTTCATCAGCCATATTTTCAGCAGATTCTGTGATAAGAATCGAATTTAGAATATGGCATCAACCGCCTACAATCCGGTAGCAAACGGATTGGCCGAGGCTTTTAACAAGACTATCGTCCGGCTACTCAAAAAGGTTGTGTCATCCAACAAACGCGACTGGGACAAAATGCTCGACGAATGCCTTTGGGCCTACCGTACAACGGTACGGACTCCAACGGGCAACACACCATTCTCCCTAGTCTACGGGAGCGAAGCGGTACTGCCTCTCGAGATCCAGATACCCTCACTTCGTGTAGCGATCACAAATCAATTAACAGAAGAGGACGATCAACGTCGACGTCGGCGAGAATTGGAGGCACTTGACGAAAAATGTCTCTTAGCTCAGCAGCACATTGAACTCCATCAAGCCCGTATATCACAGGCTTTCAATAAAAAGGTCACGCGTAGAACTTTCCAAGTAGGCGAACTGGTCCCGGCAGTTAGAATGCCGATGGTGTTGACTCACAAAACACCAGGAAAGTTCGAGCCCAAGTGGGAAGGACCTTTCATCATAGAGATGGTGTACTCAAACGGTGCTTACCGTCTCGCTCGACCAAACGGAAACTTGTTCATGATGCCCATCAACGGCAAGTTCCTAAAGAAGTACTACTCCTGACATCTGTTCAGACATGTACTTTCATCTCTACTCAACAAAGGAGTCAATGGACCTGATCATCAGAGCTCACGTATATCTCCCCTTCACAAAATCCTATGCTTTCGGAACCTAGTTGTTCCATGGCATTCAATCCCCAGTAGAAGAACAACCACGTCCACATCACCTCTGAGTTGCTCCTCTACGCCTTATAAAGCAGAATCTTACGCTCCGTAAGATTACACTAATTTTCCATATTTACCACGTCCACATCACCACTGAGTTGCTCCTCTACGCCTTACAAAGCAGAATCTTACATTCCGTAAGATTATGCTAATTTTCCATGTTTACAACGTCCACATTACCTCTGAGTAAACATCCCGTACAGACAACCCCTGCGTTGTTGTACATCGATTGCAGAACTTCCATGTCCATATTACCTCTGAGTAGTTTCGCGCATCTCCCCAGAATCACTCCTACCACGTCAATAACACCTTTGAGTAGGATGATTCTGTCTTTCGAACCCCATATTTGCCACGTCCATATTACCTCTGAGCAAACATGGCGGTTCTCTCAAACTTATTATCTGTACCTAACAACCAAGGTGCGCAAAAGATAATAGGTCCACACAAATCAAAAGTTCATGACATCAAAAAATGAACACACCATAAAATTCTTCATCTTTATTTAAAGGTAAAGGATTACATCCCCAGCGGAAGTTGCAAACTATAAAAGAAATAAAAAAAAGGGAGAAACTAAAGTCCCTAAGCGTCACCAGGATCGGCAGAAAGCTCTCCAATCCGATGCTTCAAATCTTTCGCCCGGGTATCTGCGGTCGCCAAAACCCGACGTTCGGCTTCTTCGCGCATCATCTCTACAGCTTCAGAGGCAGTATCATTCTCATACTTCTCGTCTAGCTGTTGCCGCTGGTGGGTCAAGGAAAGAATTTCGCGCATGAAAGCTGCTTCCTCCTCTTTAAATGCTACATGTTCAGCCTGGACACGCTCAGCATCTAACAAGAGTTGAGCCCGTTGGTCTTCAAGGAGGCGAATCTTGGCAGTAACCTCCGCTATGCTAGCGTCCAACGAAGCCCGCAACTCTACCTTTTCCTGCGTAGATTGAGATAGCTTCTCCACCGCAGCCTCAGCTTCGGCCACCTCGCGTTCCCAGACAGCTACTGTGTCCTGATACGAGGAATCGACTTTAGCTACCAATCTCTCCTTTTCCGCTTCTATCAGAGCAGAAAAGTCATTTTGCTGGATGCTCTGAAGTTCAGAAAGATGTTGGTCAAGCTCAACAACCGACGCTTCCAGAATCTCGGCCATATGATCGTGGCCCTGGTGAGAACGTATCAGATTAATGTGAGGGAGTGCCATGGCTTTCGCCGTCGCGAAACTCCCATTTGCATCCAGTACCGACGATACGCCTCTTTGCAGCATCTTATATACTGCTTCAATGATGAACTTCACATACTCATCTGTGTCCGCTAACACCTGAGGTGTCTTTGCGAGAGTCGTGGGAGATATCCTGGACGGCGGACCTGAAGAAGGCCCGCCGGCCTCAATCTGCGAGGCGGAAACCTCGACATCAACAGACTCTCCCTCAACGGGAGCTTGAACTTCTCCGCCCGCCCGCAAAGCTAAAAGAGCGGATAGAGCGGAGTGGGGTGTCGATATCGTCCCCCAAGTAGAAGGAGCGGCAGAGGGTTCTAGCAAACCTTTACCCTTCTCGATCCCGGAGGAACCACCAGCATCAGGAATTGTCTCCTCCGTCCCTAAAGCACCATCTGAAGCCATCACAGGATCTTCTCCGCCTGGCAAGACGTAGTATCAGTACCCGTCTCCTGGCTCAGGATATCTTCTGGAGTCGGGCTCGGACGACGAGTCTTGCCTCCTTCATTGAATTCCTTCGCGAGAACAGAATCCGTCGGCACCTCCCGGTCGATAGCCAGCTCGACTTCCGTTGCTGGAGCTAGGGTAGGACTCGGCAATGGTGTAGCCGACCTCCTTTCATCATGGCAAGGAGGGGAATCAACCCTCTCCTCGGTTTCAACCATGTCGGTTGTCTCTATTACAGGCTCACGGATCTGTGGAGGAACGTCATCCGAAGAAAACGAACTCCACGTCACTTCCTCATCTGGAAGCTCCGTATCTGCAGGGTCCTCGACACCAGATGTTCCCACAACAGCTTACACTTCCCTGGCAGCAGCAACACCTTCAGCTTTCCTGCCAACATAATCGGAAGATACTAAATTTTCTGCGGGAACGACGTCATCAGGACTCTCCTCCATGGGAGATGCTACAATCGGTGGAATGCGCTCGTCAGAAGCGCTCGCCGCCAACTTTTGGCTGCTGGCATCAGGTTTCGAAGCTCGGAGCCTCCTCCTCAACGGCTCCTACAAAAGAAAGCATATGTCACAAAATGGTAGGATGAATCAGACTATGTGGGACGTCCTTACCTCTAAAGGAGCTGATTCTGTGGACACAGTCGGGGACAATGTCTTCCTCTGCCTCTTCGGCACGGAAGAACCGGCCTCCGTGCCAGCACGTCTCTTCGGGTGATCGACTGAGGGCTCAGCCTGGGCATCTCCCGTGGAAACAGCAGGGGTACCTCGGTACCCCACCTCTGGCGGGCGATACGACCGAGCCTTCGCTAACAGGTTCCAGTCGCCTCTAACTGAGTGCCGACAATGAAGCTGGTCTCCCTATCATATCCAGGAGACACGGCGCTCATAGTACAATAGAATTTGGCGGCTAAGAAAAGCATTGGCGGCCGTGGATTCAGGACCGGCAGGGTGAAGTGAGCCCCGGTGCATCTGGCATGCCAAGCTCGTGCCCCGTCCAGCAAACTTCCGGTATACCCTAGTTTAGTACTGGGGTTCCCCAACATCAACTGAACGTAGACGAATTGACGTGCAAAATGGCACAGTAAGTATGGCTCCAGGTAACACTGGTTCCTATTTTGGTACACTAAATGGGACGGCCGGATGCTTTACAACCAACGGAATCCCCATGGAGGCAGATTCGTTGCATCTTCACCCGAATCTATCAAGTCTTCGTTGGCCTCGAAGCCGAGGAAGACGGGACTAACTTTGGCGATCTCCCATCCCTGAAGGTGGGATAAAACTTTTCTACAAATAGGTACGCCAAAATACAGCCACTTCCGCTGGTAGAAGCGGCGGAGGAATGCATCTCCGGCCACATGGCCTTCTTCCGGGCCTGGGCTCATTACATTGGGATGGTGCAAAATTAACCACCCCATCAAATAATGGAAAGACAGTTCGGCATGGGAAAAATTGTCATTCTTACCTCGTTCATGAATGACATTACCCGCAAACTCTCGTAGGCCTCGCAGCAGGTTGCACACCATCGCGGGAAGTAGAGCCAAAGGGCGGCCAAAAACCAACTTCACAGCTGGCAGGATTAGGTTCCGGGTCACCCTCTCCACAGAGCCTGACCCACTTGAAAATTCATAATCTCGAAGCCAAATCATCGGATAAGCAGCTAACACTACTTTGGGCGACATCCGATGAGTGAGGTGCCAGAAACAGCTATAGGAGCGCTCGTCCGACTTCCGGTCTTCATTTTTTCGGGGACTCTTCTCATTTAGCCTGCTCATTTCAGAAAGCACCACGAAACTGGAAAGAGCTTGGGGAGTCGTGAACTGAGAGGGATCCTTCTTATCTTGCTCAAAGACATAATCCCTCCAAGCAGTCATATGTGGCTGTGACCCGCCTTTATCCCTCTTCTGCATATAATAGTGATGACTCGCCACTTCCTTGAAGACGACCATCATCTCTTCTTTCTTGTTCCCAAGGACTTTGAGCTCCTCGTTAGTCGGGAAGTATTCCTCGTAGGGCTCTGATCCCCAAGAAAGCCTCGATACTTTATACATTTCATGAAGCGCAAGTCCCAGCTCCCCCACCAGAGTGAAGAAGGTCCCGGTCTGGATATTAAACATCTCCAAGAACGCGAAGAACATGTGCCTGTTGATATCGACGCCCGCCTGGGTGGCACGGATTGTGGTAGTCAGCCCAATTTCTCTGAGTTCAGTTTGAAACTTCGACAGAACCCAGAGCGTCAGCTTGTCCCACTTGGAGACATAGTGACACCAACCCTCTACCCAAAATTTACCTTTCGGGTACGACTACTTCAGCGACAGCATACAATTTGCAAAAGTTGAGGCACCAAAGGCGTAGGTGTTAGTTGGGATGTTACTGTAAATACTCCTAGGATGCAAGGTTCGCTATGTGAAAGAAGGTTCAGCCCGCGTGGCAGCCAAAGTATCCCTCTGATCTGAGGTGGCGTTAATCCTGATGATGCCCGCTACTGCTCCCCCGGAGACGGGGTTAGCTCCCAATTCATTCTCCTCTTGGAGGCAAGACGACAGAAATCCGTCAGAGGCCATTGACGCTCAAGTTGCTTAACGATCATGTGTACTCTCCTCGCCGAGAAGAACCAGTCTTCCTTGATCTTCAGCACCTTCGCCTCGATGGAGGTCAAACGGTCACCAAACAGGAAGGCAGGTTTTAAGAAAGTCTCATTCTCGGACTCAGCGAATTTTAGTCTGCCGCTCTCCATCATATTTTGAAGGAAAGCAGGCGACTGATCCTGGATTTGTAACATCCTCTCAGACGATTGATTCTGTAGGATAGCAGCCCTTACGGGGTTTATCACCTCCTCATCAAAGTCTACCCCCATTTGGCAGAGAGAAGCATCCAGAAGGACTTCATTCAGCAAAGCGATGGTCATTGACACTAACACAACAAAAATAAAAGTCAGACAACAAGGAAAAGTCCAGAGGCTTTTAAAAGACAAAGAAGCTTCGGCGAATCATCAGGGTCTAAACCCATGCGCGTCGACAAAGAAGCTTCGGTGCATCATCAGGGTCTAAACCCGTGCACGTCAGCAGAGAAGCTTCGGCGCATCATCAGGGTCTAAACCCATGCGTGTCAGCAGTAAATCTTCGACGCATTATCAGGGTCTAAACCCATGCGCGTCAGCAGTGAAGCTTCGGCGCATCATCAGGGTCTAAACCCATACACGTCAGCAGAGAAGCTTCGGCGTATCATCAGGGTCTAAACCCATGCGCATCAGTAGTGAAGCTTCGGCACATCATCAGGGTCTAAACCCATGCACGTCAGCAGAGAAGCTTCGGCGCATCATCAGGGCCTAAACCCATGCACGTCAGCGAATTAACCTTGGCGCATCATCAGGATAGAAGTCCATGCGCGTCAGCAACGAAGAGTTAAGGCACAGCAACATGATGCAACTCATCTAGGTGCTCCAAACTCGTCTAAAAAAAGCGAAGATCACACCCACCCGTCACCGCCGGACGAACGTCGGTGGGAGTCTCAGTGGCGACGGGAGCGTCCTCCTCGACAGCCTCTACAGGCTCCTTTCCTTTGCCTCGCCCTCGGCTAGTACCACCGCGAGGAGTCTTGGGAGCCATCTCATAGAAAAAGTTAGGGTTTTTGAGAAAAGAACTCTAAAGAAAGAAGAAAGCAAAGAGGAGAAGAACCCTCTCTCTTCATCTGACGCCTATTTATAGGCTTGGGCATACGCAGAAACCAATGAAGGGTGACGTCAGCCACCGCTTGGGGTTCTGTGAAATGATAACTGCAAATAGTCCAAAAAGATCATCATCAAATCTTTTTGTTGATTTCGAAGCGTTATCATTTGAATTAAAACTGGAGGAGCATCTGCCTCATCACTGATGTGCGGAGTGATCATGCGACCGAACAGTCACGCGCCCCGTTGAAGACATCACCATGCTTCTTATTCAAAGTATTCCAAAACTTGACGAAAGTTTTGAAAGCTTTGAAGGGGGTCTTGTAGAAGCATAGAATTTCAGGCACATCTATATGCCAGAATTCCTATGCGCTTAACGCTACATGCGCCAGGAAGATCAAACTACAGCCAGGCGTAGCAAGCTGTCGTGCGCCCCGTGCCAGGCGCGTCATCCATCAGGCGCATCATCCGCCAGGCGCATCATGAAGTGTCAGCATATGCGCCCCACTTCAGCTCGATCAAATGCTTCGAAGCATTTATTGAGCAGAACCAAAGTGGGCGATCAACCCCACTCTAGCTGGAGAAAGAGCTCTGCCTCAACCCCCTGCGGCTAAAGGAGCAGCTTTTAACACAACCAGAGTGGGCAACACCCCACTCTTATAGGAGGAAGAGCTCTCCAAAGCCCAAGGAAGATGAGAGCACCGCAATTCCGATCTGTGGCTCTTTCGACATAACGGAGACGGGGCTCTGGCATCCCGATCTTTGGATGCAACAGGCACCTTCTGCCTGCCTCAGAAGCCCTCGACCCCGACTTTTGGATCTAAAAGTCACCTTCAAGTATGTCGACGAAGACAATCCATCGCATCTTCACCCTAGGGCGCATCTCGTCAACAGAATGTGCTCGGAAAAATAAGTTCATTCGGAAAGACGTGAAAGAACGAGAGGCAAACTCTCTCCTTGCCACTATTTATAGGGCGGGCAAATCAAATCCATGCGCCAGGTGGCGGGCTCTCCGAATCCCGTACAATGAATTTGCATTTATGGTGATGAACCTGACTCTTCAAATTCAGCCAAGTCAAAAACGGCTATTTAAAGCCCTTGAAGAACGTAATAGTCGGACCAATGAAGACGCGCCATGCAAATAGATGCGCCAGTCAGACACCGCGCATCGCACAGACGCGCCCATCAGCACCAAGCACCCCGGATGGATGCGCCCAACAAAGCACGGGTCCATGCGTCTTGGTGAACAAGGATCCACGCGCCTAGTGGAGCACAAATCGATGCGCCCGCTCAAAGGCTCGTTTTCCATCAGACAATTAATGTCGAACTGATAGAGTTGGCAGCACGTCCCCCGAGGACCCTTCAGTTGGCAGCTTTTGCAGAATGAAGCGTCGCCGACATCATCATCATTACTTTTTCTTTGGCGGTTACAAGCCACGTGATCGGCCAACCACTCGCATGCGCCTCCGTGGCCATGCGCCAGAAGATCCGCGTGTGACTGAAAAAGCCATGCGTCTCTGAAGATCAGCATGCACCTCAAAAGCCATACGTCTCTGACTTACTTCTGATCCCTAAAGACAGAAGTCAAGTCACAGTATGTGCCTCACCGGCTATGCGCCACAAGACTCGCACGCGCCTCAAAGGTTGTGCGCCCAGATCAGTTCGTGTCTCATGAAGGATATGAGCCAAAGTCTTCTCATGCGCCTGAACCCAGGTGCATCCTATCAGATCACACTCCACCAAATCCGAGATCTTTGAGGCATGGACGTGTGCCACGTGTCCTTTGACTCAACTCAGCCAATGAAGGGGTGCTAATCACCCAAGATCTCAGCAACTGAAAGATCCACCTATGCTACGTGCCAATCCACAGATGCAGCATAAAGGATTCAACCCACAAAAAATGGTGCCTCATCCATGCGCCGCCCTCCAGCTTCAACCACGTGGCGTCTCCACGAACAGGCGCATCCTACATATGCATGCATGAGCAGCCAGCCTGCAAGCTATAAATAGAGGGATCATTTCCTTCTTTTACACACACAGACGGATACACAGTAAGACGGACATCTACGGAGACACTCAACGTCTTCTTCCTCTCCATAAACTCCAGCACCCAGAGCAACTCAGGCCTTCAGAGAATCGAGAACCATCGTCAGACCGTCAACGGAGTCAGCGTATTACCACTCGCTCCATCGACACAGGGACCCGATAAACAAAAGTGTACTTCTAGGACTACATCTGAGTCCTACATTGTAACACTGTTCTGTTTGTATTGAAATTTGCAATAACAAGATTTTAATGGCAAACAGTTACGGTTGTGATCAGCATGATCACTGCAAAAATCATAAGTCGGGATAGATTGTTGGCTCATACCAAATATGATGCGAGGAAAATGACTTGATTTTCGAGTGGTATATGCCATACCACCTATGCGATAAATAGCTCAATTTTGAGTGGTATATGAAATACCACCTATGCGATGGATTGTATCCACGCGTTGTAAGAATTGTGGAAGATTTTTTTGCAACGGACGGGAGAGTAGCGAGACTCGATTGAAAATTTGTATGATGGTATGTTGATGCAAGTGTTCTTTGATAATCGGTTGGAACGACAGGGCAGGGATTCGTATCAATGAATAATACATCGAACAAAAATTTGTAAACCGGTCAAACGACCGAGACTAACGAAACGATTATGCCTTGATGCAATAATCGGATCGACGGGATAGAAAACTTGAATTTATAAACGAGTCGTATGACTTACGATCTTGATAGAAATATTGGGCGAAGGGAATCGTAATCGAATTGAGCGACTTATGATCTCGATAGAAATGTTGGACGAGGCGAATCGTAATCGAACCGCACAACTTACGATCTCGATAGAAATGTTGGTCAATACAAATTATAATTAGATCGTACGATGTGCGACTTCGATGAAGAGTTGGTTGACACGGGTAAATAGTGCCTAAGAGATAGTTGGTTACGTTACGGAAAAACTCATTTGAGTACGACTGAAATACGCAAAACTTAGAGGGCATGATCATATAACTCAAGGGTTCGATATGCGATAATCGGTAACTCGGTTACGCGATCGAAGTATAGTGGGATGCGGCAGATCAGGAAACAGTTTGATGCGCATGAAAAAGTTTGTTAAGAACTTAGACGCATGCGACGTGAGCAAGTTGACGTTGAAACGGATTCAAAGTTGACCCTTGCGCTATCGGGCAAGGAAACGTAAGCACGATATGAGAACACAAAATAGGGTAGGCCTACGATATCGAGAATTTGGAAATAGCAATATGAGACTGTCGAACTAGTCGATCATAAACTTTGTGATCGATCAGGCAAGGCCATAAAGTTATCAATGATTTTTTTTGATGCGTACAGCATCTCGGATGTCGACCGTGGGTAGGAAGACTCGAACTCAATACGAATAGATGTTTCATGAATTTTGAAACCATCGATGGTAGTGCATGACTTTACTCGGAGGATAGTTGTGCCTCAGTTGCACAAATAGAAATGGTTTTGTCCGAATTTGGGTAGTCGCTTAGAAATTATCGGAATGTAATTTGGCTCTGAAATAATATAGCATGATTCGTAGTAACTGTCCTTCGCTAATGATCCATAATTATCGAGCTTGGGGCAGCTGACCCTAGAAGACTTGACTGCCCAATCAAATTAAATGTTACAGACCCGTAAGATGACCTATGCAATGTCGCATATGAAATTGCATCGGTAACAAATATAATGTGGTACATGTTGATAATAACTGTAGGCAATTTTGAGAATCGTGCTATGCATGAGAGCGAGCAGTAAGAAAATAACTTACGAGTTATGCCATTAGATTTGGATTTACCTTGCAATTGAGCTTGCGTGAATCGAACTTATATTCAATGTTGCAAGATGGACAAGTTGGGAATTTGGCTAGTGAGTTTCCTACTCGATACGAATCGCACGTATGGCGCATCGTAAAGACCTTCGTGTCAAATCGATTGTTGCCTTCGAGCATTGTCGACTCAAATTGAACTTTTGTGTCAGATAGATTGTGGCCTTTGTGTAATGTGAATTTAAAGTTGTGCCGGAAGAATTTAAGCACGGTGTCAAGGTAAGTGACCTAGCGGGCGTAGTCCTGAATGTTGAAGCATTTGCAAGTCAACAAAGGAAATTGTATGGAGATAAGTTGCATAGCCAAAATTCAGAAATAGTTGGGCAGCGAATTTGAACGCAAGGCGTTACAGAGGATCGTTGCGATCGGATGCGCAACGGCTTGACGCAACGCATGCTATTGATCGTCTGTGTGAAAACTTATGAAAGTAAGAAATATGGTTTTTGAATCGCGTCGCTTGCGACGACTTTGTTGAATGAATCACGTATGTATCGAATATACGTATGCAACAAAATTTCGAGAGCAGTCGCTAAAGATAAGTCCGATCGGGAGTACGAGATGGCAAGCATATGATTAAAATTTACCTGTCAGCTTTGTTCCAATTTTCTACCACTGGGCTTGGCAGAAATACACATATTTTTGGGACGCCTTGAATATGTGTACGATCCAAATCAAGTTGTATACTGAATTCAAATTGAGCTGCAGGAAAGATTGAAAGTTAATGAATGCTTGCACAAGTGTTCGAAACGGAACAACGATAATTGGCGAGATCGTGAAATGATCTAGAAAAACAATTGGAATTGAGTGTTGGTTTCGGTTCGAGGATGAACCTTGTTTTGAGTGGTATATTATGTAATATCCCGCTCCGTACGGTGCATTATGCTGAGTCGTTGATTCGAACAGTTGCGTTGACCCGATTAAGTGTCGATGCGAATCGATACGAGAATACGTTTACCCAAGAAATGCATCGATTCGAATCGATGCAAAGAGTTACGTTGGCCAGAGGAATGCATCGAGTAAGATCGATGCAAGCGTTAAGTTGGCCCGAGAGAAAGTATTGAGCCGGTTCGAAGATTCTAAGAAATCAAATCGACGTAAGGCATTAGTTCGATTCGGACAAGTATTAATTTTAGTTGGTTTCGTATGCAGGTTATACGTTTACGCTAAAATATAAGAGGTCGACATTTTGTCTTATTTACAATGGGGTCCGCAAAACCAAATCACCGCCTCGCAACGAACTGAGGCATAGGCTCGGTAAGCGAAATCGGTCGTATAATTCAATGAAGCACAAAGTGCTCGAATGGCTAAGTCAGAAGAGTTGGCCGTGCAACAAAATTATAAAAATTAAGCTGCATCAACTCGGCAAAACGATAAGGCATATCGACTTAAGGTGGGGGGGACTTTGACTCTTCTTTCCTAGTCCGTCATGCTTAATTAAAATGTACCATTATATGCTAATTTAACCTATCGAGACCACGGGTGTGGCTCGATCGAAAGATGAGTGCATGTCAAACCCTAGATATAATAATTAAAATAAAACGTAAATCAGATGTACGAGTCGCTATTGAACATTGAATATCGCAAAGGCGAGCACCTCGGTGCGCAAGCCATAAGAACATGATAACTGTATCGATGAGTGCCTCAGCGCACAAGTCATTTGTGCCCCGTATACAAGTTAGTATGCTAGAACATTGAAAGACTATCGATGGGAGTGCCTCAGTGTACGAGCTATAGAACATTGAATACCCTATCGAAGTGTGCCTCAGTTGCACGAGTCGGAAGGAAAGAACATAACGCGTTGAACACTAAGACATAGAATATGGAAATACTGAATCGAGGCGTGCATCGAATGCACGAAGTAAGGAATAGAGAATAACTATATCAAAGAGTGATTACGTGCACAAGACTTACAAACGATTACTTCGTTGAGAAGAGAACAGTTGTGGCACGAATATGGCAGAACTGTCGAATCTGGCATGGTACCTTCGAAATGTTTATGGCCTTCGGGATGTTCGTTTATGAACATTGAGTTGGGGCATTGTGCCAATTGAAATAGAGATAGGCAAATTATTTGGTTGTATGGGTTTGATGTGTGTTGCATGGTCGAATGGACTTAAGATATTGCCCCTGTACGGGTGTGGTAATTTTCCTCGAACGGGTTGACGCCAGGGTGCCGAGACCGTTCGGCCTAGGAGGGATGAATAATCATTATTGGTGCACATCTTTTGGGTATGACTTGCGGTCTGCTACTGATATGATAAGCCATAATTGATGGTAAGTTCGACGTCCTTCGGATACTGGGCCAGCAAACCCGTACAAGGAGGACACCGGGTTATCCATTTTAAGAAAAGAAAAGAGAAACAAGTTTGTCCATTCCGACACGGATACGCCAATGACCTTCGTATAGTTAAGGAACGGTGGGCCAAAAGTGCATGAACATAAAGCTCCTGGACAGAGCACTTATAACTTGACAGGGTAGGAATAAGGCGTATTCACCTTGCGTCGGTGCAAGGGCAATTACGTCAATGTTTGGTAAGAAGTCATGAAACAACATGAGATTGCTATTGGTCGCCTGCTTGCTTATGCGAATCGAAATAACATGCTTGCCATGATATCATGCTTTACTACTTTCGAATATACCATGAAACAGATCATAAGGAGAACATAGAAAGATAACTAAATTGTATGTTGCATGAACCAATACATAACAAATATCAATTTATTTAAGAGGGTCTTTGATCAGTACAGCGAGGATGAAAGTACTAATCTTCTACTAGTTTGCTAGCAGGTTCAGGGAATGGTCTGATCGCGACGGACCTTCACTTGAACGCGCTGAGACATGGAATGTCGTAGCGTTTGAAGCGTGTGAACGCATTAACGCTCGGACTTGTAACATGATTGATGCGGCCGAGATATAGAAGGCATGATGTATGGAACGATAAAATCCTTTATAGGCAAGAGATAACTTGAGTGTTGTAGCCAATTTGGCAAATTCTGTTGGACTATTGAAAGCCTTGGTAATCTCAGTTCATTTATCAATAAAGAGAATTGTTTCATATACTCTGTTTTCTTCCGTTACTAATATCAAATCAAGGATAACCATTTGAGAACTTGTCATCTTGCCTTGTACGAGTGCAACTCCAGTCTCGTACGGCATCACACCCCAGCGAGGACAATAATTCGGATAAATCGATACAAGGACGAACGATTTTTTGGGTCGGGGCATGACAGTTTCTGTCCACGGGGTGCATGAGAAAGGAACACTGTCGCTACCGATTGAGTAAGGACCGATAGATCAGGATCGGTTGAATTGATCGAATGGGAACGATTGAATTAAGATCCTTTTCTCGTTATGGAAATGCTTCTTCAGAATCAAGTCCCATATTCAGCGGGTTGCGCCTCGAGGATTGGCTCTGCAGCTGAGTCGGGAGAGACCTCCTGTTGCTCTGCTTTTCATGTCGTACTTGCTTTGGCTTTGGTTTTTGTAAATACGTTTTCGTGAATGTTTTTGATGGTTTTCATGGCTTGTATTTTCGAACTTCGCATTCTTATTGAATTTCTTGAATAATACAATATTCTAATTAGTTGCTTATGTGATCGCAGGTGATCACGTAGGCGACGTCTAAGCGCAGCCAACCAGTCCTTCGCCTGAAGCAAAGACTAAGGTGAGTGGCTGACCTCCTTCGCCTCGACCCTCTATTTCAAAATCAAATATGAAACACAAAATTAATGCTTGTCGCCACAGTGTAGAATCAATTAATTAAGGTACGATTCTTCACGAAACATTTGTTAAAGGAAACTTGGAATGACTGCATCAATTTGAGTAATTTACTCATAAAATGTAAGTTTCACACCAAACAAAGAAAAGAAAAGATTCTAGAAAGAGAGAATTATTTCAATGTCTGCAAAAACGGTCATTGGACAACTTGTCGACAAGGTATAGTTTCCTCGAATGGTTGCCTAGGCTAAAAAATCGATTCGGCCCGTAAGGAACGAGTTATTGCAAGCGCCAGCAATGAATCGGCGTAGGTGATTCGAGAACTTTTGCATAGGGCTCGCTACCCTCCGTGAATGGGTCGCCGTCTAACCCAGCTATAGTCCGTGATGGCTTGACATTGCTAGTGACCTTCACACCCTATCACTTCTTGAACTAAAGCACATGACACGGGACGAATATGATAACTACTCTACAAATTCATATGCATGCCTCTAAACATGTTAACATGCAAATCGATCAGGATAGTTAGAAAGTTCACCAAATAGCTAACATATTTTATAAAACTGCTTGAACCAAATACAGAGCTTGGGTTTAATTAGACACTCGCCAGTATATGTGATCGTACTGTTCCTCGATCTTCGTAGGTGCTAGGAATCAAGAAGAATGTGCCAACTGACCAAGGCGACATTCGTGCTTTTCAAGCTTCGACCGCGAGTCGAAGAATCCCGTCGTATCACTTTTAAAGACTCTCTGCAACATTCCAAGAAACATGTCTCGGACTCCTTCTATTCCAGGTGGCTGGAATACTTTTATTGTAAATGAGGGATGCATGTATGGAACGGCTATCTCATCGGCACTCCTTTTGTAATCGAGTTATGTTGTAAAGCCCGCAAGGCATAATTGTAACAGAGTCTGTAAATGATGTCTATTATCAATAAAATACAAAGTTTTTCTGTCTCAATGCGTTGTTCAATTTGTCTGTGCTCTCTCTCTCTCTATCTCTCTTAGATATTCTGTTTCGGATTATCTTGTGATTATGCCTTATGTTATCGCAATCTAGGTTCGTACGGCATCACGCCCGAGGGACGACCATCGATTCTTCGGAATCGGGGCATGACACTTGCTGAGCTTGGCATACAACCTCTCCTGGCGCAGTGCCTCCAGCACGATCCGGAGATGCTCCTTTTGCTCCTTGTGGCTCTTAGAATATACCAAGATATCATCTATGAAAACCACCACGAACTTGTCCAGATACTGATAAAATACCTTGTTCATCAGGTTCATGACTACTGCGGGTGCATTGGTTAACCCAAATGACATCACTAGAAACTCATAGTGCCCGTATCTTGTCCGAAAAGCTATCTTCGAAATATCTTCCTTTTGAACCTTTATCTGATGGTAGCCGGACATGAGATCAATCTTCGAGAAAACTCGTGCTCCACTCAATTGGTCAAACAAATCATCAATGCACAGTAGAGGATACGTGTTTTTTACTGTTAGTGCATTCAACTCACTGTAGTCGATGCACAAGCTTACCATCCCATCCTTCTTCAGTACGAACAAAACTGGCACTCCCCAAGGCGAAGCACTAGATCGAAGAAAGCCTTTATCCAACAAATCATCGACCTAAATCTTCAACTCCTCTAACTCCTTCGGGGCTAGTCGGTACACACGGGAAGAGACCGGTTTGGATCCCGGAATCAGCTCTATCACTCTGTCAGGTGGTAGTCCTGGCAGCTCCTCAGAAAAAATATCTTAGAACTCATCTACGACTGGAGGATTAGGTATGCCCTCTATCACCAACTGTGTCCCATCAACTGGCTGGTCGCCTCTTTCTATGGCTTTTCTGTAGAACTCTCTGGTTGTCCTGGGGGTCTAAAGATCACACATCCACACCTACAGTCTAACATAGCATGATACTAGTGTAGAAGCATAGAAAATATAGGGTTCATATGGATCACAAATTATCGTATATATACTTTGGGCCATACAGGTCCGCATAAAGGAAAGCCGCATGATAGATTCAATGCCTTATGCGGCCCGTCGACAACCAGCTGCAGAAGAAAGATACACGGCCAAGAGGATCAGTTCGTCAGATAAAGCTGACAAGTTCTGTCAAAACTGACAAAAATGACAGCTCTGACACTTTGACAAAAAGATAAAACGTGAGACGTCACCAAAAGCAGGGTTCATACGCCTTCATGCGGCCAGACGAAGTGTCACCTAAGTTGCATGAACCTTATACGGCTAAAACATATGCGGCCCCAAAGTCTCTGAACTTCATGCGGCCAAGGGTGACTGTGACCCAAGCCGCATGAGCGTTATGCTACCAAAATACAGAATCTATGCGGCTTAAATCCTTAAGCTATATGTAGGCTAAGGAAGTTTGCGACTTAAGCCGCATGAGTCTCATGCGGCCCCACATGGTCGAAAGTGGGGAGATTCATGCGGTTCAAAATAATTCCTGCGACAGGACACGTGGTAGGCTGACCAAGTCTTAACTATCCAGATTTGCTGCAACAAAATCTCAACAAATCGACAGATGGCGGCCAAAGAGCGGGTCTTCACGTGCTAATTAGCCATGTGGCCACAGGCCATTTATGCTGCTCCACATATATACTACTATAAATAGCAGGGTGCCACACCCCTGCAAAAGGCTGGCAACCCTCAAAAAGAAATTTCTTCAAGAGCTAAGAACTGCGTCAAATAGTCCAAGGAGTAAGGCAGAGTTGATAACACTTTCCCGAGCCTCTACCGTCACCTCCCAGAATCAAAACTAAATAATTGTACTTAGATTGTTTTCTAGGATTTCTTTCTAGGCTTTTCTTTGTACAAGCGAGTTTGCAATCAATTACAGTGTTCTGTAATACCTGTCTTTGATTTTTAATGGCAAACATGATGGCGATGATGCTGAGGACGTCCTTCCCCTCTGATGAGAAGCTGGTGATACAATCTAACGCGTCCAAGCTCGGCTCTATGCAGCAAATGCTTATAGTTCGTTTAGACCAACAAGCCTTCGAAGAAATGCTCTCTGAAGGGAGCACCAGCCCGTCTCAGAAGTGAGCCAACCCAAAGAGAACTCGCAGGATGTCGGTGCACAGAACTGTTGCCCCCGACCAAGTTCTCGAAGAAGCTCCTTCTGCAGCCCAAGACGGTGACCAAAGCTCTCCTGCGGCTTTGTTTCTGACCGCAGAGGACCCCACTGTCCCCAAATCCAGCAGAGAAAAATACTACGATGTTGAGTTTTTTGGGGCACAAGGGAAATCCATGCAGATAAAGAAAAAGCCGCATAAGAGAGATGGGCAGTCTGTCCATGCGACAGCCAACTCTGGCCGCAGGCAGACAACTCATGCGGCAGCCAACTCTGGCCGCAGGAAGATGGCCTACGCGGCAGCCAGCTCTGGTCGTAGGAAGATGGCCTATGCGGCAGCCAGCTCTGGCCGCAGGAAGATATCCTATGCGGTCGCCAGCTCTGGCCGCAAGAAGATAGCCTATGCGGCAGCCAGCTCTGGCCGCAAGAAGATAGCCCATGCGGAAGCCACACCTGGCCTCAGACAGGACATTTCATGCGACCCTGTCAGAAGCTCTGTGTTCAACCGTCTCTCATGCGGGCCTGACGCCATACGGCCCATTGAGAATGTGGGATGTATTAATCTGGACTCTTTCTACTATACGCCTGCGGGTGCTAAGTCAAAGAAGTCTGGGATAGTACGGGCCCAACAAGCCCAGTCAACTGTCCAAGTTGCTTATTATCAGCGGGCCCCGTTGACTGTTACACGGGCTCCTGATGGAAAGTTGTACAGAACCACCCGCGTCCAGTCCCCCAGGGCTAACGGACAGGATGGGTCTTTAAAGTCTCCCTCCAACGATCCAGAGCAAGTGCTTTTACTAGCCACGGATCAGGGAACAAACATGATACCTAAGTACCCGTACGCTCGAGATACCTGAGTCCACAAGTTTGGTGCAAAGGTAGATCAGCTTGCTACCGATTTGCGTGAGGTGATTACTCACAAACGCAAGGTGGCAGCGTTGGCATGCAATGAGTCCCACTCGGGACGTCGTTGCACCCAAGTCATCATCAACTGCTGCTGCGACAAATCAGCAGCACCTAAAGGACGGCAGTCAGCTTCCAACGATTGCAGCAGCCAGCACCTATCCGACAACGACTCAAGAAACAGGTGCAAATTTTGGGAGACGAGGAGTTTCCTCTCGCCTCCTGTAATTCAACTCAGAAGGTTTGCAAGGGAGGAAAGAAGACAGGCTCTTCCAGCCCGTGATCTCGGCCAGAATTGTAAGGAGACCCTCATCTGGAGGATTGTCGCCGACAACCACAGGGGGTGTCTATTTAGGCACTCGATCAAAAAAAAGCTTCCAGCACCCGGGGTTTCACCTCCGGCCTCCTTGAGAGTAGATGAAGCTGGAGGTAGCAGTCCCCTCAATATATGCGACAATCCAGTGTACCAAGAGCACACAGGGGATAGAGATCCTCCAGAACTGCACAACAGACTTGGATTTCCCTGAGGGCCACCACCCTCACCAAGACGATGCGGCTTCCTGCACAGGGGGTAGCACCCCTTCCGAGTCCGAAAAAGATGGCATTCCGACATTCTCCGATGATTTTTCTGTACAAGGGTACGGCACAGAGAACACCTCTTCTACGATCCTTTCCATCTCTACCCACGTGAGGACAGTCTTTATGGATGAAAATAATCATAAAGCGCTTTCTGACCGACAACGCTTGGAAGTACTGGAAGCCATGCTCATGTCCTTGGTCAAGTCCGTGGACGAAATCATAGCCGCCTTGCCAACTCAACCAGCAAGGACGCCCAGACAAACAAGCTTGGGACCCGCAGTCAATGCGGACTCCAACATGATCACCCCTCCTTTGGGTGATAATCCCTTAGGAGCATCCGTTCCTTCAGCTGCAGATGAAGCCAAGGAGGCAAGGAGGAAAGTCCAGAAGCTCCGAGCAATGTTCAATGCTCGAGACTCCTCTCGGGACCTCAGAATACGACAGCAGTATCCCGTTGCATGGAGAGATGTGCCTTTTCCACTGTGGTACAAGCCATTTTATATTGATTCATATGACGGAAAGACCTCTGCTAGTCGGTAGATGACTTACTTTGAAGTC